>JARHVA010000126.1:0-247500 GCA_037957365.1 Torreya grandis
CGATTGCCAATCATCCATTTTTTCTCTCAACTAGTGACTCCTCTACCATGGCATTCAAATTGTATCATGAATGATTCCCCCTTATGTGCTCATTTGTCATGCATTTTGTAAAATCTTTGGTAGTTACTTAAACAAAAATAAATCAATAAGATAAACTAAATAACATTAATGTATTAAACTTACATTAGTGTCATTACAGAAGGTTATATGACATGGTCCCTCTAGTGTAAGATATCACACGAAATATGATTTCATTACTATTGGCCAATAGATTTGTCCTTATCTAAAATGTTTTATTTGACTCCATACCCTTATTCTTTCAAGAAAAAATAAGTTAATAATAAATGGGTGAACTATTAAGACTAGTTCCCCTCTTAATTAAGGTATAGCTCCTTTAAGATTTTCAATGAGTTCAAATATTCAGATACACTTTTAACGAGAAAGTGTTCTAAAGGTAAAATAACATCCACACATCATCATGTTTTGATGCAAGATTTAATAATAGCAATGGATAATAGAATACAAAGATTTTATTTTCAATAATGATTAAATAAATAAACACACACACACACACACACACACACACACACACACTGAACTGAACCAACAAAAGGATAAACACATATAATGAATTGTTTAATGGAAGATTAATTACTATATAAAATAATATTTCACATAGAAAACCTAATTTCAAATACTCAAAACACAGATCTAAGTATTTATCAATTAATTCTCCTTTTCATTCAGAGATGGAAAATGGTTTAGACAAACATCACATATATTATCAACAATAGTGGTCCACTTCAGAAATTTTCTAAATCCTTTCTTTTATTTTTCTTCTCTATCCCTTCTCTTTTACAATTATATATATATATATATATATATATATATATATATATAATCCACTATCAAACTAAACCATAGTTAAAATAACTCTGACCCATACAGGGTTTAGTTTTTTTTACAATTCAATAAAAATCAAGTTTCCAATAGAAAAGCAATTGAATAACTGAATAAAATAAAGTAAGTAAAATCATTACTGAAGTGATGGACTAAGATCTCCAAATTTACCATGTTCAATTGGTAGACACGTTGAGATTTTTACTCCTAAAATGATGTAAAAAACTCTTTAATTTTGAAAGATTAGGAATTCTGATGTGTTTTATCTTTATTTTCCATATATTTTCTTCCCTCCGAATTTTCGCCATCTTTTCTATGTGCTCTAGGAGAGTGTCGATGCAGCAAAAAATAAGTGGTTCTTCCTTTGAAATATAATAAAATTATTCAACTAATATGTTTTCACTTTCTTTAATGATATTGATCCTTTCCCTAAAGGATTGAATCACAATATTGATGTCTTTTTATGATTTTCCATATCTTTTATGTATTTGATATCAATACTCTATAGATCATGTTATAATGACTAAATGAATTTAGTTATTTTCTATATCATTTTTGTGATTTCCATTAGTCCTTCTTGAGATACTAAATTTCTCCATTTAATATTTTTTCTTACATATATATAATATATCTTCATCTAGTCCTATCAAATTATTTTATGACAAAAACTTTGTTATTCCATACTTTTATACCTCATCAATCTGGTTTATCACACCCATCCATTTTCCTTCATATTTTATCCACAAAGTGTTTTGAGTCTTCAAATATTCAACAGTAATTGTGGTTAGATAATACACATTCTTTAATTTATGGATATATTTTATACCTTTCTGGATGATGCTATCCAACCAATTATCAAATACCCTGGTAACAATTTTACCTCTGTGTATTTGGTCTAGAATCCTTTGATTGACAGGTGATTTTGGATCAAAATACAGGGGTAGTTGGGTGATCAGTTGTGGATCTAGACTATGAATAGCGTCAATGTACTCTACCATTAACCACATAGTTTGTTTTAATTCCATTTTATCTACTTCATCCTTTCAGGTTATACTGAATATCCTTTTGGTAGACATTTCAAGGTGATGTACATCTATGACACATGATGCAATCCCAAGATCTACCTTTTTAATTATAAAATCCCAAACTATAGGATCTTAAACTTCTTCATTGGTTCTTAGCCTTGTTATTTCTGCATTCTAATTCCCTATATTAGGGTCAACATCTACTCTAGATTTTGTTTTTGAATTTTTAAATTTTGGAGTTTTCCCTAAAAATTTACTCACAATATCCTCCAAGGGCAAATAAAATGGTACTACTTTCCTTTTGTTGTTGATAGAGCCTTTCATCCACTTGGGTGTAGAGGTCGAAGCTTCTTTATCAAGATTTGGTTAATCAGAAGGTACATTTCAAATAATCATTAGTTTCATAGAATTAGAATGAATCACTCTCTATTGATTTGCAGTAACATCTCCCACCATTGGTGAACTAAATTATTTATCACCTTTGGCTTCTCTTGAATCTTCTTCAAAATTCAAATTCACAATTACTTTTTCAAAAATCTAATTCTTTCTCTTGCTTTAGGTCCTTGATCTAGTGGCACGAGGAGGCAGAGTGGTTATAAGGGCATTGTCAAATTCTTTGATGACATGATCCCTTTCAATTTTTTCTCTAGAAGTACTTGCATCCCAAATAGCAATAAGTTGATTAAAGGAGCTTATTGGGAATGGTGATTCAATTATTGATATACATTGTTGGGAAGATATGTTTTGAGCTCCCCCTAATTTTTGCTCTCTTAACCCTTTCTCAGTTCTCCTTATCACTGAGAGAGTCTTAAAATCAACTCTATCTTCTTCATTTTTCTCCTAGATAGTTTTTGTAATAAATGATTATTTTATTTGCTCAAATTATGGGTGAGTTCATTATTGTCAGAATTTCAAAAAATGTCCATATTTAAATTTAGGGTAATAATTTTCCCTAAGGAGAACCTGGACCACAGTCTTCTTCTGACTTCAAATTCATGAAAATAATCCTCCCAATAATCCTCTAATTGAGGAATATATGAAAACTCTATTCCAAGATCCATGTTATCTCTGTCAAAACCTTTACTATCAAATTGTGATCTAGCTGTGAAGTATTGAAAATTGAATTTTTTAAGATCTAATTCTAAATTTAAAGTATCAGATATTGATTTGAATGAATAACATCCATGTTCAACAGGAAAAGATATACCAAATTTATTTTTTTTGAGGAATTTTTTAATCTACATGTGATAATTGTCTGCAAACTTCTATTAACACAAGTCGGTCAAAAACATACCTAGGCAACCTCAAAGATTCACTGTCAAAACCCCAAACTCTGCTATAAGTAAAATTGGAAAATTGAGTGAAGAAACTACCATAAATGTTGATTAGTTGCATAGCTTCATTAGACAACATTTTATATATGTCATTTAACAATTCCCAAATTCATTATCTCAGTAACAACATCATTCACTCTCCTATAATCCTCATAGCAATTATGCATTTGCAACTATGAGTAATAGTCATAAATTTTACTATCTTTAGCCAAGAGTGCATGTGGTAATCATACCCATTGTCTTGTATATGCCAAGAAATAGAAGAGGTATGAATACATATAAAAATCTTTATTTCCTAAACAATTACTTAAACCTAGATGCAAACATTCTACTATATTTTTATTGAATGTAAATATTGTTCTCTTTAGAGGATCACCTGTATGAAGAAGTACATCTAGTTTTCCTAATAATATGCATTAGCATTGTATTTTAGTCTGTGTAGTAATACTATAATATCTTGTACTTTTGGAATCATATGATTTCTTTTTAATGGTCTAGATAGTCATGAACCCCATTTTTGAAATTTCAAAATCCAATTCCTAACAATCATGCTCTTTTAAATTACTTTCTCTAATGAAAAATAACCATATGAAGAAGTAATACTGAGGTCAGAATATGGTTCCTTGTGAGGAATTCTCATTACAAACATTAGAGTTTATTTTTTGATATACAGTAGAATATTTCCATCTACAATATTGATGCACTTGTTTTGAGGTTCATATCTATTCATGCATTCAAGGACTTATTCAGGGCATTGGATAGCCATAAGAAAGGCTACAGCTTCAACCAAGCCACTTTTTACTATCTTCTGCATCGTAGTATTTGACACAAGATTTCTAGCCCTTTCCTTAAAATCTTCCAAGTCATATTGGACTAGAGAGGTGTCCCCAATTTCAAGAGGAGAACATATGAGACTAAGAGCATGTTCGTAATCAAGATATGAAGATTTCATGGTTATAGGTTGGAGGATATAATTAAAATAAAATGTTTTGAGCTCCTTAAATAATGTCATAAACTCAAAAGGATCCTTCTTTCCAACCAAGTAAAGGAAATAGCTTATAGTAAGAATAAATCTCACCTTTAAATTTATCTAAAATCACTACAAATTCGAGTAATCAAATATCTTAAATCACTTGTGTTGTTTTCCTTTGTATCACCTAGTATGCTCATTTGCTAAATTTGAATTATTTTCTCTTGATACATATATTAACTAGATCAAATAATTAAACTGAAATAATACATACTAAACATGCTTAATAAGACATGCATTATGACATATGCATTAATGGCAAGTATTTTTTACACGTGATTTTGATGAGTAATGATTATCTGTAACCACATGAAAATTCAAAATTTTCTACTTTATAATGAATTTTGGATATATTCTCCTTTAAATCTTCTACTAATTTTAAATTAGAGAAATCCTCAGGGCAAGATGAGAGTATAGTCATTGAACCATTGAACTATTGAAATTTTTGAAAATGTGGTTCAACTTCAGGGTTTAATGATACGAGATGAACTACATAGACTGACCAATAGTCATATGATCTTTCTAGAAACTTCAAACTTTGAAACATTCAACCGTTCAAATTTTGAACTCTACTAAGTAGGTTCAAACATTAGGTTCAAGTGGTAGGATCAACAATACATTAATTTATACAAGGGAACTAAGTGAACATGACTCTTTACAAAACATCAAGTATTGAATTCTTGAACCATTTAACTCTTGAACTGTTAAACTTATGAACTCCAAAAAAGGGTTCAAGTTCAACTGAAATGTTCAAAATCATAATTTAAATATACAAATGGATAAACAATTCACTTTGAGAAATATTGAACCATTGAACCTATTAAACCATTAAACTTAGTGAACTCTTTAACTCTGAGAAAGGTTAAAGTTTAAAGGTTTAATTATTTTAAGAATTTACATATAAAAGGCGATAAGTGGGTGAACTTGTTTTTATGACAAAATTCATGAAAAATTGAATAAGGGTGACTCAAAAGGTAATATTGGCTCTGACTAGGGACTATATTTTATGACAAAATGTAGAGAACTTAGAAACTCTGGTTACGCAAACTGAAACACAACAATAGAAGAAAAGGAGAAAGACAAACCAAAAATGGGAAAGGAAAACACAAAACACTACAACAAAAGAAAGGATATGTACAAAAAAATGGACACCTATTTCATAGTCAATACAACTTAAGATCCTATCCATTATAAGACAAGGGTAAAATATTTCCATCTAGATATTCCAATTTAAAAAAATTAGGACTAAGTACCTGATGAATTTTTAAAGTTCCTTTTCAAAGTGAATCAAATTTTCCATATGCTCCTTTATGTTCTCTCCTTCTATCCCATAGCAATACTTCATGTCCTTCCATAAACTTTCTAGGTCTAGTTTTTTGATCAAAAATATTTTTAACACTGGTTTGATGAGCAATAATCTAATCAACTAGTTCATTCCTCTCCTCCTTAATTTTAGTTAAGTACATAACTCTTTTCTCTAAATAATCTTGAAATTACTAATATTTAATAACATTTTATAATTTAGCTACAAATAATTCTAGAGGTAATCATAACTGTTCTCCTATCCCATAAACCAAATCAAAAGGTGTCATTCATATTGCTCTTTTCGAGGTTACCCTGTCAGCCCAAAGTGCTTTGTATAGTTTCTTATGCCAACTTTGGGGTTATCACTCACCAATTTCTTCATGATGGATATCAAATTTTTATTACTGAACTATGCTTGTCCATTCCCTTAAGGGTAATAATCTAATGAGTGAGAGAGAGAGAGATACTATGTTCATATTAGAATGAAGTAAGTTCTATTGAATAAAAATTTGTAGCATTATCTACCACAATCTTTTGAGGAACACCAAAATGTACTAGTATATTTTATTTGATAAAATTACATACCACTTCTAAAGTGGTTCTTTTCACAAGGGCTACTTCAACCCATTTTGTAAAATGATCAGTTACTGTTAAAATGTATGTATGACCAACACTTGATGGAGGTGAAAAATGCCCAATGAAGTCTAATTCCCATTGTTTGAAAGCATCTTCAATAATGATAGGCCTCAAAGGTAATGTTACAAGTTTTGGTCTTCCTGAAAACAATTTACATTTTTCACAGTTAGCCACCCATTTATATGCATCTTTGAACATACTTGACCAATAACAATAATTTCTAAGGATTTTGAATGCTATGATCGAAGAAGAGAAATGTCCACCACAGACTTCACTATGAAAAATTTCCAATTGTTTGTATTGTTGTTCCTTATCTACACATCTCAAAAAGGTTCCATCTAGTCCTTTTTTCTATAGGACATCACCCCAAATCACATATTTTGCTGATTTTAACTTTAGATTCATTTTCTCCTTCGGGGATAAATGACTGGGATAGTCTCCATAAGTAAGATAGTGTGCCATGTTTAAAAACCATGGATTTTTTAAGCTCACCAATAGGACAGTAGGAAGTTCTTCTTCTTTTTATTTACTTATAGCTATCAATTTATATAAACCTTAACCTCTAACTAATTTGGTTGGCTTAATCTCTAGGTCATATTCTTGAATTTTAGCAATCCATATTGCTCTATTATTCATCCTAACATCTTACTAAGTCAAAACATTTTTCATAGCTGAACTAGGAACAAATATAACTGAATGAGAATAAAGTATATAATATCTGAATTGTTTAATAGCCTTCACTATAGCAAAATCTTGATTCTCAGCCAAATAATATTTAAGTTCATGCTTCTTTAGAGGAACACTCAATAAAGGCTATTGGGGTTTCTATATTTAATTCATTTTTATGTAACAAGATATCAGACATGGTATGTTCTAAAGCATAGCAGTAAATAAAAAAATCTTTTTGGAAGTCAGGGTTTACTAAAGTAGGTGTTTGTGCAATGGCCTCTTCAATATATTTACATGTTTTCTTAGTAGCTTCATTACATTTGAATGTTTTTTCTCACTCATCATTCCCATAATATGTTTTTTAATCTCAGCAAAATCAATAATGAACCTTCTGAGAAAATTAATCTAGCCAAAGAAAGACTTAACTCTAGTCTTATTAGAAGGAAGGCTTAGTTGTTGTATTGCTCTAACTCTTTCTAGGTCAATTTTGATTCTATCCTTTGAAACTAGGTGTCCTAATAATTTCCCTTCTGTAACATAGAAAACTAACTTCTTAGGATTAATAGATATCCCATGACTTAGACATCTCTATAAGATAGTCTCCAGATCCTTCAGATGATCTTCTCTTTTTCTAGATAAAATAGTCAAATCATCAAGATAAATAAAAATTATTCTATCTTTCAGATATTTAAAGGATGAATCCATCACCCATTAAAAAATTGCACCAACATTAATCAAACTAAAGGGCATATAATTATAATCAAAAGTTCTTCAAGGTGTAGTGAAAGTGGTTTTATGTTGGTCAGCTACAGCTACACTTATTTGATTATAACTTGAGAACTCATCTAACATAAACATCATTTCTAACCCAACAACAGTTTGCAAGATGTGATCCATTATAGGTAAGGAATAACTATCTTTTAAAATGGATTGGTTCAAATTTCTGAAGTCAACATAGATTGTTACTTATTCATTCTTTTTTTGTACTAGAACAATGTTCACCACACAAGTGGAGTGATGAATTGGATAAATAATCATAGCTTTCAGCATCTTGTCAATCTCCTTAAATATAGCCTCAGCAACTTCTGGGTTGTAATTTCTCAATTATTATCTGAATGGAATTGCATTTGCTTTCAAAGGAATATGGTGTTGAAACTATCCACATCTAAAATATTTAAGGTCAACATAGTACCAAGCAAAGGCATCTTTATACTTAATCAATAGATTAATTAATTCATTTTTCTTTTCTAGTGAACAACACCTACCAATGGAGATCCATTTAGGGTTAATCTCACTTTTAATAATGATTTTTTCATAATCCTCCATTTTGTTAGGATTCTAAATAAGTTTTCCTTTAGTGTATCCATCTTATCTAGTGAACAAATGTTCTAGAGATACCAATCCTTTAGGTATTTTGTTTCATTTTAATTGAATTACATCATCTTTTTGATTGATCCCTAGATCAAGATTGAATTCTTTACATTCTATTTTAGAACGTTCAAAATAAGTTCCCAGAAACATATCAGCATTCTCCAAAAAAAATTGATCTATTTACTACTCTCAAAAACTTGCCAATTTTCTACATTATCTAGGTCATTAGGATGATAGAATAGTTCTATTCTATATGAATCCTTTTTGAAATTAGGGTGTGGGAGAAGAAGAGAAGCTGATACTACTAGAGAATCTACCTAAATATTCTAGTCTCTGAGAATTGCTTTAATAGAAAAGGCATCAAAACATTCTATCTCATCCCAAACTCTGTTTCTGTAATGTCTTAACCTATCATTTTTAACTAAAAAAATGCCTCTAACTTGTTCGATAATTAATTCAACATCTCTTCTTGCCTTGAGTATTTTTATACCCTTTCCTTTAGCTTCATATTCTTCAGTGTTATTAGTCTTTTTTAATTCTAGTTGAAAGAGTAAGGAAAAGTTTCACCTTTAGGTGAGATCAACACAACTCCTGCTCCTGAACCAGTGATAGCACAACTGCCATCAAATTCCATGGTCCATAGATCATCTAAATGAAGATACTTTGGGATAAATTCTTCCTTAAATTATTTAGAGAAGAGAAAATAATTACCAAATTCACATTCTTCAAATAGAATATGAGACTTAGGATCATCAAAAGGATATACTGTAAACTTGTATTTAGGTTTAGGTTCTAACTTAAATTTTTACTTTCCCACTAGAATTGTAGCTTCTGACCAATCCAGTTTAATCTACCCTCCCAAATATTTGCAAAAATTCCTTCTCAACAACATCCCATAACTAGCAAGAATATTCATTACTAAAATAGTTAACTTCACATTTTTATCAGGATAGGCTGCAAGAACAAATCGTGCATCTTTTATTTGTCTGAACAAAGAAATCTATTTGCCATCAATGGAATAACATCTACCAAATTTTTTTGTAAGGGATAATCCTAAGGCTTTGGCTATAGAAGAAGGCATTATATTATCAGAAGCACCTGAGTCTATGATACAATTATTGAGTTTATGACCATTTATGAACAAAGAAATATAAAATGGGTTAGGCTTCATATCAGCGATATAAGAAGTATCATGAGATGAATTGAGAGTAATTCTAGAAGTATGAGTGGGTGATTCAGGTGGAGGATTAAATAATTAGGCAATGGGAGACTCAATGTTAACGTTTAATTGACTTTCAGATTCAACTTGTGTAAGACCTTTTTTGACATATTTAACCAAGTTATCAAGTTATTTGGGTTTCAATCTGAGGTATTCAACAGGGGATATTTTAATTTTTTCGAACTTAATTTTTTTTAAATATCAAAAGAAGTCTCATAATCATTTCTATGTAACAATTTAATTTCTTGTTTCTTAGCATTAGAAGTTTTAGTAAAAGGTTCCTTACCCTTAACGGGCAGTTTTTGAGCATTAGAAAACTTCAAATTCTTTTGAATTCTGGTAAGTACAACACAAGAAGGATCTTCAAGAGTAACCAATATTTCACCTCCTCTTCTTAAATCTGAATCATATTCTAGAAAGTATATTTTAGAGTCTCTAGGTCTTTCAAAGCTCCTTTCTTCTTTAGTAATCTCCCTTAAGGCATCTTGAGTAGCAACCATTTGAGTATATCTAATCATCTTTGGACAAGAATCTCAATCATGATCAGTAGTCAAATGAAATACATGCATGTTATTTCTTCCAAGAGGGGCTTCAATAGTCAATCTTGGTTGTGTTGATGCAAGTGGTAATGTCTTACTAGCATTTAATTGTTTATTTCTCTTGACAATATCTTAATATGGTTGATGAAATGAAGTACTAGTCTTCAGTAATTATCTTTTAAGGGCAATCATATCATTGACTAGCCTTTTAACCATAGGGTCCATAGAGGATGAGGGATGAACATTAGGCACTTGGACTTTTTTTTTCATTTTCTGGCCATAATAAGATCATCCTCTAACTCAACTACCAATGATTGTACATCTGTTAAATTGACAATTACACCTTTTTTAAGATGAGAACTTATATTAGGAGGCATAAAATTAATAAATAAACATTTCTAGTTCTCAGAAGTTAGTCTTTTAGCAATAAGAATCTTGTGCACAATTCTATTAAATTTGGCTATAAATTCCATCATGGGTTCATGTATCTCCTTCTTAAGCTAATTCAATTGAGCAAGAAGGGAATGTTCATCTTTTGCACTTTTGAACCTATTTTCAAATGCAGTTTTCATATCATTCCATTTTTTGATTGACGAATTAGTTAGATGATAAGACTATTGTGTTGCAATATCAGTTAAAGTTTACACAAAAATCCTTATGGCTACATCTTGATGTTGCACACCTAACACACCATATGTCGATGCAAAGGTACTCAGATGTTCCTCTGGTGATTGTATTCTATCTCCATTAAATTTGGGTAACTTTTCTCTTGCATTTTTAGGCAAGGGATTTAGGTTGGCCCATAAATTTAGAGGTCATATGGCTGCTCCCTAAGGTTTGGCCATTGGAAGAAAATTTATGGTAGAAGGAAAGATAATCCCAGAAAGAGTTAAGGATTGACAGATAGAGGATGTAGAGGTTTTAGGAGGGCTAGGAGGTCTACTTTTATCTTTCATAACGTGGGCATGAATATAAGGAAAATTTAAGTTTTGTAATGCTTGAAAAGTAGAATCCTCAATTCCTTCTCTTTTCCAAAACCTTGTGTATCTTATGGAATCTAGCTTATGATATTATAATTATTAACTTCACACTTTAGGGGCTTTTAATTCCTTATTGCATTTTCTGCTTGTCTCCTTGTTTGAGTAACAATAATCTCATATTATCAGTCAATTCTTCTTCTTTTTTAATATTATGCTTGCTATTGTATAATCATCAATATTTTGATAAGAATGCTAAGCAAGAGTATTTAACTGACTAATTATATCTTCCTATTTATTTTGAAAATCGAGATTAAGTTACAAAATAGGAATTATACTTTCATTTTGAAGCACCATTATTATTTCATTTTAAGGTGAGTAATCTTTCAGTAAGGATATCAACTTCAATTCCCTAGCGGAGTCACCAAAAACTATGGCTAACAAATTTGTCCTTATCTAAAAATGTTTTATTTTGACTCCATACCCTTGTTCTTTCAAGAAAAAATAAGTTAAACAACAAATGGGTGAACTATTAAGACTAGTTCCCCTGTAAATTAATGTACAACACCCTTTAAAATTTTCAATAAATTTAAATATTCAGATACACTTTTTACCAAAAAGTGTTTTAAAGGTAAATTAACATCCACACATCATCATGTTATGAATGTGAGATTTTATAATAGTAATGGATAATAGAATACATAGATTCTATTTTCAATAATGATTAAATAAATAAACATATATATAGTTGAACTAGCAAAAGGATAAAACACATACAATGAATTATCTAATGGAAGAGTAATTACTATATAAAAGAAAATTTCAAACAAAAAACTTAATTTCAAATACTCAAACATAAAAGTCTAAGTATTCATCAATTAATTTCCCTTTTTATTCATAGATGAAAAATGTTTCAGACAAACATCACATATATTGTCAACAATAGTGGTCAAGTTCAAAAAATTTCTAACTCTTTTTTTTTTCTTCTCTATCACTTCTCCTTGACAATTTTATATATATATATATATATATATATATATATATATATATATATATATATATATATATATATATATATATATATATATATATATATCATAACTAATCCACCTATCAAACTAAACCATTGTTAAAATAACTCTGACCCATACAGGGTTTAGTTTTTTTTACAAATTTAATAAAGATCAAGTTTCAAATAGAAAACCAATTGAATAACTAAATAAAAGAAAGTATGTAAGTAAAATCATTACTAAAGTGACAGACTAAGATCTCTAGATTTATTGTGTTGGGTTGGGTAGACACGTTGAGATTTCTACTCTTGAAATGATGTAACAAACTCCTAAATTTTTGAAAGATTGGGAATGCTAACATGTTTTATCTTTGTTTTCCAGACAAATTTTCCCCATCTTTTCTATGTGCTATGGGAGAGTGTCGATGTAGCGAAAAAGAAGTGAATCTACCTTTGAAATCTGATAAAAGTATTCAGTTGATAAGTTGTCACTTTATTTAATGATATTGATCCTTTCCCTAAAGGATTGAATCACAATATTGATGTCTTTTTCTAATTTTCCATTATCTTTCATGTATTTGATATCAATAGTCTATAGATCATGTTGTAATGACTGAATAAATTCAATTATTTCCTTGATCATTTTTGTGATTTTCATTAGTCCTTATCGAGATACTAAATTTCTCCATTCAATATTTTTCTTACTTACAAATAATATATCTTCATCCAGTCCTATCAAATTATTTTTTGATGAAAACTTTGTTATTCCATACTTTTATACCTCATCAATCTGGTTTATCACACTCATCCATTTTCCTTCATCTTTTATCCACAAAGCATTTTGAGTCTTCAAATCTTCAATAGTAATTGTGGTTAGATCATACACATTCTTTAATTTATGGATGTATTTCATACCTTTTTGGATGATGCTATCCAACTAATTATCAAATACCTTGGTAACCAGTTTGCCTCTATGTATCTAGTCTAGCATCCTTTGAATGACAACTGATTTTGGATCAAAAGACAGGGGCAATTGAGTGATCGATTATGGATCTAGACTATGAATGGTGTCAATATACTCTGTCATTGACCACACAGTCTATTTTAATTCCCTTTTATCTTTTTTCCTTCCAGGTTCTTTTGACTATATTTTTGGTTGATACTTCAAGGTGATGTACATCTATGGCACGTGATGCAGTCCCAAGATCTACCTTTTCAATTATAAAATTTTGAACTGTAGGATCTTGAACTTCTTCATTGGTTCTTGGCCTAGCTATTTTTGCATTCCAGTTTCCTATATTAGGGTCGGCGTCTACCTTGGATGTTGTTTTTAACTTTTTGGTTTTAGGAGTTTTCCCTAAAAATTTACTCACCATATCCTCCACGGGTAAAGAAAATTGTACTAGTTTCCTTTTGTTGTTGATTGAGCTTTCCAGCCACTTGGGTATAGAGGCCAAGGCTTCTTTATCAGGATTTAGTTGATTAGAAGGTATATTTGAAACAATCATTAGTTCGATAGAATTAGAAAAAATCACTATCTATTGATCTACATTAATCTCTTCCCCCATTGGTGAACTATATTATTTATCACCTTTGGCTTCTCTTGAATCTTCTTCAAAATTGAAATCTATAATTACTATTTCAAAAATCTGACTCTTTCTCTTGCTTTGGGTCCTTGATCTAGTGGCATGAGGAGGAAGAGTAGTTATAAGGGTCTTATCAAATTCTTTGATGATAGGATCCCTTCCAATTTTTTCTCTAAAATTACCGGCATCACAAATAGCAATACGATGATTAGAGGAGCTTATTGGGAATGGTGATTCAATTATTGATGTACATTGCTAGAAATTTATGTTTTGATCTCCCCCTAGTTTTTCTCTCTCAACCATTTCTCGATTCTCCTTATCACTAGGATGATCTTAACTTCAATTCTATCTTCTTCATTTTTTTCCCAGTCAATTTTGGAATAGGTGATTATTTTATTTGTTCAAATTACGGATTAGCCACTTGTTCATTATTGACAAAAATTCTAGAAATGTCCATATTTAAATTTAGGGTAAAAATTTTCCATAAGAAGAACCTGGACCATAGTCTTTTTCTAACTTCAAATTCATCTGAACAATCCTCTGAATAATCCTCTAATTGAGGAATATGTGAAAACTTTTTTCCAAGATCTAAGTTATCTCCGGAAAAACCTTTGTTGTCAAATTATGATCTAGCTATGAAGTATTGAAAATTGAATTTTTTCAAATCCAGTTCTAAATTCAAAGCAACAGATGTTGATTTGAGTGAATAACATCCATGTTCGACAAGAAAAGATATACCAGATTTCTTTTTTCATTGGAAATTTTTTATCTATATGTGCTAATTGTCTCCAGACTTCTATTAACACAAATCGATCAAACACATATCTAGGCAACCTCAAAGGTTCACCATCAAAACCCCCAACTTTGATATAAGTGAATTTGGAAAACTGAATGAAAAAACTACCATAAATGTTGATTAGTTGCATAGCTTCAGTAGACAACCTTTTATTGATGTTCTTTGATAATTCAAAAGTCATTCTCTCAGTAAAAACATCATTGACTCTCCTATAATCATCATAGCAATTATGCATTTACAACTATGATAGTCATAAATATTACTATCTTTAGCCAAGAGTGCATGTGGTAATCATACCCATTGTCTTGTATATGCCATGCAATAGAAGAGGTATAAAGACATATAAAACTCTTTATTTTCCAAAAAATTACTTAAATTTAGATGCAAACATTCTGCTATAATTTTTGCCCAGCTAAAATATTGCTCTCCTTAGATGATCACATATATGAAGAAGTACATCCAGTCTGCCCAATAATATGCATGACCATGGCCTTTTAGTTTGTGTAGTAATACTATAATATCTTGTACTTCTAGAATCATATGATTTCTTGTTAATGGTCTAGGCAGTCTTCAACCCCCTTCTTAGAATTTCAAAATCTAATTCCTAGCAATCACGCTCTTGTAAATGCTTTCTTTAATGAAAAATAACCATATGAAGAAGTAATACTGAAGTCAAAGTATGTTTCCTCGAGAGGAATTCTCATTAAAAACATTATGATTTGTTTGTTGATATGAAGTAAAACATTGACATCTATAGTCCTGATGCACCTATTATAAGGTTCATATCTATTTATGCATTTAAGAACTAATTTGGGGCATTAGATAGCTATGGGAAAGGCTATAGCTTCGACCAAACCACTTTCTACTATCTTCTGCATCATAGGATTTGACATAGGATTTTTAGCCCTTTCCTTAAAATCTTCCAAGTCATATTGGACCAAAGAGGTGTCCCCAATTTCAAGAGGAGAACATATGAGACTAGGACCATGTTCGTAATCAAGACATGTAGATTTCATGATTACAGTTTGGAGGATATAATGAAAAGAAAATGTTTTGAAGTCCTTAAAAAATGTTGTAAACTCAAAATTATCCTTTGTTTCAACCAATTAAAGGAAACAACTCATAGTAAGAGTAAAACTCACCTTTAAATTTATCTAAAATCACTACGAATTCAAGTAATCAAATATGTTATATCACATGTGTTATTCTCCTTTGTATCACCCAGTATGCTCATTTTTTAAATTTGAATTTTTTTGTCTTGATACAAATATTAACCATATCAAATAATTAAACCAAAATAATACGTGCTAAACATGTTTGATAAGACACGCATTCTGAGATATGCATTAATGGAAAACATTTTTTATGAATGATTTTGATGAGTAATGATTATCTGTAATCTCAAAAAAATTCAAAGTTTTCCACTTTATAATGAGTTTTAGATATGTTCTCCTCTAAATCTTCTACTAATTTTAACTTCGAGAAAGCCTCGAGGTGAGATGAGAGTATAGTCATTGAACCATTGAACCATTGAAATTTTTGAAAATGTGGTTCAACTTCAGGGTTCAATGATACGAGATGAACTACACAGACTAACCAATAGTCATATGATCTCTCCAGAAACTTCAAACTTCGAAACATAAAACCATTGAAATTTTGAACTGTGATAAGTAGGTTCAAACATTAGGTTCAAGAGGTAGGTTAAAATGGTAGGTTCAATGATACATTGATTTATATAAGGGAACTAAGTGAACATAACTCTTTACAAAACATCATGTATTGAATTCTTGAACCATTGAACTCTTGAACTGTTTAACTTTTGAAATCTGAAAAAGGGTTCAAGTTCAACTGAAAGGTTCAAAATCATAATTTAAATACACAAAGGGAAAAATAGTTCACTTTGAGAAATACTGAACCATTGAACCTATTGAACCATTGAAATTATTAAACTCTTGAACTTTGAAAAAGGTTCAATTCTTTTAAGAATTTACACATAATAGGAGATAAGTGGGTGAACTTCTTTTCTGGAAAAATTCATGAAAAATTTAATAAGGGCAACTCAAAAGGTAACAATTACAATTAATCATCACCATATAACTCACTTTGAAATATTTCACAACTTGTAATTTTTTTATAGCCTTGCTATAATTTATTTAGGTGTCAATATATTGCTATCATAGATGAACATAAATTAATATATAGACTTTGGAACCTAATTGTCTAATCTCCATATCATTCATATTGTATCATTGACTTGAGTCACACATTGGACATGAAGCCTTCTCACAATTAGATGCATATGAAGGCAATGGTTGACTTTTATTCCAAGGGTTCAAGTATGGTGTTTTCATATGTTCTTAAACCTGATATAATTTCTCTAGGTGTCAATATATTTGTAGCATGGATTAATAGAAGCTAAAAATATATTTTGGTTATTATCTCCATAAAAACAAAATTACAACATTAATTCAAACTGATATCAAACATGGAGCCCCACTTCAATCAAATCAGATCTCATTACATACTCATCCACCCTTAATAGGATAAAATGACCAATAAAATATGTTTCCACACTACAAGCTATATATCCCTTTACAATGAGTGTAAACCATATAATTCCATGTTTGGTGTACAAAATGGGCCCTTTGTTTTATGATATCACCTGAAATATTTCACCACTTGCATTTTTTATATGGCCTTGCCCTTAAAAAGCCCATTGTAATTACTCAAGATCATTATGAGATGGAATGTTTCCTCCCTGGATAGTTGATTTACACATCATATGAAGTAATACATAACCTCATTTACCACTATCACCACCACAAAAACATAATATTATTATTGATTACCACTTCATGCACAAAAAGTGAGACCATTGTTTCTTACCATAATATAATATAATATTAACAATTATATTATTGAAATATATTGATATAATATATACTATGATTATAGATTAATATATACTATATAATAAGATTGGATATTATATAGTATTATTATATAATATTATAATTTTTATATATTTATATAATTTATATAAATATTATAATAATTATACTATAATAAGATTAATATTATAAATAAAGTTTGAACCCAATTACCATGTAATAAAACCAAACCAAATTCCTTGAGAAATAGCCAACACTTGGAAAAAAGATAGACCAGTTTAAGGAGGTTGATGATAGGTGTGAATAGGGGTGGACAAGTTAGAGGTGTGTCTAATTCTTTGCACTATTTTCCTTTATATGATATTGATTGGCATATGGCATTATTGGTGGAGGCCACAACACCCACCTCATATGGACACTCACCTCTTACCCATAGACGTGGTGTATAATGATGAGCGTGATGAGGAATTTGATACCTTTCTAACTTCAAAGGGTTCAGACATTGTGAGGATGAGGTATGATAGGCTGAGGAATGTTATAGGTAGGATACAAACTATGGTCAATTACTAGGTGATGTAGGGAGGAAGGTTTCAAGCCCTCTTGAGCTAGAGGGATCCTTAAGATACTACCATTTTTATTACTTTTTATTTTCTTCTTGCTATTGTCCTATATGTCACTCCATTATGAGTGATGATTGTGATTTCAGGTTTTTACACATTATCTCATCCTCAATTTTGATACTAACTTCCTTCTATTCCACTTAATTTATTTAAGAGGTTGTCTACATGAATAGATTCTATGTTGTAATCAGTTTAATTAATTAATCAATTCTTGGGTTATGTCATATTTTTGTATTTCTTTTATCAAATCACTATTGCTCTACTAACAAGAAGCCCAATTTCCTAGGCTATTGCTACATTTTGGCACTTTATTTAAAGGAACAATTGAGATGACATTTTGGTTTCAAAAGATTGACAATATCACATACTACTATTTAACTTTTATTTTGAGTTACTATTAATTGAAATACATGTGGTACCTTTACATCTAATCTATCTTTGGGACTTAGACCATCGTGATTACTAGGGGTCTCTATAGAGGCAAGGCCATCTAGGACTATTGGTGCTGACCATATATTATAATATGTGTCAAGCTAGGTAACTCAATAGGTTTTGTGTGAGTAGCTCAACATATATTTATGGCATGACATTTAGGTATTAATATATTTATGTGGGGCCATTATGATTATCATTATAAAGATGTATCGTACCTTCATTTTTCTATAGTGCCTATATTTTTTCCTTAATTTAATTCTCTCTTTATGTGTGTGTGTGTGTGTGTGTGTGTGTGTGTGTGTGTGTGTGTGTGTGTGTGTGTGTGTGTGTGTGTGTGTGTGTGTGTTTGTGTGTGTGTGTGTGTGTGTGTGTGTGTGTGTGTGTGTGTATTTTTCAAGATCTTTTTGGGTAAGTGTTTTCTTTTTATTTCTACTGTAAATTCTCCTTTTAATTGTATGATTTGGGCACCCCCTTATTCTTGATAATTAGACCTACCAACCCTCTCTACCACTTGAGACCGATCACCAATCAACCACCTTTTCTATCAACTGGTGACTCCTCTACCACAACATTTACATTATTAAAAGCTTTATTACTCACTTCAATTGCAATAGAGGAAAAAAGATAAACTCCATAACCTCATTGTGTTTCACCCATATTAGCATCATTGACGAATGTGTATAATATGGACCCTCTAATTTATTATATCACATGAAATATGCTATCATTTCCCCTCATCTTTACCCCTCATCTCACTTTAAAATCTTTCACCACTTGTAAGTTATGTATGGAATTTTTCTAATTTCTCTAGGTGTCAATATATTGAAAGCATAGATGAACATAAGTTACAATATAGACTTTGAAACCTCATTATCATCTTCATATCATTGACATTGTAGAGTTGATTTGAGTTGAACATCAAACATCGATCATTCTCACAATCAAATCAGCATCATGTTGTCCTCGTCGACCCCTCACAATGTAATATTATAGATTAAACTTTATATATTAATATTGATATTGATATTAATATTAATATTTTTTATATATGTTTTTATATATATTATTATTAGTATTGAATAATATAAATTATGTATACTTAATTAATTAACCATGTAATAATATTTTATATTAAAATAATAAGAAAATTATATATAATAATATGATAGATATATGATGATGATAGTTCATATAATTTATTACTATTATAAATTATAATTTATAATAAATAAGTTATTATTATAATTATAATTAATATAAATATGTTAGAATAAATAATATAATATATTTTGATGTAATAAAATATTATATATCATATTATAATATATTAATATTATAAAATATATTTAATAATAAATATCAATTACGTCAAGAGGTGTTTTACAATGGGAAACGAGGAAAGAGAGAACTCTATATCTCGCCTATGTTAAAAAAAACAATATCATTTTTTAAACAAATTTATTTATAAGATAAACTGACACTACATACATTCACAAACAAATTTAAAAAATACAAAACAAAAATATAATTATAGAGAATAAAAAAGATATTAAATTATATAAAATTGAACAAAAAGAGGTGCATAAAATATTTAGGTATTCACTATAATTTTTTTAACAGGTTTTTACTCTAAATTAATTATAGAGTAGGTATTTGTTGTTAATTACTTTTTAAAATATCTGTAGTAAATTAAAATATGATCTCTATAAAAAAATGTTCAAACTTTTGCCGTCGCAGACCCACTATTGACTACTAAAATATTTTTAACTACTGAGATAGATATGTTGGCAAGAAGAGATATTGACAGATGAGCAATATGTAATAATGAATATAGAGGTGAAGAATACATAAACAAAATGATCAAACTCGTAAGACCATGAAGTATAATGGATTTATTATAGATAATGATATAACACCATAGATGAATTATGAAACCTTGGGTGCCAAAAAAAATTCACTTCATATGCTTACGACACATTTTCATGGAGTTAAAAATATTTCACTCTTACGCATGATAGTCCAAGGAAAATAGGGACAAGAAAATCATATCTGATAGGTGTTATTCATCAATTTCTTCAAGATGCATCATTCCCAAAGTGATTTCAACTTCTATTACTCACATTAATTATATTTTAAATATTGATAATTGGTACCTCAACTATCCATGCACAACTTCAAATCCCAGTTGTGGATTTTGTTAAATTAGAAAGAACAAGACTTACAAGTTTCCAAGAGGATATCTACCACATAAAATACATATTGATCAATGAATTTAGCTTCAGTGGACAAAATTTACTATAGAACATAGACTCTAGACTCCATCAAGCATTTCTTGAAAATGCAAGCATGAATTTTGGTGCTATATCTATTATTTTAGTTGGAGATTTAGTTAGTGTCCTCCTATTAGTGATAGACCAACAAACGATAGAAAAAAATGAGTACAAATATTATGGGAATAATTCAAAGTAGTTGTTACCTTGGATAAGATATTTAGATAGGAAGGAGAAAGTGATGACCAAAAATGTTTTCATATACTACTCACAAATTTGAGACATGCAAATCTGACAATAGGTGGTTGGAAGATATTGATGACTAGAATAAATTTTAGATTAGATATAACCACAAATTAAGAGTTTGACAATTGTATTTATTTTTTTTCCACAAATGATAATGTTCATAACCATAATAAAATAAAATTGTATTCATTGTAAAGATTGGTTGCACATAGCATTGAAACCAAAGTAGGAAGTGGTAACACACCAAAAGGAGGTCCAAATGATGAACTTGATGTGGAGTTATTTATTGTTATCGATGTAAGGTTCATGTTAATTTTTAATCTTTTGATAGAATCATGTCTTGTAAATGGAGATCTAGGGTATATCAAAAGTATAATCTACAAATTTGGAAGTGCACCACTAGAACCACCAACATATTTTATGGTCAAGTTTGAAAATTACTTGGGAATACTATTTGAAGATTAAAATCCCTATACATTTCTAATTTCACTAATACAAAGGGGACACATAACCTAACTACCCTTATGGTTGGATTGAGAATTAATATTACACATATCACAAGGTTTCACCCTTTCAAAATCCAAAATTGATATAGGTCAAAGAAAAAGAACACAATTAATATTTGTGGCTATATCTCATTTAAAGTCCTTGGAAGGACTAAGAATATTACCTCCATTTACATGTTACTACTATGAAAAGCTAAAAAATAGAAAGCTGAGGAAGAGAGATTGAAACTCTTAGAGGAAAAACAATTTTATTTAATTATGAAAAAAATCATGTATTTATGTATTATTTGACATTTTATGTGATGTGTATGGTTATGGTTTATTTTGATGAGTAATAAATAAATATTTAGATAAAGATAATTTTTAATTATGTAAATTAATGTTTTGGTTGATTTAATGTAATGTATATTACACATTTCACATTTTATGAAAAACTTCAAATTATATGTCAAATAAATATGAAAATGCATAGTTTATACTAGCATATCTATATTACATAAATCTATGTAAAAAACACAAAGATATATCATTCTCGAGGCACCTGTTTCACCTACATCACAAATCTAATATAAGATAGGTACCTCAAGAATGATATGTCTTGGCATACTTTGCATAGATTAATATAGGATAGGTATTCTAGTATTTTATAATATATAAATATATTTGAGTAGTGATCATTTACATGTTCTACATATTTAAAACATAATAAAAATACGTGTCCACTTGCCTATATTTACATGGCATCTGTGATGAATTTTGGCATATGTAATAGAAGTTACTATCATTAGAATAGTTCACAGAATAGTTCACAAATCTTTTCCCATGATCCTCATCATGTGGTTGATTAAACTATAGAATGTTTTCCACATGGGTAACAACCATGTGTGTTATCATTAACATCTTCATGATCATGTGCTTAGATGGTGATTAAAGGGAAAGCCGATCATATATAAATAAGGAGATAACATTTGATGATCCTGCTATCAAAATGAAGAAAAAAGTAAATATTGGGTTGCTAAATGTATGACCTATTACACATTCCTTTCACTTCCTTGATAAACCCTAAATGGCCACAGTTTACTCAAATATCTTCATGTCAACTCAACAAGATCATTATGATTAGCAATCAGGAGACTCCATCATTGATATAGTTATAACTTCAGTAAATTTGAGCCTCTAGGAAGTTCAAAATCTCTCAAATATACTTTATTTATCAAGCTACAAAACCCTTTGTAATGGATGTAGGTCATATAATCCAATAATTTTCCTTAATTATGTGTTTTTCTCACAATCCATGGGAGTAATGGAGGTAATTGTGTTACTAATTTTCACTTTTATTTCATTTTTTATTAAATTCCCTAGAAAACAAGTTTACATAGCTATGATTTTGGTTCACATTATTCAACCATTGTTTGTATTCCTTTATATTTCACACCAATATTACAAAAAAATATTGACCAAGGAACATATTCAATCCATCAAAAAAACTCTCACAAAATGTGTTAAATATCTGACCAGTAACTAAAATAGATGATACATATTAGAGGTAATTACATGAACAATGGTGTATAGTTCACATGATACGTAGTCATAGGCTAAAATGACTACATGAAGTCCTCTCTGGGATGCCAAACCAATGCCAAATACAACACAAACACATACAACTTGAGCTACAAATATCAATGACATTATTTGTGGATGGGATTCCATAATAAATGGAAGATTCATCTTCCACACCTCCATAACCATTTCCCTTTCCTCCTCCATGAAACCATCATATACATTAAACACTTGTGAAATGTCAATCTAAAAACCTTTCTACAACCTCAAATTATACAGTGGCCTTCTCATGCACTACATTAAAAAATTACAGTTGCCTCCTTTGATCAAATATGTAGAATGAAAAGGTGGCAGGGCTAACAAAGGTAGTGGAAAAAATAAAGGGTGGTAAAATTAGGGGTAGAGCTAACAATTTTAGTTTGATGTTAAACATACTAATGTGACGTAAAATTACCTATCAACATATACACATACGTAAGATGCAGAGCCACACATGTCACTAAGAAAATATAAAAATGAAAAACTAAGTAATCCCTCCCATATATGTGTTAGCAAATGACGATCAAAATAAACCTTTTATTTCTAGGGTATATATGAAAAAAAATCATTCCATACTTTCTCACATACAATGCATCTGACTTAAATATATATTCACTTTTATATAACCCATTTTCTCTCATTTAATAATGGAAGGTAAAATGAGGTAGAGATGTTTACCAATAGCTTTATCATGGATTTAATATCACACATTGAAGAGGGTGATGGCTAAAAACTAGTAATACAATTAGGGTCACCAATCTTGGGATTAAATTTAATGTTTCATTTATTAAGAATAGAGCCCAAAATTTTTAGTAAAGTTTCTTTGAAAACTTGAAACAAACTAAACCCATAAAAATCCCAACTTTATATAATTCATAAGGGAAATTATCATTGAGATCTTTATCATTACATATCTATTGCAGAGAATGATAGAGCTCATCAAGAGATAAAGTATCATCACATAATTTTTGGTCAATGAGACTGAGTTTTTTAGGAACAACATATAAATTCAAGATGAATCTCCTTTAACATTTTTTAAAACAAAATCAGCTTAAGGAATAGTCAACATGAATTATAAGACCTTGTTAGCAAATTTTATTCTATTGGCAAAGGAATCCTAGCAGTCAAGATTTTTCATTCTTTGAGTTGCCTTGGTGACAAGATAGAAGCAGAGTACAAGCCTGGAATTGTCACCCTCAAAATATGGACATAGAAATGCACTTCACTAACTGTATTGGTAGGTATTATAATTTTGTGTTTGGTGGCATTGCAAGAAATCACAGGTCTCCCAAGCATAGTGCAGCCCTTCATGGGCTTCCAAGAGCCCGTGACATAAATTTTGGTATGCAAAATTTATGAAATAGTTTGAGTCTATGTAGCTATTTATGTTTTAATAAATGTATTAAAAATGTTCACTCATCTACTTAAATTTATGCCTGCAAAGACACTTTAAATAAATTATTTTTTTATGGAGATGGCTTTCAATGTATATTGACTAGAGCACTATGAGTAACCAACTACATAGATTATTTCTTAATAGTTTAAAGATGAGGGTTTTAATTTCACACTAGCATTTAGAATAATGATGATACACTTTTTTATATCGTGTACAAATATTTTCTCTTGAAAAATGTGTTATTTTAATTTTTTAAAATAAAATATTAACAATAAATTTTATTTTTATTTTAATTCTCACAAAAACATAATTTATAATACTTTTTTAAATTTTTATTATGACAAGATATTATAAGAATTATTTTGTATTAATAATATTTTCTAATCAACAAATGAAAAATAACTTTGTTTTGTTCAATACTACCTATTTTCATGTTTATATTTTATTTTAACAATTTTATAATATAAAAAATATTTAAAATATCATTTTTTATAATTTTAAAAATTAAAAGGTAATGATTTGATATTTAAATGTTATTTCAATATAAATTTTAATTTTTGTTAAAATAAAATTTTAAAAATGACGTGTAGCAAGAAAAGAATCAATAAAACTAATTTTTTCAGTCAATGTAATTACATTATTTTATTATATTAGAGTGTATTTATTATTTAACTATGCATTATACACATAATATCTTATCCACTATTTTTTTTTAAAATGGTTTGTGCTTTCATTTTTTTCAATCCATTGTTTATGATAGGTCGTACATTTTTAGGTGTTGTTTTGAACAAGAAAGTTAGTGTTCTCACCAAATAGTCAACATTGTAAAGTGCAAAATGAAAAGACATTTTAAAATAAAATTCTAAAAGTGACATGTATAGCAAAAAAATAATCAATAAAGTTGCATCTTTTCATTCAATACAATTACAGTATTTTATTATACTAAAATATGTTTGTTTTTTAATTATACATTATCTACTATTTTCATGAAAAAAAGGTATATGCATGCATGTTTCTACTATTTTCATGAAAATAAGTTATATGCTTGCATCTTTTTTATATCCATTGTTTATAATAATTCGTATATTCTTAAATATTTTTTTGAGCAAAAAAGCTAGTATTCCTACTAAATAGTCAAACTTTTATTATTGTTTATCATTGTAAAGTACACATTAAAAAGACATTTTATAACTTTTTGTCTAAATTAGTATTTAAATTATAAACACCATCAATTCTTACATTCAAAATTTGTATTGGCATAATGTCAACACACTCAAGACATATAAAGTGAATGTATATATATTGAACATTTATCAATCACTAAACAATCCTATTGTTAAAGTGAAATTTGTTGATGGGACATATTAATATGGATATATTTTTTTCCAATCCATAAATTAAATATATATTATATAATATTTGTGTATTTTTAAAATAATCAATCACATCATAATATGTAAAATTTATAATTATTAGATATGCAATGTTGAGCACATGTAAATCTATGTAAATATATTGAATCATTTTTTTCCATTCATTTTAAATTTATTATTTTAAATCAATTCAAAATATGATTTATATTATGATTTACAAAATAAAATAAAAATATATATATATATATTAAACATTTATTAAATTCTAAGAAAAAAAAATCAAAACTCTAATATATCACCATTTAATTGTCACGTGAATCCCCAATTAGAATGCTCAGCCTCTTCTACCTTTCCTCTAGAATGATTTTTCCTCTCTAATGCGAAAGACACGCATCATTTTTTCTTAACGGAGATGAGAGAAAAACACACAAATTAGCAAGCAATAAGAATTCATTAAAAAAAATATTCATATATCCATCCTTCAATTTTATGTATTTATTTATCCATCCATCTATTCAACCAGACAGACAAATAGATAAATAAATAGATAGATAGATAGACACACACACACACATCAATTTAACCATTTTTTCATATTATCAATTGTAAACATATTATTTGTGCCTATTAACTTAGTTTTAAAAATAACTTAATAAAAAGATCATTAAGTGATTGATTGTCCCTCTCAATATAAATGAACATTGAGAATATATTTTTATATATAATCAAAGGGTATTGTGATTGAATCTTGTGAGTGCATAGATATTATGAAAACCTTATGCATAGTTAATACATAGAAGAATAAAGTGACCTTATAGTTGCTTGTACATTAAGATCCCATGACTACTCTATGTATTTTATGTATCCGTGATTTAGTGACCACTATGCACATGAATCATACATTAATTCTTTATTTTTTAATTATCTCATAGGCCGAGCATGAGCCCAAAATCTCACATTCAGTCTTTCCTTATAAATCCTTTGGTAGTTTTCAGAGGTCCGAAGATGCCTTAAAAATTATTACTTTATTGTGTCTATGAATAATTAAAGGGATTTTTTCATAATGAAAGTGTTATTATTTATTGTATGGAGGCGACACGAATAATATAGAGGCTTTTTTATATCAAGAGTATTATGTCCTTATACAATAACCTCATGACCCCTATGTGTTTTCGGATGTATCACATTTATTTACAATATAGAAATATATTAGGAAACCTAATTGTATGTATGTATGTATGTATGTATGTATGTATGTATGTATGTATGTGAAAAAATATAAGTATGAAAATAAATTCAATAAAATCATATTAAATTAGATAGTAGATGTTTATGTGTATGTTGGTAAATTGGTATCAAACAATGTGTGTAAACTTAATTATCATAGGGAAATAAAGTTAGTTGGATTGTAGTAGTACAAGAGGGTGCTAAAAATGATTGTAAGACATGCATGAAAAGGGTTTTCAAATTATGCCCTCCAATTCTTATATTATATACAAATACAAAATGTTGAATCAAGTAAAAGACATGTGCACTGATTGAAAAAAAACATCTAAACAAATTTTATAAGAGTGTGAGATATACAAAATTTATGCAAAATGTTTTGAATAAACTCTTGATTTAAATAAATGGAAAATGTAAATTCATATAAAAGGCACATCAATTGGTTTACAACTTGAGAAACCACCCCAAATAAATTTATGGCAAAAAGGGATTTAAAAAATATGGTGTCAAACAATAGGACTTAATGAAGCATTATCAAGCATACCTTTCCAATTCAAAATGTAGTTTACAAAATCCTAGAATACAATGATTGTAGAACATACAAAAAATATATTTTGAAATGAATTTATCAAACTATTTATCCTAACCAAACACTCCCAAAGATACACTAGTTTTAGCGATATTTGGTTAACAAAACACCTTAAAGTTCCACACATGTTCATTGAGATGCTAATTGTTTCAATAATGTATTGGGTAGTTGAATCAACTTAGTGGAAGCAAAAAATTATATTTATAAATATGATATTCCACTAAAATTTATGTGTATCTACATAGGCCTCTTCACGTCCATCTCTTGAAATACGATGTCTTCCCATCACCATTGACACCTAGTTCACATTAAAATATTACACTAATTCAATGGCTTGTATGGATTTTCCCTTCTCCCATAATTTTCCTTTTCTTAAGCTCATCAAGAAATGGAACATCTCATCCTAACACAATGCATTATCATGCTATAAGTAGGAACGCACCACTTCATATTTTATCATCACCTCTATTATAAAAATCAAATTCTTGTTGCTTAATATTGCATGCATAAAGAATGATATACGGTCAAAAGTTAGTTTTGAGTGAGATATGACTATATATTTACACTCTTTCATTGATAAAACCTAACTTTATCAAAACATCTATTAGTGTTCCTAGCATAACTTACTCTTTTACAGTAAATGCTAGCATTTTGTCTCCTATAATTAAGACCAAGATAATGTATGGATGAATGACCCTAATGAGGATTGTTTAAGATGGTTCCATAAATATTAATCTATACATTTTTTTAAGGAAGTATTAGACCTTTGACCTTATGGTTAAGAGGCACATCTTCTTGCTGAATGTGTTATTCCAACTTCATTATGTGCATAAATAATTGAATCCTTACAAAGAATGTTAAAATCAGTATAAATTAGTTAAAATAATCATATAATTTGTATTCTTATTCAAATAATTAAATGTAAAATGAAATAAATTTGTAAAAAGAATTAAAATATTTCTTTCCTAGCCTTTAAACCTAAAAATAAATCTATCTCTCGATGAACAAGATGTTAGAAAAAAATTAGTAAAATTCTTATTAATCAAAAATACAAAAAATAGAAAAGACAAACAAGATAAAAACAACTAGTAGTTGCCCTAAAATCCCATGCTATGATAGAAGGAATGTAATTTTTTGTTTTTGGTAAAGAGGAGTTTTGTTAAAAAAGAGTGTAAAGTTACAATTTTCACCATTTATGCATGAAGCATTAAGTAAAAATAATCTACTATTTTGGGTGGAGGTGATGGTGAAAATGAGGTGATGTGTTCTTTTGTACTTTGTGAAAACAACTTGTATGTGGAGAAGATGTTTCATTTCAAAGTGAGTTTGAGAGATGCCAAAGTGGTGGGGAAGGGCAAGTTAATACAAAACATGAAAGCAGTAATTTATTTTAAGATGAACATAGTAGGATGGTGAAGGGCAATGATAGGGTATTTCTTGAAATGGACTCAAAGAACTCCATGTAGATACACATGCAGAGTTTAGTGATATGTCACATTTATCAATGCAATATGCAGTTTTCAATGAACTCTTTTAACTACCCAATATATTACTGAAATAGGTGACATAAATAGAAATTATATTAGATATCTAATGACTCCTCTAAAAATATAGATAATGCACCATGTGTCAATTTAGATGACTCTAAAACTAATTAATTTTTTTTTTTTTTTAAATGCTTTAATTATATAAAACTAAATTAGATGACTCTTAAACCAACTAAACAAAAAATGAAAAGGCTTTCTCAATGAATGTTGATGTATTTATGGAATTATGAAGCTCTTATAAATCATTAGAGACATATTGAATATGGTTTACATGTTATTCTTTTATAATTGGAACGTCTGAATGCATTTTATGTATACACATACAAAATTATCATCAATCATCGAATAAGAACTTAAAAGTTGTGAGACATTCAAACCTTTGTAATAGGTGATGGTTCACCTTCACTAGGTATCTTTTTAGGTTACATATATATTCATAATTTGGCATAGTTGATATTAGAGAGGGTGTGGCATTGCAAAATATTTGTTTTATATTTATGTATAATTATATATCTTTCAATATTATGATAGTGTGGACATGTGGTAAAATCTTATGTAATATTGAAAGAAAGACAATCGTCAATAATTATAGGGCCATAAACTTGGTAGCATTGGAGGGCTCCTAATTTGTTAGTATTGTTTTTAGTTAATTTTATTTGTATAATGAGTATCTCCAATCATAGTACTTTAGTTACTTTAGTTGTCAAATATAATGTTTAAGCTTTTTTCTTAAAAATAATATTTGTCTTACATTTGATTGGCTTAAAAAAAATTGATATTTAAATTTATTTGTTTTTTTTCAAAAAAAAAAAAAAAATGAGATTTATCTTACATTTTATTAAATTCTTTTCAAATAATAAATATATAAACTTTTTTTTTTAGATTAAACAAAATATTTTTTTTAATTCACTTTCTAAAACGAATAGTTACCATTTTGAAAATTGTACTGTGAAGAAAATATTGTACCATCATTTTGAAGAGGAGTGAAGGTACTTATCATCAGCTCTGGTCAACACTTACTACTAGGTACTTTGCATCTCCTGGATGATTATATTGGGACAGAAAAATCCCAATTACAATGTTCCATTCTGTGAAATTATAGTCTGATTTCCGGTGAGTGAGGCTTCGAGAGGGAGCACATCTCCACCAACAACTCCATATAATTCTACAATAAAATTTTCATAATAAGATCTACAAGAAAATAGTGTAAATAATTAAACGCTAATAAAGCATTCTTGATTTCCATAATGCTCTGGTACACTGAAATGAGTGGAAGAAATAAATAAATGGATGAGGGGGGACGTAATTGAGCCGAAATTGACTCCTCCCATTGACCTGAGGAACTTGACAAACAATTTGACAGATTTCAATTCATCTTCGTGAAAATTGATAGTTTTCTTTTCATGCCACGAAGGAAAGATTTGAGTTTTTTTTTTAAAAAAATCCTTTTACATTTAATTCCTTGAATAAGAGCAATTCACTAATTTATAGTTATTTTAACATTCTTCCTAAGAATTCAATTATTTGTGCACATAATATTGTTTAGCATCAACTTTTATTTTATTTATTTAATATTTTTTCTTGTTTAAATGCTTTCAAGTTTGATTTCTTCGTGATGCCTACTTTCCAACAAACTTGGAAGCATGGGAAGGTTACGAAATTTTATTTATTCAAGCAACCCAGTCAACGTGGATCCAATTTTATTTTTAAATTAGTTTTTATTAAAATAAGAAAGAAAAGATAGATTGATTTATTTGTTTGATATTAATCATTATTATATGGTGAATTAACATTCTAACCAAACAATTCAACAAAAATTATTTTACATATTTTTAATATTTATATACAGATAATATAACATCTAAATTTTTTGATTTTTTTGTATTTTAAGAACAATTGGTAATTATTGTTCAAATATATTAAGTTTAAATGTGCTTTGTTGTCTTCAAATAATCTAAGTCATCTTCAACTTTAAATATTTTATTGAATTTGAAGTAATAATATCACTTAATAACTGATTGGATACAAATTAAGATTATATTTTAAAGTTTTTCAAAATATTATGTCTTTATTTTATACTTAATCATAATTTATTACTAAGAAAAATATATTTTAGATTGGTGTGGAGGATCTAACATTTTAACATTTCAAAGTCAATTACATTTAATTCAATGTCTTATACAAATTATGCATCAAATAAGTCTACAATGTAATTGTTGCATAATTTAATAAAATAACCAATCAATATGAAAGAGTTGAGATTTATCCTAAACATTATTTTTAAGTTAAATTATATATTAAACATTATCCTTGATAATAGTCACACTATAAATAGTTAGCAAAAATGTATTGATAGAAAAATTGAAAAATATATTATTTACATTCTATTAAAAAAAGATAATATAAATTTAAAATTTAATCTAATTATTTACTAAAATTAATTAATTGTACTCTACATTAATATTAATCATTACTAAATTATAAATAAACATTAAAACAAAAAAATTCAATAAAAATTCATATAGATATTTTTAATATTTATATTCAAATAGTATAACATCTAAAAACTTTTTGATTTCTTTGTATTTTAAAAAACAATCAAGAGTTAATGTTCAAATATAATCCCTTACATTAATATTAATCATTACTAAATTATAAATAAACATTAAAACCAAAAAAATCAATAAAAAATTATATAGATATTTTTAATATTTATATTCAAATAGTATAACATCTAAAAACTTTTTGATTTCTTTGTATTTTAAAAAACAATCAAAAGTTAAAAGTTCAAATATAATTCCTTCTCTTTAGTTGATTTAAATCAACTTCAACTTAAAATATTTTACTCGATTTTAAGTAATAATATTACTTAAAAAGTGAATGGATACAAGTTAAGGTTAGATTTTAAATTTTTTTAAAATATCATGTCTTTATTTTAAAATCGATCACCTTTTATCAGGGAGAATGGACCTAACATTTTAATATTTCAGTCAATTACGTTTAATTCAAAGTACCGCGCAATTTACCTCTGTCAAACTGCTGCGCAATTTAATAAACTAACCAGTAAACTTTAAGTTAATGGCGTCCTAATTGCTCTGCAATTTAATAAAATAACCAGTCATTAGGGAGGAGCCGAGATTTAAAGTCAATTGCGTCTACGGTATAACTACTCCGCAATTTTAATAAAATAACCACTCAACGTGGAGAGGTTGAGATTTAAAGTCAATTGCGTCGCTGTCCAACTGATGGTGGGATGCAATTCCTATTTCTTCCACTTATTTACTTGGATTGAAAAATAACAACCAGAACATTATGGAAATGGCCAAGAATGTTTTATTAGCATTCAATTGTCTGCAATATTTTCATTTAGCTCTTATTATGCTGATTTTACTGCAGAATTGTGATTCGTTAGGAATTGTCGGGCGATATGTGGTTCCTCTGGGAGCCTCACTCACCGGAAATCAAACTATAATTTCACAGAATGGAACCTTTGAATTGGGATTTTTCTGTCCCAGTGGAACCAATAACTAATATCTTGGCATCTGGTATGCCCAAATCTCTGACAAGACCGTCGTTTGGGTGGCTAACAGAGAGACTCCCGTCAGAAACACGCCTGGCATTTTTAAGCTGTCCACAGACGGTTATCTCGCAGTGTCTGGTTTAGAAGGACAAGCGGTTTGGTCGAGTGATAAGAGCCAGCAATCTAAAGCCTCCAGGGCTTTGATATTGGACGCTGGTAATTTCGTTGTCTTAGGCGCTCGAAACACTTCTGAGATTGTTTGGGAGAGTGTCAGCCATCCGGGAGATACATGGTTGCCGGGGATGAAATTGTGGCAAGACATGAACCTAATTTCTTGGAAAAGTTCGAAGGATCCAGCACCTGGACCCTTCGTTTATGAAAAAGATCCATCCTCAGGAAAGACAGACTTGCACTTGCGCCATGAAAACGGTGTTTCTTATTGGACAACTGGAGAGTGGGCTGGTAACGATTACACCAATATCCAGGGGAACAACGATTTCAACCATATCGGCGGGTTATCAGCTATACTTTTGTACGAATATGTCCAGGTTTCTCATTCAAGAATGTATACCGTATGGTCGGTAGTACCAAAAAACCATACGATGTTGGCGCGGCAAGTTTTGACCAATATAGGTGACCTGTTAACGTACTTCTTCGTCGATAATAGCAGATGGAACATAATTTGCTACGCACCCCGATATGAGTGCACACTCTATGGTGTATGCGGGGCTTATGGAGTGTGCAACAATAACGACTTCTTCCAATCTTGCAGCTGTCTGCAAGGCTTCCGCCCCTCCAACGATAGTGCGTCGAATTCAGACGAGTGGTCGTCAAGCGGTTGTGTTCGGCGTAGGCCATTAATCTGCTCTGTTGCAAATGGCACCACGGATGGTTTCCTGCAAGTCAGGTACAAGTCCTTGTCGGCCGAAAAAGCTGTGGAATATAGCCAAGAGTCAAGTCTACAAGGATGCAGAACTGCTTGTCTCAACAATTGCTCCTGCACAGCCTTTGCTTTCACTAGTTCTGATCCTCCAATTTGTAGATTGTGGTTTGGCGATTTGTTAAACATGCGCGATACTTCAGATGGCCAGCCCTTCTTCATTCGATTGGCTGCTTCCGATTTGTTACAGTCGTCATCCAACGTAAAGAGAAAAGGTAGAGTCCTTGCCTTTTCCATTTCGTTTACTATGGGTGTTGTTGTTTTGGCTTTCTTGTTTGCATTGTTCTTTCAGCTTAGGCGGAGAAGATTGCTTCAAAAATACAAAGAGGATGAGATGCCAGCGTTGGTCAGAACATACCCTTACAAAGAGCTGAAAACTGCCATCAACAATTTCACCCACAAGCTGGGGAGCGGAGCATTCGGCTCAGTATTCAAAGGATTTCTCTCAAACGGTAAACTTGTGGCCGTCAAAAAATTAGAAAGCTCTATAGGAGGAGAAAAACAATTCCGTGCAGAAATAAGAACCATTGGAAACATACAGCATATCAATTTAGTCAGGCTCATGGGATTTTGCACAAAGGGACCTCAAAGATTACTTGTTTATGAGTACATGCCCAACGGTTCCCTGAATTCTTTCCTATCCAGCAACCCTGAAGGAGTAAGGATGGTGTTGGACTGGAAGACCAGATTTGATATAGCTTTAGGCACTGCAAGAGGTTTAGTTTATCTCCACGAAGATTGCTGAGATCGCATTATACACTGTGATATCAAACCAGATAACATTCTTCTGGATGGCAATTTCTCTCCAAAATTGGCTGATTTTGGGTTTGCAAAGCTTGTTGGTAGAAATTTTAGCATGGTGTTGACGACTACAAGAGGAACGAGAGGTTATTTGGCTACAGAGTGGATCTCCGGCCTTCCAATCACTCCACAAGTAGAAGTATACAGTTTCGGCATGACTTTGCTGGAAATAATATCAGGGCGAAGAAATCTGGACCTGAGCGTGCAAGAATCTAGATACTACTTTCCTACGTGGGCTGCCACTCAAATTGAAAAGGGAAACATGATGGGCCTTGTGGATGAAAGGATTGGAAATAATGCAAATGCTGAGGAGGTTAGAAGAGCAATCGTGGTAAGCATTTTGTGCATTCAAGACGATGAGAATGTGAGACCAAGCATGGCAGAAGTTGTTCTGATGCTCGAAGGGAAAATAGAGGCTGATACAAAACAAATTGAGAAATCTGTTAAAGTGCTTGTGGTCGAGCACATAGAGAATGATGATAAATTAAATTGAGATGATGTTATGTATTAGTTCTTAGAGAGTTAAAAAGTGGTCTTCTTTGCATATGTTAATTGTAATGAACTCTTTGTATATATGGGGAAGAATTGAGACTGGTAATATTCACTTATCTCTTTCATAAGTTTATTTCTTTTACATTTTTTATGTGTCGAGTATTTAGAGGGATTTGTAAGCCATTGGATAATATAATAAATTATCATTTTTATCAATTCAATTATAACTTTCTTAACAATTTTTAATTCTTAGATTAGTTAATAAAAATAGCTAGAGGATTAACCATAACTAGACTAGTGTTTTAAATTAGATATCTTAGAAGCTCTGTGATCAAAATCATTACTCTACATTTTTTTTTTTTATAAACTTCAATTATAAAATTTTAGTCATATTTTTGTGCCTTTTGACTTGTAATTAGTATCAATACTTTATCCATTAACATAAATATTAATTGTTCCCAAGAATATTTGATTTGAATAACTTATTTTTAATTTATGTATTTGCATAAAATACATAATAATATTCATAGAAATGAATTAACTATTGCAAATCAAATGGAACTTAACATTAAAGTAGATCAGGAAAACTAATGCAATCAATAAGAAATAGAACTAGACAAGACAAGGTTTACACACTACAATGAATTGGGTTGCTTTGAGATAATATAAAAGACAATACTTAAGTAAATAGTCTCAAACTAAGAAAAAAAATTATATATTGTCTCAATGTGAATGTCTCTAATTATTGTCTTAAATAATTATCTCACTAGAAATAATATACAATACTACTTATTTTGACTCTCAAGAGACTATCAGTTTTGTCTCTTGAGAGACAATATCATTTTGTCTCTCTAGAGCTAATATAAAATACTATTTTTTTGTCTCTCAAACAAAAATATCATATTAATCTCAACTATTGTATCTTGAGAGATAAAATGAATTTAATAAATTAAATAAATTTTAAACTTTTTATAGTGCAACCAATCAATAAATATCATTAATGACACCAAAAATAATTTGGGTGGAATGTTGTGTCTAGAATTTATGGGTCTACAAGAATTTTGTTATATCAAAAAAGATAAATTAGAAAATGTGCTTAAATGGTTTTAACCCTTAACATAGAATGCCAAAGTAATGAATTTAAATATATTTCTATAAAATTCATTCCTAGAACTATGTGATTCATTTGGACATGCCATCATCCTTAGGTTTTTTAAATCTTGTTGTACTAATTTTCCATTTTATTATTTCTCCAAAGTGTGATTAAAAAAATCTTACTCTTCTTATTTTATTGATCCTTACTCAAATTCATTTTCATAAAATATGATATCTAACATAGGGTTTACAACATTAACAAGATCCACATATTTGACACTTTCTATCTGCACAATAGACTATTAAAAAATAACAAGGCACAAAAAGATGTCAACAAATTGAACAAAAGAAAACAAAAACAACAACTAGCATGAATATTATAGATATTTGAGTTTGCTTGGATATTTAGCAACTAATGCCTTTTTATATTACTACAATTAACAGTCAAACAAATTTGAAGGAATTTATTAAACATCGTGTAAATAATTAGGTAGTTCTTGTAAGTTAAAAATGACTTTATACAGTTGTATATCTTCTAGACATTGTTATAGCAAATAAAATAAATTAAATGTCATGTTTGCAATGATATGAATTATAAAAAATGTTAGTATTATAGAATTAAGAGGAAAGGTAGCTTGGCAATGCTTGATAAAACTTCCTAAAGACTTGTGGCCTAGTGCTTACTTCCAGATTAGGAAATCATGTGATGACATATTTATCTCTTTTTTTTTAATCTTATGTATTGACTTGCATCACTAGTAAATATGTAATATTAATATCTAACTTTGTTGAAATAATAAAAAATAATTATTTTCAAACCCAATTGCCACCCATCCTTCACCTATGATATTCAAGGAATTAAATAACTTGCTAAAGTGAATTTATTTAACATATGCCACCAACCATTTTTGGCAACATCATGTAAAATATCTCTCCGATCTTCTAAATGAATCCAACATGTGTCCCAAATTTAATCAACTCACCTATTAGCATGCCTATGCAATTCATGATGGAATAAATAGAGGAAATTATGTTAAGAAGAGTATTTGTAAAATAATCTCAGATAAAAGAGAACATCCTTAAATGAAGGAAATTATGTACTGAAGGAAAACATCCTTTAGAGTAGGTTTATTTTTCTCCCTTAATTTATGAAGTATATTTTTTTGAACAAGTTTGATATAAAATTATGGGTGTGAATTAGACTTATGAATTCATTAGTTTTATGATTTTAATGCTTAAGAATCTAAGCCATTGAAGCCTTTACAAAATTTAATTCATTAATTTTACACTTGAACTACCTAGTCAAGTGGATAATCCATGTGGAGGAATAAAGTTTATTAAAATGGGACAAAGGTAATTTTTGTTTTAAAAATAATATCCCATTTTTTTTTTAAATAACCATTCATTTGGGAGTGGTAAATATTAAAATTTGGGACTTAGATTTTAAAATATCTAATGAAATAATCAAAGTCATAAATAGAATATTTAAATAGGGATTTAATTAAATTTGATTTTACGATGGGAACAATTGGTTATGTGGAAAGAATATCTTGGTGGCATTAGTGGAATTATATGGTAAAATTTATAATGGTGTAATGTGGATAAAGGTCAGTTTGGTCTCACGTCTGTAACACAACACCCATTAGCAACATAATAAAATAATTCTATATAAAAAATAATTATATCAATTCTTTATATTTTTTCCACATGTTGAATTTCACATTGTGACACTTGTCTTTTATACATTTTTCTATTCAAACCAATTGACAAGTGAAAATCCTATGGATCATTTTGAAATTTCTATCCATTGTAGAAAACAACACATTATTCCATGACATGTGATTAGAACAACCTGAATCTAAATACCAAACCTCATTTTGACTATTTTAAGATTTGTCATATGAAATGAATAAGTTACATGTTGCATCACCATCCTCATTAGCATAATTAACACTTTTATTTTCATTTCATGCTTATAATCTACATTCCCAATCAAATTGACCATACTTGTGACAATAATAGCATTGAATATTTTTTTTTATCAAATATACCTCTACCTTTACCTCTTGTATCTGAACCACCTCTTCTTCCTCTGTATCCTCTTGAATAACTTTAATTAATGTCTTTACATTGTCCTTGATTGTGTTTGAAATTATCTTTCCCTTGTACATGGCTATTCTTATTTCTAGTGCTGGTACCTTCATTCTTTATGATCTTTAATTTTGAGGCAAAATCCTTCTCATCACTTTCATTTAATGTGTCTCTCAATATTTATTCATGAGACTAAGAGATCCAACCAAGTGATCAAATTTAAGAGTAGTCAAATCTTTTGTTTCTTCAATAATTATGGCAACATGATTCCACCTTGGTGTTAGAGACCTTAACACCCTTTTTAAAACAACCTCTTTATTCAACATTTATCCATGTTTATCTATCTTGTTAACTACATCCTTTACTCTTACATAGAAATCATTCACACTTTCAGCTTCTCGCATCTTCAAATTCTTAAATATTATGTTCAATGTTTGTAATCTAACCACTTTGCCTTTCTTGCTACCTTGGTAAGATTCTTGTAGAGTCTTCCAGGGATCCTTCATTACCTTTGCACATGTAACTCATGGAAATAGGTTCTTGTCTAGAGTTTTTTGAATATGAAATAGATCTTATGAGTTATTATTCTAGATTCCTTCTAGCTTGCCTATCATTAGTTGGAATAGTGGCCCAATTAGCTAGTTCATGATAACCAATTTCTACAATCTCTCATAATTATTTTCCTATCAAAAGATTCATCATTTTGATCCTGAAATAATCATAATCATTACCACCAAGTTATGGAATAGGAATAGTTTTAGAGTTTGACATGATCAATTGTTAGAAATATCTGAAACAAAAAACATCCATCCAAAAACTGAGCTCTGGTACCATTTAAAGATTTTCAAATATAAAAAAATAAACCATTGCACAGAAAGAAATTAGAAACTCACAACTAAATATATGCAATATTCATAACCAAAAGAAACATAGAATAGTCAAAATAAAAATACTTCTTCAAATTATTTGAATCATTCTCCATCATAATAAAGATCAATTACAATGTGTTAATATAATTTCATGTGAACATGCTTTTCTAATTAATAAATAAAAATATTCTAAATTTATTTAAATAATAATTTGCATGAAATTTAGACAAAAGTTGTCTCTAGCCTTTCAAAGGATTTATTTTTTCAAATATATTTAACTAAATAATGATTAATTATTAAATAAATTACATGATTATTTTTCATGATTAAAGCTATTTTAAAACTAGAGTCGACAATAACTAATGATTGATTTTGGTCACAAAATAGAAGGCTTTTCTATACATAATAATTGCATTCCCAAATTGCACCAACTTGTACATGACTTCTTCAAAGGAAAAGAACTATTCAAAGGGGTAAATCCTTATGAAGATATTAATTATTTTGTAGTAGTAGAGGCCTCTATCTTTAATGGGGATAGCCCAAGCTTTATACGTGAGGATGTGACCCATCTTAACCTCAAAGCCAAAAATAATGGTGGTTTTATGGATGTCATCATTCCAAAGAATACTAGCTTTCACAATGTGTTCTCAAAGGCCTTCACAAATTATGATGATAAAAACACTATGGTATATCAAATCTATGAAGGTGTGAGAGTTTTATCTAGATATAAAAATTTATTGGCTATACTATATTTGAACAATATTCTTGTGGCTCGGTGTAAATTTTTTAGTATTTTAGATCGTTATTAGTCTATATTCTATTATACCTCTCTTCTAACTTAAAATTTTTATGGTAACAAGATTTAATGAAAGTTTTCTATTTAATTGAATGACTTTGTTTGCTTATAAATAAATTGATTTTTTTTCATTTATCACATTCTTAGAACTAGTTATACATGCCACTTAGTGGCATATTATTTATTTATAATAATTTCTTTTACTTTTGGTTTCACCTTCTCTTCTTGCTATAACATTTTGCTTATGAAGCATTTTCTTACATTATATATTTTAGTTTGGCATTTTTCCAAATTCTAGGTTTAAATTTTAGGATTTGGCTAAAAAATTACACATCTTACTTTCAATTTCATTTGCTAGTGAGGAAAAATTAGAGAGGGAGTAATTTAAGATTACATTTACGTAAGTGAAATACTTAAATTATTAAATTAGGCTTTTGCTTTAGTCTATGTAATAAACTTGAATTATTTAATTAGGATGTTACTTTAGGCTATGTCATAAAACTCAGTTGTAAGATCTCTTTATTTACTCAAAACAATCAAGACTGGTGGAGCTGAATCTTCCTCCTTGTTCACATTGACACAATCCTCTAAACCTGGCTAGAATTGAATTACATGGGGAATGATGAAGCTTGAGAAGAATCTACAAATCTAATAGTACATAATAATTAACAATTATCTGATCTATCCTTATTTCTATACTCAACCCCGTAGGGACTTGGTGAATGACACTCTTGTTTAGACTAGGCAATGATAAATTTTTATCATGACTACTTTTTTGAATATTAACATAGCAATCATGTTTTGAGATGTCCTTACTTAAATAATTGACATGGAAAATATGGCAAATCCATATGGCTATTTGTTCACTAAGGTATTTAATATAAATTTAGAATTAATTAGGTCATGTATTAATTTTCCCTAGGTCTATGCCACATAGGGTTTTAAACCCTCACTAACCTATATAGAAGAGTCTATCAGCCATAATGTTGGGATAGGCACCATATAGCATTCTCATAGAATGCATGAATCCCAAACAAATACAACACTAAAGCCATTCTTTAAAAAAAAACCTTGATTTTAGACATTTTCCCCATAAACAATAGTCTATAATGACAATGACCATAATAAATTCTAAATCTTTGTGAAAAATTCAAAAAATATGTTCTCTAACCATTTTTAATACAATGATGGGTCCATACATGGTGATATAAGTGGTTACACATTATAGGCAATGCCAAATGGAAGTGAGTATTAGTTTTTATGATGGTGACACTTGTCACTATCATCGCCTCATGGGAACATAGAATTTATAGGATCCTAAGTCAAAAAGTGAGGGGTGATCACTACATGGCCTTGTGGTGGCATGATTATACAAGGTGGCACAATCTTGGAGTTTCATTCCATAGAGACCAAGTTGGTTTCACAAACTAATGTAAAACATAGAGATAATTGCATTGAGAGATAGAAACTAAAAATGGCAGACCATTAAAGAGAGATAATTTTTCACATTATGACTTATTAATAATGTATTCATTTGAGAATAAGGGCTCAAATTCTACCATCATTCAATACATAGCCAATTGTGAACTAGAAAGCATTTCAGTGGATTCAATAGGGTTAAGGGTTGTGTAAAATATTGGTGCTTCTTAATTATGATATTAATTCCTAAGGTTCGCATAGATAAGTGTTTAATCACTATGACCAAGACATCATGTTAAGGTTAATTTTTAAATTCATTGTGATAATTAATATTAATCCTAAAGTGTCACAGGTTTCAACATGCTTTAGGCTCAAAAGTTTCATGGTTAAAGGTTTATGTGATTGATACATATCTAGGTGTTTGCCTTTATTAAATTAAGGCTTGTCTATAAAGCCTAAAATATGATCATTCAATATATGCATATAATAGGTCATAGTATAAAATAATATTGGGATTTAATACCAAAGATCTCAAAAGGATTAGATGACTATATTCAAGGATAGATCATGAATATAAATAAATCAAAAATTACTTGAAAATAGTTACTAGTTATACTAAAATTATTTACTAATAACTACTAGTTAATTTAAGAATTTACTAATATAAGATTACACTAACATTCCCCCTTTTATAAGATTACACTAACACCTCAAATAAATTTATGGAAAAGGCTTTCAAAAAGATGGTCTTAAACTATGGGTCTTAACGAAGCACTACCAAGTATACCTTACCCATTCAAAATGTGGCTGACAAAATCATAGAATACAATGATTGAAGAACATACCAAAAAAATTATGAAAGGAATTTCTCAAATAATTTGACCTAATGAAATAGTCCCAAAGATACACTAGTTTTGACAATATGTGGTTAACAAAACACCTCAATGAACCACATGATTTCATTGAGATGCTAACTATTTCAATAACATTTTGAGTAATTAAAACAATGTATTAAAATCGACATATTACATTTATAAATGTGATATGCCACTAAATTTTTTGTGTGTATCTACCCAGATTCTTCAAGTCCATACCTTGAAATACCATGTCTTCCTCTCACCATCAACATCTAGTTCACATTGAAATATTGTAATTCTTTAATGTTTTATATGGCTTTTCCCTTCAACCTTGATTTTCCTTTTCTCAAGCTCATCATGAAATGGGACATCTCCTCATGACACAATGCATTGTCATGCCATATGAAAGAACACATCACCTCATTTTTTATCATCACCTCCATTATAAATATCAGATTATTGTTGCTTAATGTTATATGCATAAAAGATGACATGAGGTCAAAAGTTAGTTTTGAGTGAGATATGACTATGTATTTACACTCTTTTATTTACAAAACCTGAGTTTATCAAAACATCTATTAGTGCCCCTAACATAACTTACACCTTTGGGACAAATTCTAGTATTTTGTATCTTAGAATTATGACAAAGGTAATGCATGGATGAAATACCCTAATGAGTATTGTTTAAGTTGTGATTCCATAAATATTATATTATACATGTTATAATGAAGTATTGGAGCTCTGACCTTAAGGTTAAGAGGCACATCTTCTTTCTAATTGAGTTATTCTAATTGCATTATGTGCACAAACAATTTAGTCCTCATGAAGAAGGTTTAAATGATTAAAAATTGGCTAAAATTATCTTATAATTTGTATTCTTATTAAAATAATTATATGTAAAAGGAAACAAATTTGTAAAAGGAATTCAAATCTTTCCTTCATGGCATTTAAACCTAAAAATAAATCTATTTCTCGATAAATAAGATGTTAGCGAAACTTCCTATTAATCAAGTATATAAAAAAATTGAAAAGACAAACAAGGTTAAAGTAATTAGCAGTTGCCCTAAAAGTGCATGTTATGTTAGAATGAATGTAATTTTTTGTTTTTGGTAAATTAGGGTTTTGTAAAACAAGAGTAAAGTTACAATTTTCATCATTTATGCATGAAACATTAATAAAAAATAATCTATTATTTTAGTTGGAGGTGATGGTGAAAATGAGGTGATGTGTCCCTTAATACAATGTGGAAATGACCTATGTGGGCAATAGACATTCCATTTCATACTGAGTTTGAAAAATGACAAAGTGGTGGGGAAGGGCAAGGCAATACAAAATATGAAAGTGATATATTTTTTCAAGACGAACATAGTGGTGATGGTGAGGGGCAATGATAGGGTATTATAGGGTATTTCAAGGGATGGATTTAAAGAAATCTATATAGATAAATGTGCATAGTTTAGTGACATGTCACATCTATCAATGCAATATGTAATTTTCACTAAATTGTTCTAGCTATCCAATACATTATTGAAATAGGTGGCATCTAAATAGAAATTGTATTAGATATCTAATGACTCCTCTTAAATTTTAGATAATGCACCATGTGCCAATTAAGATGATTCTAAAACTAATTATATGAAAATTTTTACTACTTAACTATATAAATCCAAATGAGACGACTCTTAAACTAACTAAACAAAAAAATTAAAGACATTCCCAATGAATGATGATGTATTTGTGGAATTATGAATCTCATATAAATGATTAGAACATATTGATTATGCTTCATATGTTCTTCTATGCGAATTGGAATGTCTGAATGCATTTTATCCATACATACACAAAATTATCATCAAGCATCGAATAAGAATATGAAAGTTGTGAGATAATCGAACCTTGATAAAAGATGATGATTCACCTTCACTACGTGTCTTTTCAAGTTACATATTTGTCATAATCTATTGTACTTGATATCAAAGATGGTGTGGCATTGCAAAATATTTGTTTTATATTTTGTGCAAGTATATATCTTTTAATATCGTGATAGTGTGGACAAGTGGCAAAATCTCATGTAATATGACAAGAAGATAACTATCAATAATTACAGGGCTGTATACTTGGTAGCATTGGGGGGCTCCTCTTTTGTTAGTATTGTTTTCAGTTAACTCTATTAGTATAATGTGTATCTCGATCTCTTAAAATTAATGCTATAGAGGGCATGACATCGTAGAGGGTTAATTCTAACTTTGTTTTTAATCTCAATTTTTGTTATATTATTTTTTGTGATATATTTGAATTTTTCTATTGATAACTTTTTTCTAGCCAATCACAATATTTTACTAATCAAAAACAATTTTTGAGTTTGTTGTTGTTTTTCACAAGAAAGTGACACTTGTCTTACACTTTATTGATGTTTAAAAAAATAAACTTATAATTTTTTTTTTCTTTCAGCAAAAAGATATATAATTTTTTATGGGATATATAATATATATATATATAGCTTTCTAAAATTTATAACTGACACATTAAAAATTTCTTCTTAAAATATAATTTTGAAAAAAAAATTGTACCATCATTTTGAAAAGTAATGGTATTTATCATTAACTATGATCAACATTTATTGCTAGGTATTTTGTATCTCCTAGATAATCCTATTGGGACAGAAAAATCCCAATTCCAATATTCCATTATGTGAAATTACTATCTGTTTTCCACAGAGTGAGGCTTCGCGAAGAAGCGCATCTCCACCAGCAACTCTTAACGAATCACAATTCTGCTGTAAAATTTGCTAATAAAGCATTCTTGGCCATTTCCATAATGTTCTGGTACACGGAAATGAGTGGAAGAATGTGGAGGAGAAATAAATAAATGGATGTCATTGAGCCGAAATTGATTCCTGTCATTGACTTGAGGGACTGACAAAACAATAAGAATTAATGACACTTGAATTTTGGAACGTGCCAATTCAATGCCATGGAGGAAAGATTTGACTTTTTTTTTAGTTGTTTAAATGCTTCCAAGTTTGATTTTTTCGTGACACCTACTTTCAAACGAACTTGGAAGCATGTGAAGATGATTAAATTTAATCTATTTAAGCAGCCTATTTAATGTGGGTTCAATTTTATCTCCAAATTAGTTTTTTTTTTAAAATAAAAGAATAAAATATTATTTATTTATTTATTTGGTTATTTTTTAATTAATATTGATTTTGATTTTAGTTTTAATTTTAGTTTTGGCTTACATTTTCTCCAACAAATATTAATTAATAATAATGTAATGAATTTACATATTATAAGTCAACTGTCATTAATATATAATATTATGATGAATGTTTTTTAAGTACACATTTAGATTTTAAGAAGTAAAATTCATAGTTTATTTTGTCTATCATATGATTTTTTACTACAATTATTGATTCAATATTATATACATATATAGATTTCAGGAAATAATTTTTATGGTCTATTCTACTTTTCATATATTTTTTGACAATAATTATTGATTCAACATTATTACTTAAATATTAATATAGTTCATAGTAGAAGAAAGAAACGATCAATATAATCAACATATTTATTAAAATATAATAAAAAAAAGTGTATACAAAAGCTCCAAACTTATATTTTTTTTTAATTAACATTGGCTTTGGCTTGCACTCCTTTCAACAAGTATTAATTAATAATAATTTTCAAATAAATGAATTGACAGATTTAAAAAAGTCAATTGTAATTAGTGTATGATGTTATGGCCAATGACCAATTCTATTTATATTGTTTGTCTTTTTTAGAAGCACACATTTAGATTTTAAGAAGCAAAATTTATGATTTACGTTGTTTATCTTGTAATTTATTGATGACAATTATTGATTCAATATTGCATACACATTTGAATCTTAGAGAATAAATTTTATGGTCTAATGTACTTGTCATATTATTTTTTGATAATGTTAGGGCCAACTACCAATTATATTTATATTGTTTATATTTTTTAGAGGTACACATTTAGATTTTAAGAAGTAAACTTATTGATTTACATTGTTCATCATGTAATTTTTTTACGGTAATTTTTTATTCAACATTGTACACACATCTAAATATTGGAGAATAAATTTCACGGTCTACTTTGATTATCATATTTTTTTGAAGATGGTTATTGATTAAATATTTCTCTTTAAATAACAATATAATTCATACTACAATAACTAAACATTCAATATTATCTACATATTTATACAATTTCTTAATTTTTTTTTAAAATCATGGTTGGTGATCTCAAACATCAAACTAAAAACAAATACATAGTATATCTAAAAAATTTAAGATGTAATTTCCATACACTATAAAAGCATTAAATAAAAATGAAGTTAAAATTTCTAAATCAATTACGTTTAAGTCAAAATCTTCCACAATTTAATAAACTATCTTATGTGTCAACTACATCTATGGTCTAACTCAAGGTGTTCCATAATTTAATAACAATATTGCTTTAAAGATGAACATCATTACTTTATCACTCTTTGGCCCCACAAATATTTTCACCTTCATAATAAGACATAAAAACACAAATAGAATCCATCTTTCATTTCACACAACATATAAAAATTCTAAGACAAATATTCAACAAACACAACTACTTTAAACAAAAATTAAATAAAAAATGCATACAATTAATAGACACAAAGGTCACAGACCCATTGCCATGATGGTTATTTGCAATGGGGACTTATTCGATCCATAGGGAAATACCACATAATATTTTTTAATATACACAAGTTCTAATCAAAGTACAATAGAAAAATTGTTCATTGAAAAAAAAAAAAAAAAAGAAAACAAATTCACTATCCAATATTATCCACCATAAAAACAAACCCAATTATTTTCACATCTAGGCAAATCAAGCTTTTGTTTGATCTTCGTACCTCTTATACTACTCTGTTTGATGTACTTCATACACTCGACCTTTGAAATAATATTGCCCTCAAAAAATAACAATACACTTAACCATTGCAACACATTCTATATGGTAGAGACATTAATCTTAGTAAACTACACAAATGTATTTAGAAATAAGTCTTTTCTACAACTAAAAACAAACATCGTCATTAGTCTTGAAAACAACAATACAATTTCTACCCTATAACTTTAATTTAATACATAAAATAGATAATATCTCTTCATTAAACAAATATAAAATTAATATTCGTTAATAAAAGAAATATATACATAGTTACGAAATTATTTTCTAATTAATATCGAGTAAGATAAATGATATTTTGTTCTCACACAGACACAAATATATATATATATATATATATATATATATATATATATATATATATATATATATATATATATATATATATATATATATATAGAAACACTGAAGCATATATAACCTACATGTGATAAGGAAAATATTGTATAAGTTTAAGAATTAATCTAGTTGATGGTAAAATTAATAGATAAAATTAATTAATTGTATTGTACATTAATATTAATCATTATTAAATTATAAGTTAACATTTCAACAAAAAAATTCAATAAAAAATAAATTAATCATTTTCTTAATATTTATATTTAAATAATATAATATGTAATTTTTTAAAAATTCTTTATATTTTATAATCTAAATAATCTCCAGCTCAAAATATTTTTCTGAATTTCAAATAATATTATTATTTAAATGATAATATTACTTAATAAATGAATGAATTCAAAATTAAAATTTAATTTAATTTTTTTTTAAAATATCATGTCTATATTTTAAGCTCCATAATTTATTATGGAGATAAACATATTCTAAATCAGTGTGGAAGATCTAACATTTTAAGATTTCAAAGTCAATTATGCTTGAATAAAAAGTGTGGAAGATCTAACATTTTAAGATTTGAAAGTCAGTTATGCTTAATTCAAAGTCCGCAATTTAGGAATCGCCCTCCCATGGTGCTATGCAATTCCTATTTATTCGGCCTTCCAAGCCATTACTAATAGAGACATTTCTTCCAATTATTTCTGTGTATTGGAGATTAATAGCCAGAACATCATGGAAATGGCCAAGAATGCTTTATTAGCATTCAGCTGTCTGCAATATATTTAAAAAATTAGATTAAAGAAAATAGCTTTTTTATTTTTTTTAAATTTCTAAATTAATAACTGTCCATAAGAAAAATTGTCCTTAAACTATAATTTTGAAGAGTAGTGGTATTTATCATTAACTGTGATCAACACTTATTGGGACAGAAAAATCTAAATTCCATCCTGGGAAATTATACTATGATTTCCACTGAGTGAGGCACATCTCCACCAACAACTCTTAATGAATCACAATTCTACAGTAAAATTTGCTAATAAAGCATTCTTGGCAATTTCCATAATGGATGAGGAGGAACGTAACTGAGACAAAAATGACTCCTCCCATTGACTTCAGGGACTTGACAAACAATAAGAATTAATGACACTTGAATTTGGGAACGTGTGAATTCAATGCCATGGAGGAAAGATTTGACTCTTTTTTAAGTTGTTTTTAATTAAGCCAAAATTGTTGACAAACAATATGAATTAACGACACTTTGACTTTTTGAACGTGTGAATTAATGTATAAATTTATGGCAAATGTTTATCTTTTTTGAAAGTATACATTTAAATTTTAAGCAGTAAAATTCATAGTTTAATTTGTCTATCATGTGATTTTTTTATTATAATTATTGATTCAACATTAAATAGACATAAATCTTAGGGAATAAATTTTACGGTCTATCATATTTCTCATATATATTTTGACAATAATTATTGATCAATATTATTCTGTAAATATTAATATAGTTCATAATAGAATAAAGAAACTCTCAAGATAATCTACATATTTATTAAAGTATAATAAGGAAAGTGTATACAAAATTTCTAGTTGTGCATTTGGGCTTGCTCTCCCTTCAATGGATATTAATTAATAATAATTTTAAAACATATTTTAAAAAGTCAACTGTCATTAATGTATAGATTTATAGCCAACTATCAGTTCTATTTATATTTTTTGTCTTTTTTGGAGCTAGACATTTAGATTTGAAAAAGTAAAATTTATTAGTTACCTTGTTTATCATATAACTTGTTGATGAGAATTATTGATTCAACATTGCATACACATTTGAATCTTGGGGAATAAATTTCATGGTCTACTCTACTTGTGATATTTTTTTTTGATGATGTTATGGCCAACTACCCATTTTATTTATATTGTTTATCCTTTTTAGATGTGCAACATTACATACACATCTAATTCTTGGAGAATAAATTTCATGATCTACTTTGATTATCATATATATATTTTTAAGATGGTTATTGATTCAACATTGTTATTTAAATATCAATATGATTCATAGTGAAAGAAATAAACATTCAAGATAATCTATATATTTATATGATTTCTTATGTTTTTTTTATGAATCATAGTTGTTGATCCCAAATATCAAACTAAAAATAGACTCATGGTATATCCAAAAACTTTAAGATATAATTTTCATAGATTATAAAAATATTAAATAAAAAAGGGTTAAATTTTCTATGTCAAATATGTTTAATTCAAAAACCTCCACAATTTAAAAAATTAGCTTATGCATCAATTATGTCTATGGTCTAATTTAAGGTGATCCATAATTTAATAATGCCATTGCATCAAATATGAACACCATTGCTCTATCACTCTTTGGCTCTGCTAATATATTCACCTTCATAATAATAATTCTTACTTGCATAATAATACTAGAAAACCATAAATAAATTCCATATTTCATTTCACACAACATATACAACTACGATCACAAATATTGAAGAAACACAATTACTTTATATAAAAATTAAACAAAACATACATAAAATTTGTAGACACAAAGGCCACAGACCCAATGTCATGATGGGCACTTTCAATGGGGACTTATTCGATCTATAAATAAATAACACATAATATTTTTAAATATACGTAGGGTCTAATAAAAGCAAAGTAGAAAAATGTTTCACTAAATAAAAAGAATCACCATCCAATATTATCCACCATAAAAATGAACCTAACTATCTTCACCCCTAGGTAACTCAAGATTTTGATTGATCTTCTTACCACTTATATTACTTTATTTGATGTAATTCATACAATCAACATTTGAGACAACATTACTTCAATAAATAACAATGCAACCTAGCCATTCCAACACATTCTATATGGTAGAAATATCAATCTTAGGAAACCATGTAAATGTACCTAGAAATAATTCTTCCCTACAACCAAGGGCAAACATCATCATTACTCTTGAAAAAAAATATACAATATTTACCCTATATCTTTAATCTAATACAAAAAACATGTAATAGATCTTTGTTAAATAAAGAGATAAAATTAATATTCATTAATTAAAAAATATATACATAATTATAAAATTATTTTTTAACTAATGTCAAGTAAAATAAATGATATTTTATTCATAAAAAATATATTTTTCAATTAAATTATATCTTAAATATTATCCTTGACATTGGTCACACCATAACCGGTTAGAAAAAATGTATTGATAGAAAATCTAAAACATTTATAACCTACATTCAATAAAGAAAACATCATATAAATTTAATAATTAATCTTTTTGTATACTAAAATTAATTAGGTTTACTCTACATTAATATTAATTATTATTAAATTGTAAGTTAGCATTTCAACAAAACAAATCAATAAAAAAAACAATACATGTTTCTAATAGCTATATTTAAATAGTACAATGTCTAATTTTTTAATTTTTTTAAATTTTAAATATAATTGATAATTATTATTCAAATATGGTCTTCTATCTCTAGTTAATCTAAATCATCTTAAGCTTAAAATATTTTACTAAATTTTTAGTAATAATATTACTTAATAAGTGAATGGATATGAGTTAATATCAAATTTTAAAGTTTTTAAAAATATTATCTTTATTTTAAGCTCCATAATTTATAATCAAGAAAAAGGTATTTTAAATTAGTGTGGAGTATCTAAAATTTTAACATTTCAAAGTCAATTATGCTTAATTCAAAGTTCTCTATAATTTACGCATCAATTACATTTATGATCTAACTACTGAATAATTTAATAAAATAACCTGAGATTTAATGTCAATTAAGCCCTCTTTGGATGTCGATGCATCCCAAATGTGAGGTTAAACCTCATCAATAATATTAAGTGTGATCAATATCAGAGCTTTTACATTTGACTTATCATATTTGTATTATTTATAAACTTTGATAGTTATCATATTTAACTTGCTCATGAACTTCAGTAGGGTTGGTCATCGCACCGATGATGATGCCCAATAATTATTCAAATTAAAGAATTGTTTGCATCTTTATCTTCCATATGGAAAAATTTAGCCCTTTGAGTAGTTGGGCATTTGACAATAAGAGTTTAGGTGTAGACATATTTGATTTGTCTACTTTAATTTATACACATTTTATAATCAACATAATATTTTATGATATAAATTTTTGTATAAAAAACATGTACCTTATGGCATTGGACTTCGACTAGCTCTGGCTATTCGATCAGCATCCACATCACTTAGATTAATTTCACACATCTCTTTGATAATCATTTGTGCTGTGATCAGGAGGCTATGTATGTTGCACTTTCCAAGTCTAAATCTTCTACAAGTTTGCTACAACAACTAAGTATTCTTCCAAATGGGTGAGTTTAACTAGCATGTGCCAACTCCTGGTACATGTTGGTCACCAGTGAATGGTCATCACCATCACCATTGAATAGATTCATCAAAATAAATAATTCCATTCATACTTGATGATGTCCACCTAACTATGGTTAACTTGCATAGTCATGGTACCCATTTTAATTAACTACCTAATCACGATAACCAGTTTAACTAAACTACATAGTTATATGTGGTTACCTGGGTGAGAAACTATAGTTGCAAGGAATTTTTAATTCAAACCATTTAATTCCACATTTCATTCCTATGTCTATTTTGACTTGTGCCCATTCCATTTTGCATTCAATTAGTTCAAGATTACCTCCATTTTACTACATGTGACTTAGAGCTTCATTGCAGTTGTAGTTGTAACCTATAGGATTCCATCATTCCCTTAGCCTTCCTTGTAAGATAAATTACTTCCTATATCCTATCTTTTTTTAACCCTTCCACCCATTTCTGTCTGGTAGTTCTTAACTATCATATTAGGTATCTTTGACAGACAACAAGTAATAAGATTTCTCAACGATCTTTCTACCTAGTGATTTTTCAATGATCATTCATCCTTGCTAACAATCATATCAGGTCTATCTTAATCATTTCTAACACCATTCCATTTCTATTGATTTATTAATCATTGGAATATGGAGATCTAAATCTTTTTCGCTTTTTCCCCATACCTATTCTTTCTTGTTATGTATGAAGAACTAAAACAACTCTATCGGGTTGATCTTAGTTTCTCTCACATATACATCAATTTATGATCTTGGAATATGATTTCTATGGGTCTATGAGAGAAATATTCCCTAGTACTGAAAATACTATAATAAAACTAATCTAATCTAGATCACTACACCATAAGTGATAGATTTTTATTCACATGCATCTATTCCCTAGGTTACCTACATATCATCTTGTTCCTACTACACAAGCATAATTAGGGCTATATTAGCTTTTTCAAGACCCAAAGAGTGATATCAAATCTAAAATCTTCACTATTTTTATGGTCTCAAATTATCATAATGAAATAGTTTTGTTTAAATCTCCATTCAATTATTTCTCTCAAATGAGGATATTAATAGATATTCATGTGTTTATATTTATAATATTCTCCACAATAGTTATGTAGTCATTATGCCTTACAATTGTGATCCTCAAGTACTCCACTATAATTCCCCAAGGTCTTGGGGCATAGTCACATAACAATTTAGAATATGGCAGTTAAAGTCACATAAAATAAAAAGTGACCTCAACATATCTAAGTGGATAATTCCACTTACTTCCAATTGAAAAGACACATAAATCGACAAAAAATAGATAAATTAACAAGTCCCCAAATTGGAGAATGTTCATGTGATTCTCTAAGGGAAAGAAACATTATGTTTGAGGCAAGCATAATTGAAGGTCTATGATATATGTAGCCTCTAACTATGTTGATCCAAAATAATAACATGGTCCTTGAGTATCCATGAAACTCTCACACACAACTCTCACACATAGAATTTACAACAAATACATGTGGCCATCACATTTTCATTACTTACCTAAATCTAATTGATTGATGGTAGTGATTAATACATATTTAAAATTGAATAGATCGTACTTTAATATCTAATGGCTCCAAAAACATACATAAAGTCATAGAGTTATTCAAAGTATTTTTCTTCGTGTTCAAGGAAAATGGAGAAACAAGTCAACTAATCATAGTAAAAAAATCCAATGGCCATGGTTAATAATGTAATGTGTGCAATAATCACCCTACATTAATATTGTGGTCTCAACAATATTACAAATTGAATTTCACTCTAAATTGTATTCCATATGGTCACACATTTGTAAACTTATATAGTTCTATAGATAATAATATTAAACATAATATTAAACAAATGTGGGGCCATAATATTATGAAACATGTCATGATCACAAATCATATTGATCCCCATTAATTTTAAACCCAACTAGCCTTATGTTGGAAGCATCCATTATTTTATTTGATAAAAATAAAAACTTATTCAGTCTTGTCCACATGTCTAAAAATTAATTAATAATCACTAATTTATTTATTTTCTTAGGGTCTCCTACCCATATAGGATCTTATTTTATTAGTCCTGAATGGTAATTAATGCTTTCATTTTAATTTAAGAGGTTATTAATTCTCCATATCTAGGCCAATCAAACTATATTATTTTATGTGCTAAATAATATATGAATGTTTTACCTAAATTAAATACAAGGTGTTTAGCAGAGAGTAAATGTATTGTAATATAATTCACTAAAAAATTACTATGTTATTTATAGCTTCACATAAATCAAGAAAAGAATTCAGTTATAATAGCAAATAGCAGGGTACAAGTCCTCATGTCTACCAAAAATAAAGACAAATTCAAATCCCAATTAAGAGCATTAGATGGAATTCCAATTAAGGTATGATAATGTACAAATAAAATAATATCACCATTAATGAAATCCTTGAACGGATTCATTCTGCAAGCAGAATTTTCAAACTGTCAAGCTCTACCTCCCATAAATCCACCAACGAGATTGGCCTTTTACATAAATCTAAAAAAGAGATTGAACTCAAGATTCTATGTCATACATCAATTGAATCTCCCATAGTTATTTTCCTATAAAAAGAGTCATCACCTTGATGCTCTAATAATCATAATCATTACCACTAAATTATAGAATAGGAAGACTGTTAGAGTTTGACATGATCAATTATTAGAAAGATGTAAAATAAAAAAAAAAATCACCCAAAACCAAGCTCTAATACTAATTAAAGATTTTCAAATAAATAAAAATATACCATTGTGTAGAAAGAAACCAAAAACTCATAGCCAAATATAAGCATTATTCATAACTAGAAGAAATATAGAATAGCCAAAATAAAAATACTTCCTTAAATTATTTGAACAATTCTCCATAATAATAGAGATCAACTACAATGTATTAATAGAATTTCATGTAAACCTACTTTCCTGATTAATTAAAAAAAATTCTAAATTTATCTAAATAACAATTTGTATGAAATATAAATTAAAGTTATCTCAATCCTTTCAAAGACTTCATTTTTATAAAAACTATATTAACTAAATATTAAATTATTATTAAATAAATTACATGATTATTTTGCATGATTAAAGTCAACGTGGAACTTGAGTCAATAGCAATTAACCAACATTCTCCCCCTTGATGTTGAGTGGACTAAAAATATTATCTTAGATTTTCAAAAACTAAACTTTTGCCATAGCTTTTTTGAAGATATATCCAACATGTTCCTATGTGTTTATATAATTTAATTCTAAATCTTTCTTCTGAACTAAATATCAAATAAAATGATACTTCAAATGAAAATTCTTTAACCTATTGTGATGCACTAGATTCCTTGTTGATTTGATATCACTAAGATTATCACATAAAAGTACTATAAGCTAAATTTGTTTCTCTCCAATTTCTTCTAAAACCTTTTGGATCCACAATTATTATGTACCTATAGAAGTGACTATAATATATTCAAAATTTATAGATGAAAGGGAAATTAAACATTGCTTCTTTGAAATCCATATAACCAAACTAGAACCAAGTGAAAAGTAATTCCCTGTCATGTCCCCTTTTTCGTGGACATTGACAGGCTTGATGATTAGCCTATTATGCGACCTTCGTAGGCTGATTGGATGGATAGAGGGTCATGATGGAGATTGGCTTGGCTTTGATTTACAGAATTCCTATAGTTGGTTCTCATTCAGGTTATTTTAGACACATTGGGCCTGAGCTCCTATTATTTAGGGATATTTGACATATAGCGGAGCACCCTTGTTTTGATATGGTCATGTGCAGAATCACTCCCTGGTTCACTAGCTTTAGATGGTTCGAGGATCTGACATGTATTGAGGGAGATATTAATATTTGATTGATTTAATCAAATATTAATTATTTGGTCTAATTTTAAATTAGATATTAATTAATTATTAATTATTAATTAATTGGTCTAATTTTAAGACCCAAATTCTAATTTAAGAAGCCCAAGTTCTAATTTGAGGAATTCTAATTTTAGAACCCCAAGTTCTAATTTGAGGAAATCTAATTTTAGCAAGCACACCTTTGGAAGGGTATAAGAGTTCTCATGGGAGAGAGTTTGGAATTATGCATAGATTATTGATTATTGCAAATTGAAGAAATTCTTCTATGAAGACTGAGCCAAGGGTTCCAGGATTCCATTGCAGTGGAGAATGTCAACTCTTCATTGTGTGCAATTTAGAGGCTGTGAAATATCAGCTGATTTATTTCCAAATTGAGAGATAGCTTCATCCAGAAGTTATCACAGAGGTACAGATTTGAGAGATAGCTTCATCCAGAAGTTATCACAAAATTTCAGGTTTGAGAGATAACTTCACACAGGAGTTATTACAGATATTCCAGGTATTTCTTATTTAGTTTTTGATCCAATAAGTTATACAGATATAGATTTGATGTGTTAGAATCATATATTTTTGAGATCAAGTTGTTCAACTATCAGGGGTTAAGAACAGACAGGTTGGTGGCCGTACTAAGTCCGTACAGATCCGCTCAGGCACCGACCTCGATAGACAAAGAGCTTCCAGTGACCGACATCGGTCGATTGAAGACCGACGTTGGCAGAAAGGCGACCGACAGTGACCGACGTCGGCGAGATATCGACCGACGACGGCGTCTGTGTGTCGACACAAAAAAGTAGAGACCTTTTAGAATTCAATTTTCATTTCCAGATTTGCAAAAGCCAGGGTTTTAAGATCAGATTTTAATATTCTTTTATTTGTATAATAGAGACTCAATTGTGTAATCGTCCAGAAGAACAAGTGATGAGATCTTTGATTTGTTATTGAGATATTATATTGTGATTTGTTTATGCATATGTGAATCTATTCTACAAAATTGTATCTTGTTCAGAGCTTTATGTGTTTATATATTCCCTATTTGAAAGGGGATAGTACAATTGTTCAGAGCTTTTGTAGGAGATAAAGGAGCCCCTAAGTAAGGGACATCACATTCCCAGATGTTGACTTTCTATCATCCAAACCACCACCACAATTAGAATCACTAAAACCCAAAAGTTTAAACTTTTTAGTAGTGTTATAATGAATTCTAGAGAAAAATAGTACCTTTCACATACCTCAAAATTCTATTATCTACCTTTTTATGAATTTTAAATGGCTCAAACATATATCTTGATACAAGATAAATTGAATAAGTAATATCCAATGTTATGTGAGTTAGAAACACTAAGCTTCCAACAATAATTCTATAATTTATCTCATCAACTATTTTAGCACCATATTCTCTACATAGCATAACTCCATGAGAAGTTCGAGTAGAGACTGGTTTACAGTCAACCATATTTAATTTATTAAACATATCATTTGAATGCTTTGTTTGACAAATGAAGATGTCATCTCTACTTTGATGAACCTCCATCCCTAAAAATTTATTTAATAATACCTAAATCTTTCATTTTAAATTCATTCATCATTACAATTTCGAATTCATCTTTCATCTTAGAATTGTTGCTCATATACAAAAAATCATCAACATATAAAATTATAATAAGGACATCATTACCTTCTTGCCATTAGTAAAGAGTAGGCTCACTTTTATTTCTTTTGAATCCATTCTAATAAAAATAACCCTCAATATTTGCATACCATTCTCTAGATGCTTGTTTGAGGACATACAAATCCTTCTTCAACTTGTAGACTTTACATTCTTTACCTTACAATTCAAAACCTTGTAGTTGTTCTACATAGACTTCTTCTAATTTTCCATTCAAGAAGGCACTTTTCACATCCACATGATGTATGCTCCATTTCCTTTGAGTTGCTAGTAAAATCGTTATTTTGATAGTCTCTTGTCTTGTTACTCATACAAATGTCTCTTCATAATCTATGCCATACCTTTGTGTGAAATTGTTAGTAATTAACCTTGCCTTGTGTCTTTTAACACTTCCATCACTATTGTACTTAGTCTTATAGACCCATTTAGTACCAATATTTTTCTTTTCATATGAAAGTTATGTAAGCTCCCAAGTATCATTTCTATTATTAGAATCTATCTCTTCTTGCATTGCTTGCAGCCAAACATAATTATTACATGTATATTAAAAACATGATTGTTCAAAATTAGACTGTTTAATTAAAGCATAACTTACAATCTCAACTCTTAGACATTCTTCATGTGATTGGCTTCTTGTATGCTAATAAATTTCACTCAAGCTTTATACCTTCCTTTAATAACTAGCACTTGAAGCAAGATCTATGCTTCGAATACATGAAGTAGATGAAGCAGTGTTTAATAGACTTGTGCCACTTGGTATTTAAGTATGCATGGGTTTATCATTATTAATATCATCATTATTACAATCAATTAAAATAGATTTGTACTTCTCAATATTGACTTTAGCTTTATCATGACCATACACTCCCCCTACATCAAAAATAACATCTCTTGACATAATTACACTGTTAGCAATAGGGTGATAAAGCCTATAATATTTGCTTTTTTCATTGTACCCAAAAAAAATACAAGACTCACTCTTTGGATCTAATTTCTTCCTTTTATGATCAACTACATGAAAATAAGCTACACAACCAAAAAATTTGAAATATTTGACACAAGGATTCTTTCATACCATCCTTCATATAGAGTCATATTTTCAATTTCACTTGTGGGACTTTGATTGAGAATATATACTGTTGTAGCAACTCCATCACCCCAAAAGGAGTTGTTAAATCCCTTTGTTTGTAACATGTTCCTTGCCATTTCAACCACTATACAATTTTTCCTTTCAACCAGACCATTTTGTTGAGGAGTTTAGACAGTTGTGAGTTTCCTTTTGATGCCATTCAAATCACAAAAATTCATAAAATCATTTTAATAGAATTCACCTCCACAGTCAATCCCTGATCACTTTATTATGTAACAACTTTTATTCTCTACAAGGGATTTAAATCTTTTAAATTTATCAAATGTTGTACTTTTTTTCATCAAAAAATATACCCAACACTTTCTTTAATAATCATTAATAAATGTAATAAAATATGATGACTTAAAGAAACTTTTTGTTTTCATAGGACCATAAATATCTAAGTGAACCAATTTAAGTGGATGATAATCCCTCCATGTACTACCTTTTAGAAACATTTTTCTTACATGTTTTTATTTAACACAACCTTCACAAAGTTCTTTATTCTCTTAAACCTTTGGAAAACCATGAACTAATTCTTATGATGTTAGTAACATCAAACTTTGAAAATTCAAGTGCCCATCCCTGAGATGCCATAGCTAATTTTTATCTCCATATGCCATATTTGCAAGGCTATTACTATGCTCTCCAAACTTGAATGGAACATGCTATTCTTAGACATAGGTATTATTATAAAAACCTTATTTCTTTAATTCTTATCATATATATGGCATTGATTATCATCAAAAACTACCTTATAATTATTTTCACATATCTGTCCAGTAATCAATAAATTATGTTTCAAATTTAGGGTATAATAAATATCATTGATACTTTTCATACCTTCTATAGTATTCAACTTCATAGTTATTTTTGTTTCAACCTATAAACATTTATTATCACCACATTTGATATTAATTTTGTGATCTGTAAACTATAAGTAGATCCCTAAAATAAAAACTATTTATTTAAAAATGGATTTTAATAATATGTCAATTTATAAAATTTATTTTTAAGAAAATTAACTTTTATTTTAAATGTAAATTATTTTCAATAATTATGATTATGAGTATGCTTTAAACTAATATAAATCTATTGTTCAATTTAAAAAATTCCATTCATATTTTATGCCTTTAAATAATCTCTTAATTAATTTTTAGTAATTAAATTCCAAATATCAATAATAATTTAAAATTGATATACTAATGGAAAACTAAAAATAAAATAGAGACAAATGATTATTTATGGTGTTCACCAATTAGCTATGGCCCTAATATTTCTAAATAGCAATTCGATCCATTAAAAATCAGTTTATAAGTAATAATATAACTCACAATAATGATAAATGAACCCTGTCACCTATAATAAAATTGGAAACTAGTTATTGAAGACTGTCAACCTGATCAACAAATGTCTCCTTATTCATTTAAATCTTTGCAAGTACTTTCTTTCTCCAAAGTAGGTAAAATAACTCTATAATTTTTACAAGCTTACAAGACTCTGTAATAGGCAAAAATAGCCTCAATCAGGGTTTTCCAAAATTCTATCTCTATAAAAATAAACATGATCAATCCTCTCAATTTAATAACCTGTGTTTTGTAGTATAATAAACTTTCACCTGTATGGCATGTCTTTTCTTCAAAAAAAATTCACAATTATTTATTTGTAAAGAAAATATACAATCTATATCTTCTCTATTCTGTATAAAGAATAATAATAATCCAAAATATAAAATAAAATACTTTTTTTATAGTCAATATTGACTAACAATCTCAACTCCACCCTGAAGTTGTTTAAACTCCCATAATAGGCGACATACAAATTTAAATGGAATAAAATACCATATATTATGGTAGGTTGAAACACCATGTTTAATTTTATAATGGATTACCATTTAAAACCAATGGTCCACCTAATACACCTAACTTAATGGTTGATCAATGTGGGAGTGAGGAATGATGATGCCATATGGTTTATTTAACAAAGCTTTTCCCATAAATAACATGGCTCATGTTACCACGATCTTCCACACAAAACCACCAACCATGCAAAAGTCAAGTGGATAATCCACATGGAAGAATAAAGTTTATTAAAATGGGACAAAGGTACTTTTTATTTTAAAAATAATATCCCATGGTTTTTTTAAATAACCATCCATGTAGAAGTGGTTAAAATTAAAATTTGGGACTTAAATTTTAAAATATCCAATGGAATAATCAAAGTCATAAATAAGATAATTAAATTCGGACTTAATTGAATTTTGATTTAATATCCCATGGTTGTTAATAACCATAATAAAATAAGATATTAGTAATATTTTAAAAATGGAAGAATTACGGTGGGAATAATTGGTTATGTGGAAATAATATCTTGATGGCATTAGTAGAATTATATGGTAAAGTTGATAATGGGATAATGTGAATAAAGTTCAATTTGGTCTCACATCTACAACACAACACCCATTAGCAACATCAAATAATAATTTCAATATAGAAATTAATTGTATCAACTCTTTATATTTTTACCATGTGTCAACTTTCCCATTCTGACACCTATCTATTCCACATTTTTGCATTTGAAACATATAATCAGTGAAAATACATAGTATCACAACTCTAAAAGGTCAAACACCCCACTGAATCTACAAATGGTTCACTTTGTATAACATCACTACAAAATATCATTGTAACAAATTAAAAATCAAACTGAATCCTTAAATTCTAGTGAAATAAATATCTATCCAATAACAAATTGTAGATATAAATTCCCTGTACAAATGTCACATCTCTAAAATGGTAAATCTACCAATAAATGATCACCAAATGCAACTACAAACTAGTTTATTAGTGTAATAAATATACACACTAATCGTAACTGCATTTGAAAGTTACAAATAAATTCCCAAAATTAATGAGGAAATTATAAATATACAAATATCATGTATGGCTAAAAAAAGTTTTTAAAATTATTAAAATTACAAATGATGCCCAAAAGGGGTCTTATAATCTTCTATTTACACAATGTAAATGACAACATATATACTGAAATGTAATTTTTTCCAAAATAGACATACAAATCATTCCCCATATAATCTACATATAATGTTGTCAATGTTCAAAAATGAAGTCTTTCTAAAAACTCAAATATTATAAAATAATTCTAGTATGCTAACCCTGTCCCTTGGCTTTTCTCTACAAGTTACTCCTATATACCATATTCAAATCCTAAATCATTTGAGAATATCTCCAAGTTTAAACATGAGTTAATTTCTTTTACCAAAGCATCAGGAGCTCAAAAACTTATTTAAGAGAAAAATATATATCTTAGTAAAACCACAAATATGAGAAAATAATCCATGTATGATATACCTATCACTCAAATTTTCTCACAACTAGTAGCTCCAAAAATATGTTCAAAAACAAAATATATTCCTTTTAATGAAATCCCAAAACTACTTCGAACATTTGAATGATAATAAACTATCACAACTAAGCACACATGAAACTATGGAATTGCTTACCAACCCACTTTATCACATTTTCATATTTGGGTGGTTTAATTTCTTCAGTGAATACCTGAGTAGCTTCATGGGTCATATTTGAAACTATTAGATTTAAAACAACTTTCTATTTGCTTACAGATGCATCATTCTTCATATATGTCTTCTTAGAATACTTAAAACATAGTTGTGGATACAATACCCATCATGTATCATTTCAGTGACCACTTCGATTACAATGAGTACATTGATTGTTACCCATTTGTTTCTCCGTAAAAAACATAAACATCCTAAGAGTTTGTTTTCTTTTCCAATATAAATCAACATAGTGATTATTTAATCCACAAAAACTACATGGATATTTAGACTAAAAATCCAATGATAATATATGTGGTTTAATATATGTTGGAATATTCACCAGGCTTTCTAGAACTAGTGCAAGTATGAGAAGGTGGAATGATTTTATCTTTTCTGAAATCATGTTTGTATACAACACCATATTTTTGTAGCGATGGATTTATTTTTCTCTGCATGCTATCACTTTATAGGATTAGTGACTTGAACACTTAGTTGCTAGAAGCTTGTCTTCCTTCAATGGTTCTAGAATTTTCACCAACTTCCATTTTCACACTATTATATCCCAAACTTAAAAAACAAGGTCTGTCCTCTACCTGAATGGGGTTAGCAGTGCCTTGGCCATACTATGAAAGACCTTTTCCATTAAAATAAAATTTTAACAAGTAAATTTTAAACCTATTCCATTTCTATATTATTCAAATTTACCAAAATCATTATTACTAGATTCATCATGGGAAGGAAAATTAACTGGTGACTCATATTTACATATAGTGCATTCATATATCATGGTTTTTTCATCTGATGTGGAAGGCAAATCCCTCAATTTTTCACCATTCTCTAGTCTTTTCAAGAGCTCATACTTGGGTTACAACTCAATTTTCAAGTTTTGGACTTCCTCTTCCAAAGAATAAAATTTAGATATCAAAAAATTGTTCTCTTCTTGGATTTGTTGATTATATGACCCAAGGTCATCAATATTTTACTCTTTTGACAACTTACCCATAGTTCACCTATTCTTGTAAACGACCTATACTTATAACAATGAAAAGAGAGTAAAGAACAAGTGTACAATAATATAACCAAACTGAAATTGAATTTAAATTTACACATAATCAAAAGTTAATCCTTGCATTTGAACTTCTCAGATACCAAATTGAACTATAAATAGTAAGTATCCTCATACTATCAAAACTATTTATTTAAAAATATATTTTAATAATATGTCAATTTCTATAAAAATTTTAAAAAAAGACATTTATTCATAATGTAAATTGTCTGCAATACTTCTGATTATGAGTATATTGTAAACTCATATAAATATATTATTCAATTAAAAAATTTTCCTTTATATTTTATTTATTTTAATAATTTTTAGTAATTAAATTTTAAATATAAAAAATAATTTTAAACCAATATACGGATAGAAAATTGAAAATAAAATAAAGACTAGAGATTGCTTACAGGGTTGACCAATTGGCTATATCCCTAAGATTACTAAATAACAATTTGAACCATTAGAATTCAATTTTGAAGTAATAATACAACTCACAATAATGATAAATGAACCCTATCACCTTTAATAGAACTAAAAAGTAGACAATGAAGACTTTGATCCTGATCAGCAAACATCTCCATATTAATTTGAAGCTCTTCGAGTACTTTCTTTCTCTATAATTGGTAAATAACTCTATCTATAATTTTTATAAGCATACAAGACTTTGTAATAGGCAAAAATGGTCTCAATCAGGGTATTTCAAAATTATACCTTTGTAAAAATAAACACAATCAATCTTATGAATTTAGTAACTTATGTTTTCTAGCATTATAGACTTTCACCTATATGGCATGTCATTGCTTCAAATATGTTTAACAATTATTTCTTTATAAATAAAATATACAATCTGTATCTTCTTTATTCTCTATAAAGAATAATAATAATCTATAATATAAAAATAAATAAAATTATTTATAGCCAATGTTGGCTAACAATCTCAACTCTGCCCCAAAGTGTGCTTAAACTAACGTAATACATTGCATGCAAATTTTAATAGAATGAAATACCATATATTATGGGAGGTTGAAACACCATGTTTAATTTTATAATGGATTACCATTTCAAACCAATGGTCCACCTAAAATTCCCCACTTAACGGTTGATCCACGTGGGAATGGGGAACGCTGACTCTATATGGTTTATTTAACAGAGCTTTTCCCAAAAATAACATGGTCCATGTTAGCATGATCTTCCACACAAAAATGTCAACCATGAAAAATTTAAGTGGATAATCCACATGGAGGAATAAATTTTAGTAAAATGTGACAAAGGTACTTTTTGTTTTAAAAACAATATCCCATGTTTTTTTAAATAACCATCCACTTGGGACTGGTAAATATTAAAATTTGGGACATAGTTTTAAAATATCCAATGGAATAATCAAAGCCATGAATAGGATATTTAAATTTGGATTTAATTAAATTTGGTTTTAATATCCCATGGTTATTAATAACCATAATAAAATATGATATTAATAATATTTTAGGATTGGAATAATTGATTATGTGGAAACAATATCTTAGTGGAATTATATGGTAAAATTGATAATGGGGTAATGTGGATAAAGATCAGTTTTGTCTCACATCTACAACACAACACCTATTAGAAACATAATAAAATAATTCTACTATAAAAATTAATTGTATCAACTCTTTATTTTTTCCACGTGTTGAATTTCCCATTATGACACTTGTCTTTTCTACATTTTTCCATTCAATCCATATGACAAGTACAAATCCTCTAGATCATTTTGAAATTTTTATCCATTATAGAAAATAACACATTATTCCATGACATTTGATTAGAAGAATCTGAATCTAAATACCAAACCTCATTATGACTATTTTTAGCTTTGTCATATGAAATGAATAAATTTCATGATGCATCACCATCCTCATTAGCATAATTAACATTTTTATTTTCATTTTCTACTTATAATCTACTTTCACTATCAAGGTGACCATAATTGAGACAATAATAACATTGAATATTTATTTTATCAAATATACCTCTACCTTTATCTCTTATAGTTGAACCACCTCTTCTTCCTCTGTATCCTTCTCAAAAACTATAATTAATATCTTTACCTTGTCCTTGATTATTTATGAAATTATATTTGCCTTGTACATGGCTATTCTTATTTCTAGTGTTGGTACCTTCATTCTTTGTGATTATTAATTTTGGGGCAAAATCCTTCTCATCAGTTTCATTTAATGTGTCTGTTAATCTTTCTTCATGAGACTAAGCAATCCAATCAAGTGATCAAATTTAAGAGTAGGCAAATATTTTCTTTATTCAATAATTATGGCAACATGATTCCACCTTAGTGTTAGAGACCTTAACACCTTATTTACAATAACCTCTTCATTCAACATTTATCCAAGTGTATCCACCTTGTTAACTTCATCCTTAACTCTTACATATAAATCATTCACACTTTCAGCTTCTTGCATCTTCAAATTCTCAAATTCTCTCTTCAATGTTTATAACCTAACCACTTTGCCTTGCTTACTACCTTGGTAACCTTCTTGTAGAGTCTTCCAAGCATCCTTCATTGTCTTTCCACTTGCAACTCTTGGAAATAGGTTCTTCTTTAGTGTTGTTTGAATATGAAATAGAGATTATGAGTTATTATTCTTAGCTTCCTTCCAACTTACCCATTATAAGTTCAAATAGTGGCCCAATCATCTGATCCATGATAATCAATTTCTAAAATATCCCATAATTCTTTTCCTATCAAAAGAGTCATCATTTTGATTGTCCAATAATCATAATCATTACAACTAAATTATGGAATAGGAATACTATTAGAGTTTGACATGATCAATTGTTATAAATATCTAAAATAAAAAACATCCACCCAAAAGCCAAGCTTTGGTACCATTTAAATATTTTTAAATATAGAAAAATAAACCACTGCACAAAAATAATTCAGATACTCATAGACAAATATATGCAATATTCATAACCAAAATAAATATAGAAAATCCAACACAAAAATACTTCTTCAAATTATTCGAATCATTCTCCATAATAATAAATAATTTTGATAAAAACACTTAATTTCTACATGAATTTCTATAAGGATATTTTTCTCACCTTATGCCACACTTTTCCAACTTTGGTGAAACCCAACTAAATTAGATTCCTCTATTTATGAAGTTTGTAATGGGAATCTCCTTACATTTTTATTTCCTCTATTTATGAAAATAATTATTATTGATCAATAACACATGGATTAACATAAGAAATGAAAAGGCCATGATTTTTTATTATTGTGGTTTACTTTCTTTTAGAACAGTTATTTCCATTTAATTTATTTTAACATCTAACTCTGCCATAACCTTGCACGCCAAGTATAAGTCATCAACATTTAAGATAATATTATATAAAAGGGTGAATCTTATATATTTGGTTTGTTCTATTATGAATCTCAATATTTAACACTTTTACCTGTTAATTAGTGTTTCATTATACACCGGCATTTTAACACTTTTATGTATAAATTAGTATTAATACACACATGTTCAATAACAAATAGATTGAATACAAGACTTTTTACTTGAGATCCAGCCAAACAACATGAATGTATTGACTCTTTACTTGAGATCAAAATTTAATATTGATTCTTGTACCTTTTAATAAGATCAACTAGAAGACCCTACTCATTGAATCTCCACCCCTTGTAAGATTTCGCATAATTTTCCATTGAAAATTGACCAATGTTGAAACATTTCTCAATAATACCTCCTTTATTTACCAATAAAATATGATCAAGATTTTTTTATTTCCATGGTGTTTCAAAATTGAGGGAGAAGTGGCTTTTGAATGGGATGAAGTTTTCTCAGATTTATTTGAGTGGTGATAATAAAGATCTCTATAACTGCATGTGTTCTGAGCCTATAATTATGTGAATTGCATGTTAAAGCTTATCTATTAACTATTAATCTATGAGATTCCTAGTCAATATGAATTCATTGGATATTTACTTCAAATTAAAAATAAGATTTAAAATAATTAATAAATAATGACTTACAAATGACTATCCAACTAGTGGTAATCTGAGTTGTTGGCACAAACATGAGATTTTTCTAACTACCATAGCCATTCTTTATCTTCTTTAACATAGCCAGGAGTGAACGCTCTTCAAAAATATTATATATATCACTACTACTATGAGTTCCATCTATATTTTCTTGTTTAGGATAGTAATTAGTATCTATCCTTTATAATCATATCTACGGTTGGGTAATGAGTAAAGCCAAATTTCATCCTGCTTTTAGCAATGTAAGGCTAAAGATGAGGATGCCTCAATAGTTCATTACCCTATAAGCAATTATGAAATTTTGGGGTAAAATATAATGAAAAACTGATAAATATGTAAGAAAATGTAAGGCAAATTTGAAATGTACATAAAAATATAAAACTTACATTGGGCCTTTGTTCTGGATTATTCCTTAGCATACTTTTCATTAGACCATTATTGTAGCATGATAATTATAATTTAAATTAAAAATATACGTAACCAACATAGAGGAACCCTTTTAAATAAGATTTTCTCTTGATGAAATCTAGATAAAACAGTCATTTTTAAGAAAAAGTCCTCCTGAAGAAACCTCATGTTGGTCATTAAAGAAATAACATACAAATATAATATTGCGATACACCACCAATGGGTGTCAACCATATCTATTGTGTGCTTCAATAATAGGAAATGAAGTAACAATAATTGCATAAGAACTTGTAAGTCTGAATGCTTCTTTTGCAAGTACACTACTAAGAATTTAAAATACTTAAAACATCATTTCATTACATCCAAAAAAAATTGCTATATCATATCTAATATAAAATATCATAATTAAAGAATTAGAATATATTACAAGGCCATAAGATATATCTAAGGTATTGTTGAAGGATGGTTATTCATGAAAAATTATATTGACAGGTAAACTTAAAATATTTTTAAAAATATGTACAAAGGATCCAAGTGTCAAGTAGCATGGTTTTAAAAAGAATAGGATCCATGTGGCTAAGGTCATATCCAGTGAACAATTATATGTCAAAAAGTTTACAGTGCCTACATTTTTGTGCTAAGTAATTGTGCACATAGCTTATGTCTCTCATCAATGCAAAATAAAACTAGAAGTTGTATGAATAGTTTCTAACCCTATCAAAAAATACTTACCTTAAAATTCCTTCCTTCACCCAAAAAAACACATTCTAAAACATTTTATCAAGTAAGTGCATAATCAAGTGAGGGCTAAGAGGTGATACAAAATTTCAAATAATTTAAAATCATCTACATATGTGTTATCACTACCAGCATGGTATATGAAGCATGGCGTTTGTAATTAATCAAGAAATTCAAGAAGCAACTAAAACTATTCATGTAAATTGGTGGCATTTATTTTTTCATGGATAACATGTCTACATGGGATCATTCATAAATAAGAAAATGAAGGAAAACATAGTTTTACAAAAAAAATCTAGAAGATGAATTTAGCCAAGATCTGTCTAATGGCTCATTACCATAGACATTGATGCTTCAACATAGACTAAGAAGAAACCAATTGAAAACAAGATCATTTGTTAATACATAATGAGATATCCAAAGTATTAAAAAATAATGTAAAATCATAAAGAAACATGTATATTACAATGAATAGTACTTACTTATATAGGCAAGACAAAACAAGATAAAACCTAAACTAGCCAATGTGGGACAAAACCACCACATAGTATAAAACTAGGTAAACATGAATACCTAAAACCTAGCAAGAATGAGTAAAATACTCTAACACCCCCCTCAAATAAAGCTAGGGGATAATAATAGTGGATGCAATGTCAAGTCACATGTCCCTATGGATGCCAATCTATCATGTTGGAGTACGTGGATGTCAAGTTGATGTAAGCACCAAGTCAAATTAGAAATGGTGTTGAATATAAGGATCACTAAACATAGAAATTTCACTTTAAAGTATTAGGTAGAGTGATGAACCAAAGGAAGCATCACTTGAACACCCTCCAACATTATGGTGAAAAATGAGCATAAAGATTGGTGGGGTTGCCACACTAGTGTCACTAGTAGAGATACCATACTAGTGTCACTATAAGAATCATTGAGAAGGTTATGAAGTCAAGTAATATTCCTTATATGTGTTTCATCAAAAAAGTGCCTGAATAAAATACCCATATACAAAGGAGAAATTCAAAAAACATTCAAAAGTGCACAATAGATATAACTATCATAAAGTGGATAAAAGAGAGAAAACCTGTACGAAAAACTCTCCCCTAAAATAGATTAAATAATAAGAGAAAAAAATAAATCCCCCTAAATATGATGCTAAAGTAGTCTACACTTCAATTACACACAAGTCACAAAAGAAATCAGTCTACATGAGTGGTCTGAATCCACTACTCGATCCTAAAAAAAGACTAAAACTAGGCTTCACTAAAATAGTTTCAATCAAGAAGAGTGTTAGTGGTGATGAAAGTACAATAGAGTACTACATGTAGAAGGAACACTCAATACCTAAGAAATAAAATATACATCACAACCCCCATAAGGTTGAATGAATGGAGTGGATATAAAAAAAATTCATGAATGGTCTAAATCCACTTCTCAAACACCAAATAATCTGACATTATATATGTTAGGATTGTGGAGCTAAAAGCTTCACTGATGCAAACAGGAGAGGAGGTTGTTGAAGGTTGCTGAGTTGCAGAGAAGCTGGGGTCGGTCTGATCAGCCGACGTCGGCAGGATAGCAGAGAGAAGCAACCGACGTCGGTCATATATCGGCCGACGTCGGTCACCTCCAGGTAGACAGGGACCGACGTCGGTCGCCTGTGTGGTTCGGACTGCGTTTATTACAGGCAGTTAGCTAACGAACCAAGTGTTTGCATGAAGAGATCTATTTTTAGACTGAGAGCTGCGGATCTAATTATTGTAATTAGATGTCTAATTATTGTTTGGATGAGATCTATATAATAGACTCATGGTTGTATTGGAAAAGTGTTCTAGTTTGAGTTGAGCAAAGTTTGTTCCCTCTGTGTGTGAGGTGAGCAAGGGTGTTCCTCCTAGTTCCACAGTACCAGGTGTAGGTGTTGGTTTTGGAGAGTCAGCTAGATTCTACAGGAGTGTAGGATCTTGGTCACAGTTGCATGGCCTATATAGGAGATCTACATGGTAAGTAAGATCATTGATCTGTAGGTGTATGTGTGTGCAAGGTCAAGGTTCACAGGTGAGCAAAACCGTTGTTTGATTTGCAGGGGTGCAAGATCATATAGACAGCAACACAACAGGGAGCAGTATCAGGCAGGATCTACTTGGAGTACAGGTGTGTACTCGGATAGAGCAAGACAGGAAGGCAAGGGAGTTCCTTCCATAAGTATGGTCTGTTGAATTGCAGGTTGTTGCAGATTCATGGGAGATCTACTTGAAGTACCTTGAGTACTTGTGGAGCACGTGGAGTGCTTGTGGAGTGTGTGGAGCACTTGTGTTGTGCATGGAGCATGGGAGGTGAACACCAACTCTGTATTTGAGTTGTGTGTTAGGACCTGTGAGAGGGAGAGCTTTGGGGAGAAGAATTACTATTCACTTGAGGTGTAGCAAGCCTCTGAAGAGGTGGTGGAGAAGAAGTGGCATCTTCTTTATTGTATTCTTTTCTGTATAAAGTGTTAATACAAGTTGTGTATTGTCTCTCATATGTTGTGTTATTCTGAATTCTAGTTACTTGGTGAATCTGGTTAATTTCCGAATATTAAGTTGCTTGGTTTGGTAATCAATTGTATGCTTCCGGTGTTTCGCATCCTGACAATATAGACCAAAATAACTCCATGTCACAATAAAAGAGATTATAAAAATATTAAAAAAAAGGACACTAGAATTCACTAGAATAGATATATTCAAGCTATGGGAAACTATCAACTATCTAAAAAATGATGGCCCATGGTGGTGACGAAAGAGACAAATAATTGATGAAGTGAAAAGGTGTCCGTAATAGAGCACACAAATACATGAAGACAAACAAGGCCGAAACAACAAACCCCCCTCCATGGAACTTTATAGATCACCATGAGTAAAATATAATCCATATACAAAAACAATAAATGGAGACAAAAAAGGCACTGAGATTCACTAGAATAACTCTAAATAAGGAGACTATTGACCTATCGAATAATCCATCAACTATAAATATATCAAAGTACTAATATATGTCATGGGTTAATAGAATAGTGTGGAAAATGGAAAAAAGAGCCATGTTTATGTAAACACACTAGAAATAAATCAACAACTAAAAATAACAATGTGCAAAGCCAATGCAAAAGGACATTGAACACAACCAAAAATGCATTCAACATAGTTCATGTGTGAAGTATAATGTAGGGCCCATATCACTTGAAACCCTATATTAGTGATAATGGACACTTAAGAATAGGACATCAGACTCAACCAAACATGCATCCATGATTACAACATATGATGACAATGCAATCTATAAGAAGCAAGAAGGAAGTTTGTATTACCTGTGAGGGGGTCTGACCTCATGCCAGACTGGGCCTCACCCTCAGATGTATCACTTATGAAAGAGATAAGGTACATGAAAAATAAAGAATATTATCTCAGCAAATAATCAAAATATATCACTACTAAAATGTCATCACAAACTGTAAGCACAAGGTAGCACAACCAATGCGAATAAACAGCCCCAAAATGTGGCAGTTTATAAAATTAGTTTTTTATATAATTTGATGACACCAATGGATAAAAAATTAAAAAATATATACTTTACAAAAAATAGATCTCAAATCTGAGTTACAGTTCAAAAGTTATAAACATTTTGATTTCCCATAAAAATGGGTCAAAATAATTAAGAAACACTACAAATTAGAATTTGAGACCCATATTTTTAGTATGGGGGACCCACTTCTTTGGAAGTCATTCAATCCTTACCACCCCTTTCCCAACTAGTCTTGGCATGGTTGTATGTACTAGGTAGCACCTTCATCCAATGACTTCATATGCCTATTCAACCCATCATTCGTATGCTACATCAGTTATATCAGAAGCTAATTTTTTTTTCCTATGTGAGCATACATTGGTTAGTAGGGTTGAATTTCTCAGTGCCCTATGCCATGATATTATAGATGTGGTTTATCTTATCCTTCAGATCAACACTCTCTACATAAGGGGGCCTTAATCATTTGAAATGGGGATCACTACCTCTCCTTACCATTCTAAATATCATATAATGATTTTTAAAGCACAGGTCTACAATATTGGCATAGCACCATGGCCTTCTTAAGAGCACTAGGTAGTTATCCTTTTCAACCAACTCAATGACCTCAAAGTCTGTGTGGAACTCAATACCCTTGATATCTACAATGGCACCCTTCAAGATCCCTATAATTTGTGTGTGGGTTTTGTTAACCATGAAAAACATGTGATGTGAGCGCCTCAAGGTGGCCACCCCATATTTTCTTAGGCATTTTTTGTAAGGATAATGACCTCTATACCCATATCCACCAATACTTCACATATCAACCATCTATTTATGGTGGTATATATCAACAATTCTTAGTCATACTTGACATTCTGAGTATCCTTGACCTCATGTTCCCACTCTATATGTGGTGATATAACTTTTATGACTTGATAGCTAGCCTCTCGCATTGGGTCTTCTCTTACATGATTTCAAAGCAATTCCTTCAATAGTGGCAGCATTTCATTCATTTGTAAGAGGCACAAGTTCTCAGTCAACTCTTGTACTTTAGATTTATAGTGATCTTTCTTCTTTTGTGAAGTAATGTCCATTGCTTTTAAATCTCTGGAAAATTTAATTTCACCATGTAAGTCTTGTATCATACTCATGGCTTATTGAAGCATGTCCTTTTGCTACATAAGGTTAGTGTATGTCATAACTTTTGGCTCTAATCAAGTCACATACTCAGTGTGGCTTGATTCATCATAATCTAAGTATAGATCTTAGTGTGGTAGAGAGGGAGATTGTGTTGTGAACCCACTTCTTATCATGGCCTATACCTTGGGTGGCTCCTTGTGAGTCTGCTAGCTCTACTACACTATCTAGGTTGGATGTGCACACACCATACGTTGAGCTATTACTTGGGGTCATTTTCCTACTTGCTCCACTCTTTTGACATCTATTCACCTTGAGCCACCACATAATTCTTGACAAGGACATATTATAACAAGTTTAGTGCTTTTCAGCTACTTGCCAACTAGCATAGATTCTATGGGGACTCTAACTAGTTTTGAAATGTTCCAAAGGAGGTACAACTGACCCTAGGGTGGCATCACACTGAGGTTTGATAGGGTGGTGTGATCCACATAATAAAAAAAAGGGGACCAATAGAAGCATTAACTAAAACTCTCTATTAAATAGGATAATGTTTTCCACATGGTAACCACCCAATGTGTTACTATTATCATATTCATGATCATGTGCTTAGGTGTTGATTAAAGGGAAAGCTGATCATATATAAATAAGGAAATAACTTTTGATGATCCTACTATTAAAATGAAGAAAAAAGTAGATATTAGGTTGCTAAATGTATGACCTGTTATACATTCCTTTCACTTCCTTGATACAACCTAAATGGTCACACTTTACTCAAATGTCTGCATGTCAACTCAACAAGATCATAATGATTAGCAATCAGGAGACTCCATCAATGATATGGTTATAACTTTAGTAAATTTGAGCCTCTAGGAAGTTCAAAATCTTTTAAATATACTTTCTTTATCAAGCTACAAAACCCTTTGTAATGGATGTAGGTCATATAATCCAATAATTTTCCTTAATCATGTGTTTTTCTCACAATCCATGGGAGTAATGGAGGTAACTGTGTTACTAATTTTCACTTTTATTTCTTTTTTTATTAAATTCCCTAGAAAACATGTTTACATGGCTATGATTTTGGTTTACATTATTTAGCCATTATTTGTATTCCTTTATGTTTCACACCAATATTACAAAAAAAAAATCTTGGCCAAGGAACATATTCAATCCATCAAAAAATATCATAAAATGTGTTAAATATCTGACCATTAAATAAAATAGATGATACATATTAGAGGTAATTGCATGATCAATGGTGTATGGTTCACATGATACCCAGTCATAGGCTAAAATGACTACATGAAGTCATCTTTGGGATGCCAAACCAATGCTAAACACAACATAAACACATACAACTCGAGATACAAATAGCAATGACATTATTTGTGGATGGGATTCCATAATAAATGGAATATTCATCTTCCACACCTCCATCGCCATTTCCCTCTTCCTCGTCCAAAAAACCATCATAGACATTAAACACTTGCACAATGTCAATCTAAAAATCTTCTACAACCTCAAATTATATAGTGGCCTTCTCATGTGCTACATTAAAAAAATTAGATTTGCCTCCTTTCATCAAATATGTAGAATGAAAAGGTGGTGGGGCTAACAAAGGTAGTTGAAAAAATAAAGGGTGGAAATATTAGGGGCAGATCTAACAATTTTATTTTGATTTTAAATATGCTAATGTGAAGGAAAATTACCTATCAACATATATACATACGTAAGATACAGAGCCACATATGTCACCAAAAAAATAAAAAAATAGGTAATCCCTCCCATACATTTGTTAGCAAATGATGATCGAAATAAACATTTCATTTCTAGGGCATAAATGAGAAAAATCATTCCATACTTTCTCACATACAATGCCTCTGACAAAAATATATATTCATTTTTATATAACCCATTTTATCTCATTTAATAAGGGAAGGTAAAATGAGGTGGAGAAATTTACCAATAGCTTTATCATGGATTTAGTATCACACATTGAAGAGGGTGATGGCTGAAAACTAGTAATAAAATTAGGGTCATCAATCTTGGGAAAAAAATTGATGTTTCCTTAATTAATAATAGAGCCCAAAAATTTTAGTAAAGATTCTTTGAAAACTTGAAGCAAACTAAACCCATCAAAATCCCATGTAGCTTTATATAATATGGCCTACAAATCCTACTCTTGAGTCCTCAGTTTAACACTAAGGGAGTTGATATTTTCCTTCATCTACACATGCTCAACCCTAGATACTGTGATGGAGTGTTGGAGTAGAGTGTCCTTCTCCTCCTTTATCCTCTTTAGGCACATGCCGATGACTTCTGCTTGATTGATGAAGTTATAAAATATGGTTTCTACTTCCTCAGTGCCCTCTTCAAGCTTGGCAAAGAGATCTTTGACCATTTACATTTTATTGTTCAACTCCACTTACAAGGCCTCACAAGGGTTTGGTTTCTCTTCCAATGTTTGCTTTATCCTTAGAATCATCTACTCTACGAGTGCACAAATGTAATCAACCTCCTTCATACCAGAGGTATCCACATTATCTAGGAGTGATGGCTCTACCTCTTCTATGCACTTTATCAACTATTTGAGCTTGAGTTTGGTCACTTTAAATTCCTTCTCTACATCCTTTGTAATTTTTTCTAGATATTAGCATGAACATCATTAATTATTTTATTGCATACTACTGAGGTTTCCATTTTTATAAGTGCATTCACTGAACACATGAGGTTCATATCGTGGGGGTTCAATAGGTGATATTTTTGTCATTCTTTGATTTTCTTGGCATGTCAAATTGCCTTTGAAGGAACCTTCAACTCATGTTCATCCATGTAGTAATCCAATGACCAGAGACCTAGTGGCATGTGAGTGTCATAGCAACTCTCTAAGGCATGCACTCCATCAAGTAGAATTCATCATCCACCTTGACCCCTTGTTGTGCCCTTTCTCTATTTTTGGGCTTATATTCTTCATCTTTACCTAGATATTATTCTTCACTTGTGCTGGTGCCTAAACCTATATCTTCATCCCTTTCCTCTTCATCTTGTTGTGTCTCTACTTCTCTAGTGGTAGATCCATTGTTATGCTTTTCTTGTAGGAGTTATTTTTTGGATTTTTCCCCTCTATCTATCTTCTCTTTTTGCAGTCTTGCCTCCTCTTTTTATTGCTTTTTGGTGCCTATATCACCTTCCTTTTCCTTAGGTGTCCCCTCAAAAATAGGTTATGCCTTTTGTGTGGTTTCTTCCACAATTCTGGTGGTGATGTTGGGTGCTATCTCTGATGGTCTTTCTTTCTTGGGTTCCACACTAGCAAAACCCTTCTTATTGTCCCTTTCTTCAAGAATTCATGCCCTTTCATCTTGGGTTACTTTCTCCTCTTTTTATTTTTTCTTTCTCTTTTCTACCTACTCTTCCTTCTTGGCCCATTATTGTGCAGCCTTTATTCTCATGGCTTGCACAATGCATTTCTTTTCTCTTTCTCATGCCTCTTCAGCTTCAAGCTAGGTAATTTCAGACTAGTTCATGCCTTTGGCCTTCATTTCTTTACACCTCTATTTTAATTCTAGCATTGCATCGATATGGCCTTGGTCAAGGCCTATGCCTCTCCACTTTCATAGTAGATCTTCTTATTTATATCTATGTCAGAGTGGATTCCCTCATCAAGATCCTTACCCTTCTCTTCTTTATTTTCTTGCACCTTATTGTCTTCTGCTCACTTATGTTACTCTACCTCCACCATTTTGAGTAGTGAGTAGTGGCCCTTGCTTCTAAATATTTGGCCAATTGAATTTCACCTTGGAAGTCTTGTATCATTCTCATGGCTTGTTGAAGCATGTCTTTTTGCCATGTAGGGTTAGCATATGGCACAAATTTTGCCTATGATTGAGTCACACACTCACTGTGGCTTGATTCATCATAATCTAAGTGTAGATCTTAGTGTGGTAGAGAGGGAGATTGTGTAGTGAACCCACTTCTTATCATGGATTATACCTTGGGTGGCTCCTCGCAAGTCTACCAACTCCACTACACTATCTAGGTTGGATGTGCACACACCATATGCAGAAGTATTGCTTGGGGTCACCTTCCTACTTGCTCCACTCTTTTGACATCCATTCACCTTCAACCACCTCATATAAGTCTTGACAAGGACATATTATAACAATTTTGATACTTTTCAACTACTTGCCAATTGGCATAGATTCCATGGGGACTCCAAATAGTTTAAAAATGTTCCAAAAGGGGTGTAACTGACCCTAGGGTAGCATTATACTAAGGTTTGATAGGGTGGTGTGATCCACCTAATAAAATAAAAAAGGGACCAATAGAAGCATTGACTATAACTACCTATTAAACTGGAGAATGTTGAGTCCTTAGGTGAGCACTAAGGGAGTTGATTTTTTCCATCATCTACACGTGCTTAGCCCTAGACACTATGATGGAGTATTGGAGTAGAGTGTCCTTCTCCTCCGTTATTCTCTTTAGGAACATGTCGATGACTTTTTCTTGACTGATGAAGTTATAAAATATGGTTTCCACTTCCTTGGTTCCCTCTTCGAGCTTGGCAAATAAATCTTTGACCATTTACATTTTCTTGTTCAACTCCACTCGTAAGGCCTCACAAGGGTTTGGTTTCTCTTTCAGTGCTAGCTTTATCCTTGGAACCATCTATTCCACAAGTGTGGAGATGTAATTAACCTTCTTCATACCAGATATATCCACATTATCTAAGAGGGATGGCTCTACCTCCTCTATGCACACTATCAACTGTGTGAGCTTGAGTTTGGTCACCTCAACTTCTTTCTCTGCATCTTTTGAAAAAAAAATTAGATATTGGCACAAACATCTTTAATGATATCCTTTCATGATATTAAGGTTTCCATTTTTATAAGTGCATTCACTGATCACATGAGGTTCATATCATGGGGGTTTAATAGGTGATAGTTATTCCATTCTTTGAGTTTCTTGGAACATTAGATTGCATTTGAAGGAACCTTCAATTTAGGTTCATCCATGTATAAATCTAATGACCATGAGACCTAGTAGCATGTGACGGTCATAGTATCTCTCAGAGGCATGCACTCCATCAAGTAGAATTTATCATCCTCCTTGAACCATTTTTATGCCCTTTCTCAATTTTTGGGCTTATATTCTTCATCTTTACAAATATATTATTCTTCACTTGTTCTACTGCATGAACCTATATCTTCATCCCTTTCCTTTTCATCTAGTTTTCTCTCTACTTCTCTAGTGCTAGATCTATTGTTATGTTTTTCTTGTAGGGGTTATTTCATGGAATTTTAGCCTCTATCCATCTTATCTTGTTGTAGTCTTGCCTCCTCCTTTTGTTTCTTTGTTGTGCCTATATCACCTTCCTATTCCTTATGTGTCCCCTCAAAAATATGTTTCACCTTTTGTGTGGTTTATTCCACCATTATGGTGGTGGTGTTGGGTGTTAACTCTAATGGTCTTTCTTTCTTGGGTTCCATATTAGCAAAACCCTTCTTCTTTTCCCTTTCTTCAAGTATTCATGTCCTTTCATCTCAGGGTGCTTTATCCTCTTTTTCTTTTTTCTTTCTCTATTCTACCTCCTCTTCCTTCTTGGCCCATTATTTTTCATCCTTTATTCTTGTGGCTTACATAGTGCATTTCTTTTCTCTTTCTCTTGCCTCTTCAGTTTTAAGTTGGTCAATTTGAGACTGGTTCATGCCTTTAGCCTTCATTTATTTACACCTCTATTATAATGCTAGCATTTCATCGATATGGCTCTTGTCAAGGCCTATGCCTCTCCATTTTTTTAGTATCTCTTCTTATTTTGTATCCATATCAGAGTGAGTTGCCTCTTCATGATCCTTACCCTTCTCTTCTTTCTTTTCTTGCCCCTTGCTCTCTTCTGCTCACCTATGTTGCTCTACCTCTACCATTTTGATTACCTATACATCCACCCCTACCTTGGCCATTTCTTCCTTTTTTTCCTTTAGCTCCTGTACCCTTTGGGTATTGAACTCATAAAATCTAAGTCTTCTCAGCCTATGCCTAGGATTTTATGGCTCTATCTAAGGTGGTGGGGAAGGGATCTATGGCATAATGGTAGTACCCTTCCCCCAATCTCCCTCAAATTCCTCTATTTCTTCTTCTCCAAAATAAACTACTTCAAGTGTAAGAGAGGGGGTCTTTCCTCTCTTTTTCTTCCTTAGGCTAGAAGTGGTCTTTGGGGTGAAACACATGCAATTATAGTATGATTATGACATAGACGGTTGCCATTCTAAATTGATTTTTTCCTTCAAACATTATTTGATCTCTTCCAAGGTTTCTCCCTTCTTCTTTATTGGAGACTTCTTCTTTTCATGGGGTGTGAGGGTTCTTTCACCTTTGACCAAAATTGAGGGGTCTCTTATGCTCTCAATTCTAGACCTTACGCTGGAATCCTTTTTCCTAGTCTTCATCACATAATAGAGCCTATAGATGAATCCTAGGATGGTAACATATTAGATTGGATCAATTTCTATTTGATTTGAGGTGTTTTCCTCATCTTCTATTGCATTTTGATCTACATGTGAGAACCTATGTTGCATCCTTCTACTATTTGTTTCTAGCTCCCTGACTAGGATGTATATGCTTTGTGTTTTTGATATCTAAAGGAGCACATCTCAGACCTACTCAGTTGAGAAGATGAGGGGAAGATTCAACCATCCTAACTTATTCCCATCCTTTAGTGCTTATTAAATGATATATTACTGTTACATTACAAAAAAATGGCCATCCCAAACATGCTCATGGGAAACCCCTGGTGAATCCACCATTCCAATCCAAAGGACTCAATGTAATTCTTGTACCAGTGCATCATGTACATTTTGTATTTTTGTCTAAAGGTTGTCAAGCAGGTGTAGTCCTTATACTTTTTTAATGGGGACTCATAGTGTTCTCAAAACACCCACAAATTATCCTCACTCTCATTCAGGATCCTAATGTTCTCCATAATAATTAAGATTATTATGTATCCCCATCTGAATGTCTCTTTCACACTGTGGCATTCAAGCACATTTTCGGTTATTTCTATGGTGATGACCTATGCCATGTTGAATTGGACTCCATGTGCCATGTGATAGGCTAGGTAGAGATATGCTCTGGACACATCTATCCATCATACACTAGGACATAACTTCAAGCTTATGAGGTGTGATACTACCCTCATGTCTAAGTCCTCACATATGTTAATGGAGAAAGTATAGTCCCTTTTAAAATAATTCATGAGCTTAGCAATGTACTCCACCTCTTCATCATCACCCAATAGTTGGTATATGTCTCTATTGGTGTCTAGAAGTCTAATGATTTTTTTTATCATTCACATAGAGATTATCATGCACCAGCCCATAAAATACACATGGTCCTCATGGAAATGCAAGAGAAGTAACTAAACAAGTTGTTCCATTCTTCCAAAGTATGTAAACTCATAGAGTTGAGTTGTGCCTAAGGCCTTTAACTTATCTCTAATTAAGACATTGAAGAGGGCTTTGCATTTAGGGGTATTGCACCCTATAGCCAATTGAAGTTCACCCTACAAGTCTTGTATCATGCTCATAGCTTGTTAAAGCATGTCCTTTTGCCACATAGGGTCAACGTATGGCATAACTTTTGGCTTCAATAAAGACACATGCTCGATATAGATTGATTCATCATATTCTAAGTTTAGATCTTAGTGTGATAGAGAGGGAGATTGTGTGTTTAAGCCACTTCTTGTCATGGCCTATACCTTGGGTGGCTCCTTGTGAGTCTGCCAGCTCCACTACACTATCTAGGTTAGATGTACACACACCATATACAGAGTTATTGCTTGGGTTCACTTTACTACTTGCTCCTCTCTTTTGACATCCATTCACCTTGATCTACCACATAGAAGTCTTGATAAGGAATATTCTAATAATTTCATTGTTTTTCAAGTACTTACCAACCGGCATAGATTCCATGGGGACTCTAGCTAGTTTCAAAATGTTCTAAAGGTGGTGCAACTGACCCTAGGGTGGCATAACACTGAGGTTTGATAGGGTGGTGTGATCAATGTAATAATACAAAAAGGGGACCAATATAATCATTGACTATAATTTCCTATTGTAAGTAGACTTCATGTAGACCTACCATTAAAACAAGCTAGTAATACATTGGAGATGAAAAAAATTGGCACTAGTTATGATGATTCCTAGTATGTATCTACATCTGCTTTTTAATATGACCCTATGTATTTTATTTAGTTAGTGTTTGTGTCAATACCATGCATTGTGTCAAGTAAGTTATTTTTCCCCATCCTCCCATGCATACCACAAGTCGTCATATGGCAAATTATCATGATAATTCTATAGTTTTGTTGCTAATATTCATTCACCATTGTTGAAATGTCACATGGCAAAGTTTTCCTCTCACCATAAAAAACATCACATGAATCTTTTCCATCACCACTACATTTGTCATAGTATTTTTTATCTTCTTTCAAAGTATTTAGATCTATTATTCGGTCTATGTGCAAATTGAATATTATTGGGCATTTTATATTTATTGATATATGTTTAACACTCCATTATCATAATGTCTAGCACCAATATTTGCAACATAATTCTCCATATGGATCTAACATATATCACTACTTGTCACAAAGGTGTCCTATCATTTACAACAATAATGGCACAATCATTTGACTTCTATTATTATCTACTTTAAAAAGAGAAATATCATGTCCATGCATCACCATATAACTTTCTTTGTCTTTATATCTAGTATATTCCTTCTTGTATGTCTCATGTGAATATATTTTGGTTTTATGAAATTTTGTTAAGAATCAAGTCATTTTTATATTGTTCTAATTTCTTCATGTTTTTTACACATCTATGCAGTCAACATATGTCCAATACCTATTTAGGTTTTTATTTTTTGTTTTATAGTGTAAATATTTTAATGTATGGTCAAAGCCATATTAATCTATTCTTTAGCTTTGTCTTTTAGTCAAATTCAAAGATGTAATTTAATTTTTTTGTATATATATTAAAAAATTAAATAGTTTTTAGTAGTCCATAGGTGGTTTAATATTGTCTTAGTCTTAGTCATATGTATTAGAAAGTTGTTTTAGTTAGTGTTAAAGTAATTATATAATACTATTATATAATTTTTGTCAAGTAATTTTCATGTGTTATTATTATTAGAGGTTAAAATTATTAATGTTCTTTTTTCGTATGTTGTCAACTTTAGGGTCAAGTCAAGTATGAAAAAAATGAGTAAAAAAATATATTTATGCAAAATCAATTATTTTTATAAGGATGCATTCTAATCTTTACGTGACATCCTAAATCAAATTTAAATCTTGTGGAGGGACCCTATTCCCTTCAAAATGACATGCAAATGTTGAACTTCATTGACACATCAGTTAAGTAAGTTGCAGACACTAGAGGTTGGGGGATACATGGAGGTTGGAGGATAATTGAGATATTCTTATGATTTACCTATGATGAGGTTTCATCATTACTATGGTGACATTTTTTAGTGTTTTTATTTTATATTGTGCATAGTGTGGTTTTATTTTGTAGTGTGGTTTTTTAATAAAAATACTAAGCATTATTTTCCATTTTGGTACCTCCTGATGGAGAACATTGTGGGGAGTAAAATCACTAAGGTAGCACCTAGTTCTTTGAAAAGGGTTTTTGGAAATCTAAAAAACCACCTAATTATATCAAATAGTTGAGACTTCTTGTCACCTCCAAGTTTGTGGTCAACATGCAGATAGAAAATCATAGGTGTTTATGGTAATCCAAGAAACCACCGAAGGTGTTAAGTAGAGAGATGTAATCCTATCACTTATAGGTTTTTGGTAATATTTCAAGTAAAAACCTAGTTTTACCAATACCATGAATCCATAAATATGGCATGCCACCTCAAAGGTGAGTAGGTTACATAGAGAGTGTAAAAACTTTTTACTGGGTTTAAATTAAGAGGGTGATAGGAATTAATAATGTTAATGGGGTGAATGTTAGAATTTAATATTCATAGCATTATTAATTAGAATATTAGTTTGTTTCTTATTATCGAGAAATGTAATCCCGTAATGTTTTTGTTACCTGTGACTATTATGGGCTATTAGATCCTATTTTCTAGGAGGTTGTTGTGCTACCTCCATGGATATATAATAGCCAAATGTTTTGTATCGAATGAATATGGAAAAATAATATCTTATAATGTGAATAATCATTATGTGTATTATTTGACTCTGCATTGCATGTATTAATATTTTTAACAACTCTTTAATTTGCCAACATTATGACTAATAGCTCATGTATTTTGAGCAAACCTATGAATCCAAAATATATCAATGATAGACTAAATAATATTTCATATTATATACTTAATAAGATGGGTATATAGAGTAAGGCCATCCTAAATATCTTGATCTTCCAATAGGTTGACTATATTATAGGTCTTATTACTCTTTACTCATACTAAAAATCATAAAAAAAAACTTTGGATATCATTAAATAAAATTCACATAATCATCCACATGATTTTCATGTAAAGTGACAAGTCCTAGAAAAATTGCCTCATGAAAAATGGAAAAATTGCCTTTTCTAGCCATGTTTTAGGCCTATTTAAAGTATGTAGACACATAGTCCTTAGTATCTTTTCTTATGGTTACCCTCAAAATTTAAAACCACTTTAATCCTTTGTAAAACATTCTAATGAACCTATATACCATTTTTTTCAAAATTATGAGTGTTTATGTCCAATATATGGAGGTTTTTGTTGATGAGACCATAATTTATGGTTTTGCACACTGTAAGTGACTTGAGAGGCTAAATTTGATGAAATATCTTGTTTTAAGAATGTTAAAATACTACTATCACTTGTATTATATTTTTATATTATTTCTCAACCTTGTCAAGTGAAATCTAAGCTTGAACTATCATAAGGACATACATAATAACTTTATGCTCTATGTTGTGACACAAGAAACTCTATTTTGAGACCTATAACCATTGAGAAAGAACATAAATGTAATAATTGTTTTTTGAAGATAGTCAAGACCATTAATTTACACCATAACAATCTTGTGATTCCATAGAAATCATATAAAAAAGTTGATTTTATTCATAGTTCTCTTAAAGTGGTATACAACCCTGTAGACATTCTTCTTCAGTTACACCAACATACTTCATCCCCCCAACTAACTGAGCTTATCCTCTTTATTTTCATGAATTAGATTCCTCCTATTTTTATGTTTTATAGTCTATCACAAGTTTAAACTTAGTTTTAGTTAGTTCCTAGAATTGCACTAAAGCAATTGGGCCCTTGTCTGTATCAAGGTTTATGTCCTTAGGTATATTTTTGTCTCCATATATTCCTTTGGAAAGGTCAAGTTCATGAACATAATTTATTAAGTCCTTTGTCTTGTATTTTATTGGTGAAGGTGTTATTTCCCTTAGAATTTTTGGGCCTTTTGCATGAACATAATGTCCAATGGAAATAGGTCTTTAGATTTTTTGTCTCAGATAAAATGCCCAAAGACTTATTTCAGTCAAATATTTTATTTGCTAAAAAAGTTCCAAAGGAGTTCAATGTCTTATCGATTTAAGGCTAAGTATTTTACAAACATTATGAAGGGCTTTTCATTAGTTTCATTTCATTTTTTTAAGACTTTTTTCCCATGGAAAAAATTTTGAAAGGCACTTGCCCTTCAAGAAATTATCCCACATAAAAAGTCTAAAGGAATTGTAAGGTCATTTGTTTCAGCCAAAGGTACTTTCTAAAAATCCTAAAGGGTCATTTTTCCTTTGTAAAAGTTTCAAAGGATCATTTCCTTCGGGCATTTTGCCTTTACAAAATTCTCAAAGGGAGCTTTCAAAGTTTGAAGGACACTTGAAAAAAACCAAAAGACACTTTTGAAGGGCCATTTTACCTTCGAAAAATGTCTGAAGTATTATTTCCTTTAGGCATTTTGCCCTTTCAAAATTACTAAAGGGTGTCTACAAAATGTTTGAAAGATCATTCTAAATTCATAAGATACTTACACAAATCCTAAAGGGCACTTTGAGAAGGTGGAGGACAGTTTCACTAATTCCAAAAGGCACTTTTAAGAGTTCAAAGGACCATTCCAAAAGTCCAAAGGGTATTTTTTTAAGGTAGGTGCCCTTAGTAAAAAAAATTGAAGGGTATATTCAAGTGCCCAAAAGATTCTTTTAACAAAATTGTAGAGGTTTAATTCCTTTGAAAGAATTGCTTGGACACATTTCTTATAGGATAATAGTGTCAAAGAAAATAGAGAGGCCAAATATAAAGACTCAAAAAAAATTACCATGGAACAAAGTCCCTAAAATAATATTTCTGAATTGCAGGTGACAGTCTCATGAACATTTTTTGACTTATGTACAAACATCAACTTTAAGCCATGACATGGAGTCATTGGGATTCAAATGTTTGTAATGGTAGCATGAGCATCATTTTTAGACCCTTTGAAGTATCTATTTATTTGCAAATGGGGTAGATTCAATGGCATGCATTTTTTTGAATTGGGATGATCTAATGGTACATGATCAAGGCTCGTAGGGCTGCCAAGTGGCATACCCTTGGAGCCAAGGAGGAGGTGTTATCCAATCATGATCCACCCCTCAAATCATGATCCAATAGAGTGTGTTTGCTTGCCTGGCCATATCTAGTGATGCATAGCCAAGGTTGAAAAGTCAAAGATCCTATGGGAAAACATAAGAAAGATATGTGGTGTACTTGTATACCACAAGATTATAGCTCGAGCTTCTCATTATAGGATTTATGGTTTGTGTGTGTTTGGGAGATGAAGATCCAATGGTGTGATCTAGAATAAAATTTTAAAAGGGATAGGATTGCATGAGGAGGTGACAAGTGTCCATACTAGAGTTATTAGTCCTTCTTAGAGCTATGTAGATGCCTTGTTAGATCCAAGGTGGAAAACCAAGTGTGACTATATGTTAAGCTTTGTTTTCAAAGATAAAATTGATGGTTATTTCATAGACATGGAAATGTTTCAAGGATCAAAATAATGTTTGAATACCAATTCAAAAATGAATTTTTCCAATCATGATCATAGATCATTTCAGTTTCATGTCACAATCAGATTCACTCCCAAGTCATCATTGTAGGTAATGGGCTTTCCCTTTAGCATGCACCAAAAAAATTTCAATTTATTGTTTGTGGGAAAACCAAAAAACACTTCTAAAAGACCTAAAAATTACAAATTAATCTTGTATAAGGCTCATTATTGACCTCACACAACCTCCTAAATATTATAAGACCAAAAATAAACACATTTTGACTATTTACAAGCATGAATTTGCATTAGACAACCAAAGAACTAGAGAATTATTCATGAACTCCTACCCCTAAGTTCTTCAATATTTTTGCCATTCTTAATAATTTTTTAAGGTGTCATCCATGTTTCATCCTCAATTATATGATTCTTCCACTTGATAAATTATGGAAATTACTTCTTATATATGGTATTTTCACCATCTTCTTGTATATAAAGGATTCAATTTATTCTAGTTGTGGTTTTGGTAGTTGATGCTCCTAACTGATGGTCTAATTATCTTTGTATTTATCAGTATTCTTTGGCATCCTATGTACAAAGTCCATGCTTACTGAATCCCATGGCCTACTAAGAATAGGCAAAGGCCGATATAGGGATTAATTTTGACTTTGAAATTTATCGTGTTGAAAAATTACACACCTTTATACAAACATATTCAAATTATTTTTCATTCCTATCCAATAATAGTGTGCACTAAATTGATCCTCCTTGTATTAATAGCTCAACTCCATTAAATAATAATACATCTTGTATCATATAGTCCATATATTAAATCTTGTCTCTATTTTCTAGATTCTCACACACTTCATAGGTTTCCTTCAAATTAGGATCTTCTCTATACATTTCCTTCAATACATCAAAGCCCAATATTTTCACTTGAAAATCCTACATAATCATACTTCTACTTATTGCATCTATAAATTTGTTATATTTTCAGGTTTTATGCTTTATGAATAAATTAAAAATTTGAAAAAAATCAATCATTTCATATGCTTTGACTTAGTTTAATTTGACTACTAATGAATTGTAAGTCATGGTTATTTGTATATAGTACAAAATCTTTAATCATCAAATAGTGCCTCAATATATTCAATTATTGGATAATGGTGTAAAAATCTTGGTCATAGGTTGACTACTTCTTATTTGCCTCCTTGATTTTTTCACTAAATTAGACAATTGGTCTGCCCTCTTAGCTAAAAGTAACCCCTATAGCAGTCCCACTTGCATGATATTATACTTGATACGACTTGGCAAAATTAGGAAAGGCTAATATTGGTTCCTCTATGATTTTTTTCTTAAAGAACTAAACAATTCTCTTGGCTTCCTTAGTATATTAAAATATATTCTTGTTTCCTTCAATGTTTTCCACTATTGAAGCACAAATGCCACTAAAATTCCTTATAAATGTTTTGTAAAATCTATCTAAGAAATAAAAAGTTCTTACCTCAAATACACTCCTTAGAGTAGGCCATTCTAGTATGGCTTTGACCTTATATTTGTCCATATTCAAGACCTATTGGGAAATGACAAATCCTAAATACATAAATTATGTCTTTAGGAATAGGAAGCTACACTTTGTAAGATTTATTAGTAACTTCTCTCCTTGTAGTTTATTTAAGACCATTCTAAGATGCTTGAGAAGGTTTTCCTTTAACAAATTATAAATTAGAATATCATCTAGGTAAATAATGACAAATTTACCTATCAAAGACTTGAGCAAATCAATCATGAACCTCATGAAGGTGATTGGAGTATTAGTCAATCTAAATGGAATTATAATCCATTCATATATTCCATCATTGGTCTTAAAATTTATCTTCCATTCATCTCTCTCTAATTCTAATTTGATGATAGCCACTTTTTAAATCTATTTTGGAGAAATACTTTCCCCAACTTAAACAATCTATTAGATCATCAATTCTAAGTAAAGGAAATCTATACCTAATTTTAATTTTATTTATCATTCTTGAATTAGTACACATTTTCCAACCTCCATCATTCTTAGGAGTTAAAACAATTAGAATAGAACAACAACTCAATCTCTCCCTGATTAATCTTTTTTCTAAAAAATCCTTCACTTATTTCTTGATCTCTCCATTCTCTATTGGTGTCATCATGTATGTTGCCTTATTTGGTAAATTGGATCCTATAATGAGATCTATATTGTGACTAATGTTTCTCATTGGAGTTAGTTCATTAGGCAAATCATCCAAGGCAATATAAATAAATTCATTCAACAAACTATATATTTTTAGAGGAAAATCGATCAATTTTGTAGTTATAATAACTATTATAGGATTGCCAACTAATGCATAACCTACCTCTTCTTCTCTGATTTGTTGTAAGAACTCTTTACCACTTATTAGTATCACCTTAGGATTGTCTTCTACTATTTCATTCTCCTCTTTCAATGGTATCAGTGTGTTATCATTTCCAACTTTCTAAAAAGTGTAGGTATTGATTCTCCCATCATGTATGGATTTCCTATCAAATTTTTATGGTTTACCTTAGAATAAGACATGGCAGACATACATAGGTATGATATCACATAACATGTCATCTTTATAGCTTCCTATTTAAAATTCCACTTTGTATTGTTCATTCACCAATACTTGGTGTTCTTTTTTCAGCCATGACAACGTATAAGGAGTGGGGTGTGTTGAGGTTTTTAATCTAAAATTATCAACCATTTCTAATGATACTAAATTATCAATAGTTCTACCATCTATAATTAACTTGCATCACTTACCTTTGGACTTGCAAGGTTTTTTCAATAAATTCTTACTTTGTGTAGGATCTTTGATATCCTCGTTAGGCTTAAGTAACACCCACTTCATAAAAAAGGACTCTCCATATTTAGGTACATGTTCATGATAAGGAGATCCCAAACACTCATCATCACCTTGGATAATTTGAGCATTGGCTTCTTCTAGAAGGATTATCTAGGCACTCATAAGATCTATGCCCATACTTTTTACATTTGAAACATCTATCTATAAAGCCTCTTCCTTTATGTCTTAGGAATCATCTCCTACCTATTAATGAGTAACCACCTATTGGGGTTTATCCTTGATCTTGTGAACTTTTGTCTTATTCATTATGGATCTGTAGTTGAATCCCTCCACCACGTTGTCCTCTACCTATAATAGTTCTACCTCTACCTCTTGAATGTTAAGTTTACTTTATAAAAAAATTATACTTTATTTTAAGGGTAAATTGGTATGCCTACTCAACTGATATTTATGATATAATTATTATCTCATATTGGATTTTAAACATTAATCTAATGATGTATCTATCTACCTTTTCAATATCTTCTTCTATATGACCCACTCTGATGGTTAGCTTGTAGAATTCCTTTGCGTAGTCCTTGACTGTCATATTTTTTTACCTTCTATTTTGAATCTTCTTGAAGAGATTAGTTTGGTAGTATTTTGGAATGAATTTACCTTTCAGCTTAGCCACCATTCTATCCCAACTCTTGACTTATGGATTACCTTTCCTTCTCTTCTCATTCTGTATTCCATCCCACCAAAGGGATTTATGACCTTTCAATCTTGTACCACAAATTTTCACTTTTTTGTCATCATCCACTCATTAATACTAAAATTAATTATCTATGAAATTAATCCTGTCAACTAGATACTCCACATTAAATCTACATTCATACATAGGTACTTTTTACTTAGGTTTGGAGTTGACTCCCATGAATACCCTAACAAGTCTCTCTTCTACACTTTTTCCCCTGATTCTTCTTCTTCTACCTCTTATGCTTGAGTCATTTAATATTATTTATAAATGATATCTCCAACATAAATTCCCCTTACCTAAGCAACCTTCATGTCTTACAAATGGGATTGAATATTTCTCATCTCCTCAATCAATATTTCTTGATTAGGTTACCTCCTCTAACCTCCTCTAGCTCTTGCTCTAGATGCCATTTTTATAATCATCTTCATAGTTTGCCTATCAAATACTGACATTATTTCAACTTGAGACAACCTAAAATGTTCTTTGATAACACTATGGTGTAAGGTGATCCTAAATATCTTAACCTTCTAATAGATTGACTATAATATAGGCTTATAATCTTGTATATAGGTCTGATTATTCTTTATTCATAATAAAAATCACAAAAAAAAAAATTGGAGAGCATTAAATAAACTTAAAAAAATCATCCACGTGATGTTAATGTCAATTTACAAGGTCTATACTTTTTCACAAACTATTTTCTCATGAAAAATGGAAAAAGTACCTTTTTAGCCCTATTTTAGGCATATTCAAGGTCTAAAGACACAAAATACTTAATATTTTTTATTTTGGTTACCCTCAAACTTTAAAACCACTTTAATCATTTATAAAAAATTATAATGAACCTATATAACAATTTTTAGAAACTAGTTGGGGTTAGTTTCCAAGATATTGATGTTTTTGTTAATGAAACTCTAATTTCGGGTTTTGCAAACTTTAGGTGACCTGAGAGGCCAAATTTGATTGAAATGTCTTGTTTTAATAATGTATAAATAATCCTATAATTTTTATTATATCTTTTAGCTTATTTATCAACCATGTTAAGTGAAATCTAAGATTTAACTATCATAAGGAGATATAGAAATCACTTTCGACTCTAATTGTGACATAAGAAAATTTATTATAAGACATTTAACCCTTGAGAAAGAACATCAATGTAATAAAAATATCTTAAAGACAATAAAAATTATTAATTTACATTTTAAAAATCCTGAGAGTCCATACAAATCATAACAAAAGTTGATTTTATTCTCAACTCTCTTAAAGTGATATGCAAACATGTAGATAGTCTTCTTCAATTACACCAACATACCTCATCCTAATAACTAACTGAGCTTCTCCTCTTATTTTCATGCATTTTGATTCTATTATTTTTATTTTTTATGGTCTAAAACATGTCAACACTTAGTTTCATATTTTTTGTATGCACCAAGGATTACTCATCCGACCTATGACTCCTCAAACATGCCTTTGTTAGTCATAGTTCTATGTTGTTTCTACCTTATCATGGTTTAAGATATGATTGAAAAAATTTAGACTTAGTTTTAAGGTTAAAATAAATTTAAAACAAGTAACTAGACCCTAATAATCCCTTACATATGGATCAATACCCGTATAACGTGCTAAAACCCCTCGAACTATTTAAAACAAATTCAAAATTTTGAACTTCCTAGTTTTTTGTGGGAAAACCAAAAACACTTTTAAAAGACCCAAAAATTACCAATGAAACCTGGATAAGACACCTTATTGACATCACAGAACCTATTAAACCTATTGTACTAAAAACAAATATATTTTGACTATTTACAAGCATGCACTTTCATTAGTAGTACAAAACCATATGTTGTCACCAATTGGCATCTTGTGGAAGAGAAGCTTATAAAAAATGGTTTGAGACATGGAATCAACATAGGAATTTCAAATGGAAGTTCCTAGGTGATACCATTTAGCTTATGTTAATTTTTATTTCCACTTCGAATTTAGCCTTAGTTCCAAAGACAATGTTGGGATGAGCTTCTAATAAACTCATTTGAGTGGGAAGTGGTTTGGGCTGTCCCTATTAGACCACCTCTAAATCTTCATGAAGTTACGTTGAACAAAATAGGACATCTTACAAAGGAATGAGTTATCCTTGAGTTATAAAATTTTAGTTACAATAGTCTTATTCGTGTCACATGTAAGTGAAAAAGGTCCTTTAAAATAGGTCAATATTTCCATTGTTAGCATGATAAGTGACAAAGATCTATAAATTTGACAAATGTCCTTTTCAAAACAAAATTTTCCTTTCAACTTATATTAAAATCAAGAAGCAGTCCATTAGCTTTCACCTTTGCTCCACCAAATGGAGGTAGTGAGAAAGCTAGACCATGTTGGAAGGAGTTTCCTTTCCACATCAACATTTCAGATTTTTTTTTCCACACTTTCCACATACTATTAAGTAGGGTAGAGATCGAGAGTTTGAAATATTTAATGAACAAATAATTGTCAGATATATACACTTTTTTCCATCGACCCTTAAAATTCATAGCAAACACCTTAAAATGAACAAAAAACATTTCAATATTCAAAACCATTTAAAACAAAAACAATCCATTTAAAATCAAACATTTACCTTACATCCATGGATCCATTATGTGAAGGCCTCTGTATCTTTCGCCTGAATACAATAAAAGCCCTACAAATGCTTGTTATCATCCCACTTGGCCCAAATGAATATTTGAATAAATTCAAGATGAATCTCCTTTAACATTTTTTAAAACAAAATCAGCTTAAGGAATAGTCAACATGAATTATAAGACCTTGTTAGCAAATTTTATTCTATTGGCAAAGGAATCCTAGGAGTCAAGATTTTTCATTCTTTGAGTTGCCTTGGTGACAAGATAGAAGCAGAGTACAAGCCTGGAATTGTCACCCTCAAAATATGGACATAGAAATTCACTTCACTAACTTTATTGGTAGGTATTATAATTTTGTGTTTGGTGGCATTGCAAGAAATCACAGGTCTCCCAAGCATAGTGCAGCCCTTCATGGGCTTCCAAGAGCCTGTGACATAAATTTTAGTATGCAAAATTTATGAAATAGTTTGAGTCTCTGTAGCTATTTATGTTGTAAGAAATGTATTAAAAATGTTCACTCATCTACTTAAATTTATGCCTGCAAAGACACTTTAAATAAATTATTTTTTTATGGAGATGGCTTTCAATGTATATTGACTAGAGCACTATGAGTAACCAACTAAATAGATTATTTCTTAATAGTTTAAAGATGAGGGTTTTAATTTCACACTAGCATATAGAATAATGATGATACACTTTTTTATATCGTGTACAAATATTTTCTCTTGAAAAATGAGTTATTTTAATTTTTTAAAATAAAATATTAATAATAAATTTTATTTTTATTTTAATTCTCACAAAAACATAATTTATAATATTTTTTTAAATTTTTATTATGACAAGATATTATAAGAATTATTTTGTATTAATAATATTTTCTAATCAACAAATGAAAAATAACTTTGTTTTGTTCAATACTACCTATTTTCATGTTTATATTTTATTTTAACAATTTTATAATATAAAAAATATTTAAAATATCATTTTTTATAATTTTAAAAATTAAAAGGTAATGATTTGATCTTTAACTGTTATTTCAATATATATTTTAATTTTTGTTAAAATAAAATTTAAAAAATGACGTGTAGCAAGAAAAGAATCAATAAAACTATTTTTTTCAGTCAATGTAATTACATTGTTTTATTATATTAGAGTGTATTTATTATTTAACTATGCATTCTATAGATAATATCTTATCCACTATTTTTATGAAAAATGGTTTGTGCTTGCATTTTTTTCAATCCATTGTTTATGATAGGTTGTACATTTTTAGGTGTTGTTTTGAACAAGAAAGTTAGTGTTCTCACCAAATAGTCAACATTTACTATTGTTTATCATTGTAATGTGCAGATTGAAAAGACATTTTAAAATAAAATTCTAAAAGTGACATGTATAGCAAAAAAATAATTAATAAAATTACATTTTTTTATTCAATACAATTACATTATTTTATTATACTAAAAATATGTTTGTTGTTTAATTATACATTATCTACCATTTTCATGAAAAAAAGGTATATGCTTGCATGTTTCTACTATTTCCATGAAAATAAGTTATATGCTTGCATGTTTTTTATATCCATTGTTTATAATAAGTTGTGTATTCTTAAATATTTTTTTGAGCAAAAAAGCTAGTATTCCTACTAAATAGTCAAACTTTTATTATTGTTTATCATTGTAAAGTACACATTGAAAAGACATTTTATAAATTTTTGTCCAAATTAGTATTTAAATTATAAACACCATCAATTCTTACATTCAAAATTTGCATTGGCATAATGTCAACACACTCAAGACATATAGAGGGAATGTATATATATTGAACATTTATCAATCACTAAACAATCTTATTGTTATGGTGAAGTTTGTTGATGGAACATATTAATATGGATATATTTTTTTCCAATCCATAAATTAAATATATACATTACAATATTTGTGTATTTTTAAAATAATCAATCACATCATTACATGTAAAATTTATAATTCTTAGATATGCAATGTTGAGCACATGTAAATCTATGTAAATATATTAAACCATTTTTTTTCCATTCATTTTAAATTTATTATTTTAAATCAATTCAAAATATGATTTATATTCTGATTTACAAAAAAAATAAAAATATATATATATATATATTAAATATTTATTAAATTCTAATAAAAAAATCAAAACTCTAATATATCACCATTTAATTGTCACATGAATCCCAAATTAGAATGCTCAGCCTCTTCTACCTTTCCTCTAGAATGATTTTTCCTCTCTAATGTGAAAGACACATATCAATTTTTCTTAACGGAGATGAGAGAAAAACACACAAATTAGCAAGCAATAGGAATTCATTTAAAAAAATATTCATGTGCTACACGATGTACCCTTCAAATTATTTGATGTGATTGTGGCTTGTCATAACAGGGGGTGTACAATTTAGAGGGAAAATAGGAATAAATTGCGTAATCCCACATACGAACATCTACTCCATTGGACTCATTTTGCACGATGAAGTGAACAGTACTTTGAGTGATTATCTCCAACACATTTATCATGCCACTGACACTCAAAAACAAAATATAGCGCAGGGCACCAATATTTCAATGGTTTATCTTTGATCTAAAAGAAAATTTGTATTTCATCCTCCAACATTTGTAGTGTTTCAAAAATGATCCACATCCTTTGCTCAGTTTAAATATAAAGAGGAACAAGAAACGAACACATTTTTTCAAACTGAGGAATGCGAATAGCTAAATGTATCACTTTCTATGTTCTTTTACAATGGAACTACTGATAGTTGGTATTTTAAGAAAGCATAGAGGTAACCTTATATAAATATAAAATGTTTTATATAAATATAAAATGTTTTATAGATCATTTTCAATTATTTAGGAATGGTCATATTTATGTTGATCGATAAATAAGATTAATGAGGTGAATTATCAAACTTAGTATATAATTTTAAAAATATATCATTCATTATCATCATCATTATTATTATAATTTATTCAATTAATAAAATAAACTTTAATTATTATATTTTCATTAGATTTTTTGTGTTATCACAAATATAATATATCCATCCTTTAATAAATTGAGACTATTTATGTATTTATTTATCCATCCATTTATTCAGACAAATAGACAGACAAATAGATAAATAAATAGATAGATACACACACACACACACACACACACACATCAATTTAACCATTTTTTCATATTTTCAATTATAAACATATTTTTTATGCCTATTAACTTAGTTTTAAAAATAACTTAATAAAAAGACCATTAAGTGATTGATTGTCTCTCTCAGTATAAATGAACATTGAGAATATATTTTTATATATAATTAAAGGGTATTGTGATTGAATCTTGTGAGTCCATTGATATTATGAAAACCTTATGCATATTTAATACATAGAAGGATAAAGTGACCTTATAGTTTCTTGTACATGAAGATCCCATGACTACTCTATGTATTTTGTGTATCCGTGATTTAGTGACCACTATGCACATGAATCATACATAAATTTTTTATTTTTTAATTAGGTCATACGCTGAGCATGAGCCCAAAATCTCACATTAAATATTTCCTTATAAATCCTTTGGTAGTTTTCAGAGGTCCGAAGATTCCTTAAAAATTATTACTTTGTTGTGTCTATGAATAATTAAAGGGATTTTGTCATAATGAAAGTGTTATTATTTATTGTATGGAGGTGACATGAATAATATAGAGGCTTTTTTATATCAAGAGTATTATGTCCTTATACAATAACCTCATGACCCCTATGTGTTTTTAGATGTATCACATTTATTTACAATATAGAAATTTATTAGGAAACCTAATTGATTGTATGTATGTATGTATGTATGTATGTATGTATGTATGTATGTACGTATGTATGTATGTATGTACGTACGTACGTACGTACGTGTGTGTGAAAAAATATAAATATGAAAATTAATTCAATACAATCATATTACATTAGATAATAGATGTTTATGTGTATGTTGGTAAATTGGTATCAAACAATGTGTGTAAACTTAATTATCATAGAAAAATAAAGTTAGTTGGATTGTAGTAGTACAAGAGGGTGTTACAAATGATTGTAAGACATGCATGAAAAGGGTTTTCAAATTATGCCCTCCAATTCTTATATTATATATAAATTCAAAATGTTGAATCATGTAAAAGACATGTGCACTAATTGATAAAAAAATCTAAATAAATTTTATAAGAGTGTGATATATACAAAATTTATGCAAAATGTTTTGAAAAAACTCTTGATTTAAATCAATGGGAAATGTAAAGTCATATAAAAGGCACATCAATTGGTTCACAACTTGAGAAAACACCTCAAATAAATTTATGGAAAAAAGGATTTAAAAAATATGGTGTTAAACTACAAGACTTAATGAAGCATTATCAAGCATACCTTACCAATTAAAAATGTAGTTTACAAAACCCTAGAATACAATGATTGTCGAACATAAAAAAAAATATTTAGAAATGGATTTCTCAAACTATTTAACCTAACCAAACACTCCCAAAGATACACTAGTTTTAGCAATATGTGGTTAACAAAACACCTTAAAGTTCCACATATTTTCATTGAGATGCTAATTGTTTGAATAATGTATCGGGTAGTTGAATCAATTTAGTGTAATCAAAATATTATATTTATAAATATGATATTCCACTAAAATTTATGTGTGTATCTACCTAGGCTTCTTCACATCCATCTCTTGAAATATGATGTCTTCCCATCACCATCGACACCTAGTTCACATTGAAATATTACACTAATTCAATGGTTTGTATGGATTTTCCCTTCTCCCCTAATTTTCCTTTTCTTAAGCTCATCATGAAATGGAACATCTCATCCTAACACAATGCATTATCATGCTATAAGAAGGAATGCACCACTTCATTTTTTATCATCACCTCTATTATAAATATCAAATTATTGTTGCTTAATATTGCATGCATAAAAAATGATATAAGGTCAAAAGCTAGTTTTGAGTGAGATATGACTATATATTTACACCGTTTCGTTGATAAAACCTAACTTTATCAAAACATCTATTAGTGCTCCTAGCATAACTTACTCTTTTAGGGTAAATGCTAGCATTTTGTCTCCTATAATTAAGACCAAGATAATGTATGGATGAATGACCTCTAATGAGGATTGTTTAAGGTGGTCCCATAATAATTAATCTATACAATTTTTTAAGGAAGTATTGGACCTCTGACCTTATGGTTAAGAGGCACATCTTCTTGTTTAATGTGTTATTCCAACTTCATTATGTGCATAAATAATTGAATCCTTAAAAAGAATGTTAAAATCAGTACAAATTAGTTAAAATAATCATATAATTTGTATTCTTATTCAAAGAATTAAATGTAAAATGAAATAAATTTGTAAAAAGAATTAAAATCTTTCTTTCTTGGCATTTAAACCTAAAAATAAATCTATCTCTCGATAAAGAAGATGTTAGTAAAAAAATAGTAAAATTCTTATTAATCAAGCATACAAAAAATAGAAAAGACACACAAGATAAAAACAACTAGTAGTTTCCCTAACATTCCATGTTATGATAGAAGGAATGTAATTTTTTGTTTTTGGTAAAGAGGGGTTTTGTTAAAAAAGAGTGTAAAGTTACAATTTTCACCATTTATGCATGAAGCATTAAGCAAATATAATCTATTATTGTGGGTGGAGGTGATGGTGGAAATGAGGTGATGTGTTCCTTTGTACTTCATGAAAACAACCTGTATGTGGAGAAGATGTTTCATTTGAAAGTGAGTTTGAGAGATGCCAAAGTGGTGGGGAAGGGCAAGGTAATACAAAACATGAAAGCAGTAATTTATTTTAAGATGGACATAGTGGGGATGGTGAAGGGCAATGATAGGGTATTTCAAGAAATGGACTCAAAGAACTCCATGTAGATACACATGCATAGTTTAGTGATATGTCACACTTATCAATGCAATATGCAGTTTTCAATGAACTCTTTTAACTACCCAATATATTATTGAAATAGGTGACATAAATAAATAATGCACCATGTGTCAATTTAGACGACTCTAAAAGTAATTGAATAAAAAAATAATTATTCTTTAATTATATAAAACTAAATTAGATGACTCTTAAACCAACTAAACAAAAAATGAAAAGGCTTTCTCAATGAATGTTGATGTATTTGTGGAATTATGAAGCTCATATAAATCATTAGAGACATATTGAATATGGTTCATATGTTATTCTTTTATAATTGGAATGTCTGAATGCATTTTATGTATACACATACAAAATTATCATCAATCATCGAATAAGAACTTAAAAGTTGTGAGACATTCAAACCTTTGTAATAGGTGATGGTTCACCTTCACTAGGTATCTTTTTAGGTTACATATCTATTCATAATTTGGCATAGTTGATATTAGAGAGGTTGTGGCATTGCAAAATATTTTTTTTATATTTATGTATAATTATATATCTTTCAATATTATGATAGTGTGGACAGGTGGTAAAATCCTATGTAATATTGCAAGAAAGACAATTGTCAATAGTTATAGGGCCATAAACTTGGTAGCACTGGAGGGCTCCTAATTTGTTAGTATTGTTTTCAGTTAATTTTATTTGTATAATGAGTATCTTGGACTTTCAAAATTGATGCTATAAAGGGTATGACATTGCAGAGGGTTGATTTTATTTTTGTTTTTAGCTTCTTTTTTTTTTCAAGTAATAGATTTCATCTTTTTAATTACTAGTTTTTTTCTATCCAATCATAGTACTTTAGTTACTTTAGTTGTCAAATATAATATTTATGTTTTTTTTTTTTTTTTTAAATAATATTTGTCTTACATTTTATTGGCTTTAAAAATATTGATATTTAAATTTATTTGTTTTTTTTTTTTTTTCAAAAAAGGTGAGATTTATCTTACATTTTGTCAACACTTACTACTAGGTACTTTGCATCTCCTCGATGATTCTATTGGGACAGAAAAATCCCAATTCCAATGTTCCATTCTGTGAAATTATAGTCTGATTTCCGGTGAGTGAGGCTTCGAGAGGGAGCACATCTCCACCAACAACTCCATATAATTCTGCAATAAAATTTTCATAGTAAGAGCTAAAAGAAAATAGTGTAAACAATTAAATGCTAATAAAGCATTCTTAGCGATTTCCATAATGCTCTGGTACACAGAAAGGAGTGGAAGAAATATATAAATGGATGAGGAGGGACGTAATTGAGCCGAAATTGACTCCTCCCGTTGACCTGAGGCACTTGACAAACAATTTGACAGATTTCAATTCATCTTCGGGAAAATTGATAGTTTTCTTTTCATGCTACGAAGGAAAGATTTGAGTTCTTTTTTTTAAAAAAAGTCCTTTTACATTTAATTCCTTGAATAAGAACAATTCACTAATTTATAGTTATTTTAACATTCTTCCTAAGAATTCAATTATTTGTGCACATAATATTGTTTAGCATCAACTTTTATTTTATTTATTTAATATTTTTTTTTTTTAAATACTTCCAAGTTTGATTTCTTCGTGATGCCTACTTTCCAACAAACTTGGAAGCATGGAAAGGTTACGAAATTTTATTTATTCAAGCAATCTAGTCAACGTGGATCCAATTTTATTTTTAAATTAGTTTTTATTAAAATAAGAAAGAAAAGATAGATTGATTTATTTGTTTGATATTAATCATTATTATATGGTAAATTAACATTTTAACCAAACAATTCAATAAAAATTATTGTACATATTTTTAATATTTATATACAGATAGTATAACATCTAAATTTTTTGATTAATTTTTTTTTTTTTTTAAATTGGTAATTATTGTTCAAATATATTAAGTTTAAATGCGCTCTGTTGTCTTCAATTAATCTAAGTCATCTTCAAATTTAAATATTTTATTGAATTTGAAGTAATAATATTACTTAAAAAGTGAATGGATACAAATTAAGATTAGATTTTAAACTTTTTCAAAATATGATGTCTTTATTTTAAGCTTAATCATAATTTATCACTAAGAAAAAGATATTTTAGATTGATGTGGAGGATCTAACATTTTAACATTTCAAAGTCAATTACGTTTAATTCAAATTCTTATACAAATTATGCATCAAATAAGTCTGCAATGTAATTGTTGCATAATTTAATAAAATAACCAATCACTATGAAAGAGTTGAGATTTATCTTAAACATTAGTTTTTAGTTAAATTATATATTAAATATTATCCTTGATAATAGTCGCACCATAAATAGTTAGCAAAAATGTATTGATAGAAAAATTGAAAAATATATTATTTACATTCGCTTAAAAAAAGATAATATAAATTTAAAATTTAATCTAATTATATACTAAAATTAATTAAATGTACTCTATATTAATATTAATCATTACTAAATTATAAATAAACATTAAAACCAAAAAATTCAATAAAAAATCATATACATATTTTTAATATTTATATTCAAATAGTATAACATCTAAAAACTTTTTGATTTCTTTGTATTTTAAAAAACAATCGATAATTAATGTTCAAATACAATCCCTTATCTTTAATTGATTTAAATCAACTTCAACTTAAAATATTTTACTCAATTTTAAGTAATAATATTACTTAAAAAGTGAATGGATACAAGTTAAGATTAAATTTTAATTTTTTTAAAAATATCATGTCTTTATTTTAAAATCGATCACCTTTTATCAGGGAGAATGAAAAAGATATTTTAGATCAGTGCGGAGGACCTAACATTTTAATATTTCAGTCAATTACGTTTAATTCAAAGTACTGCGCAATTTACGTCTGTCTAACTGCTGCGCAATTTAATAAACTGACCAGTAAATTTTGAGTTAATGGCGTCCTAATTGCTCTGCAATTTAATAAAATAACCAGTCATTAGGGAGGAGCCGAGATTTAAAGTCAATTGCGTCTACGGTATAACTACTCCGCAATTTTAATAAAATAACCACTCAACGTGGAGAGGTTGAGATTTAAAGTCAATTGCGTCCCTGTCCAACTGATGGTGCGATGCAATTCCTATTTCTTCCACTTATTTACAAGGTGGCACAATCTTGGAGTTTCATTCCATAGAGACCAAGTTGGTTGCACAAACTGATGTAAAACATAGAGATAATTGCATTGAGAGATAGAAACTAAAAATGATATACCATTAAAGAGAGATAATTTTTCACATTATGACTTATTAATAATGTATTCATTTGAGAATAAGGGCTCAGATTCTACCATCATTCAATACATAGCCAATTGTGAACTAGAAAGCATTTTAGTGGATTCAATAGGGTTAAGGGTTGTGTAAAATATTGGTGCTTCTTAATTATGATATTAATTCCTAAGGTTCACATAGATAAGTGTTTAATCACTATGACCAAGACATCATGTTAAGGTTAATTTTTAAATTCATTGTGATAATTAATATTAATCCTAAAGTGTCAAAGGTTTCAACATGCTTTAGACTCAAAAGTTTCATGGTTTAAGGTTTATGTGATTGATACATATATAGGTGTTTCCCTTTATTAAATTAAGGCTTGTCTATAAAGCCTAAAATATGATCATTCAATATATGCATATAATAGGTCATAGTATAAGATAATATTGCGATTTAATACCAAAGATCTCAAAATGATTAGATGATTATATTCAAGGATAGATCATGAATATATATAAATAAAAAATTACTTTAAAATAGTTACTAGTTATACTGAAATTATTTACTAATAACTACTAGTTAATTTAAGAATTTACTAATATAAGATTACACTAACATTCCCCCTTTTATAAGATTACACTAACACCTCAAAGAAATTTATGGAAAAGGCTTTCAAAAAGATGGTCTTAAACTATGGGACTTAATGAAGCACTACCAAGTATACCTTACCAATTCAAAATGTGGCTGACAAAATCATAGAATATAATGACTGAAGAACCTACCAAAAAAATTATGAAAGGAATTTCTCAAATAATTTGACCTCACGAAATAGTCCCAAAGATACACTAGTTTTGACAATATGTGGTTAACAAAACACCTCAATGAACCACATGATTTCATTGAGATGTTAACTATTTCAATAACATTTTGAGTAATTAAAACAATGTATTAAAATCTACATATTACATTTATAAATGTGATATGCCACTAAAATTTTTGTATGTATTTACCTAGATTCTTCAAGTCCATATTGTGAAATACCAAGTCTTCCTCTCACAATCAACATCTAGTTCATATTGAAATATTGCAATTCTTTAATGTTTTATATGGCTTTTCCCTTCAACCTTAATTTGCCTTTTCTCAAGCTCATCATGAAATGGGACGTCTCGTCCTGACACAATGCATTGTCATGCCATATGAAAGAACACACCACCTCATTTTTTATCATCACTTCCATTATAAATATCAGATTATTGTTGCTTAATGTTATATGCATAAAAGATGACATGAAGTCAAAAGTTAGTTTTGAGTAAGATATGACTATGTATTTACACTCTTTTATTTACAAAACCCAAGTTTATCAAAACATCTATTAGTGCCCCTAACATAAACTACACCTTTGGGACAAATTCTAGTATTTTGTATCTTAGAATTATGACAAAGGTAATGCATGAATGAAATACCCTAATGAGTATTGTTTAAGTTGTGATTCCATAAATATTATATTATACATGTTAAAATGAAGTATTGGACCTCTGACCTTAAGGTTAAGAGGCACATCTTCTTTCTAATTGAGTTATTCTAATTTCATTATGTGCAAAAATAATTGAATCCTCATGAAGAAGGTTTAAATGAGTAAAAATTGGCTAAAATTATCTATTTCTCGATAAATAAGATGTTAGTAAAAAAATTAGTAAAACTTCCTATTAATCAAGTATATAAAAAAATAGAAAAGACAAACAAGGTGAAAGTAATTAGCGGTTGCCCTAAAAGTGCATGTTATGTTAGAATGAATATAATTTTTTGTTTTTGGTAAATTAGGGTTTTGTAAAACAAGTGTAAAGTTACAATTTTCATCATTTATGCATGAAACATTAATAAAAAATAATCTATTATTTTAGTTGGAGGTGATGGTGAAAATGAGGTGATGTGTCCCTTAATACAATGTGGAAATGACTTGTGTGGGGAGGAGACATTCCATTTCATTGTGAGTTTGAAAAATGACAAAGTGGTGGGGAAGGGCAAGGCAATACAAAATATGAAAGGGATAAATTTTTTCAAGACGAACATAGTGGTGATGGTGAGGGGAAATGATAGGATATTATAGGGTATTTCAAGGGATGGATTCAAAGAATTCTATATAGATACATGTCCATAGTTTAGTGACATGTCACATCTATCAATGCAATATGTAATTTTCACAGAATTATTCTAGCTACCCATTACATTATTGAAATAGGTGGCATCTAAATAGAAATGGTATTAGATATCTAATAACTCCTCTTAAATTTTAGATAATGCACCATGTGCCAATTAAGATGATTCTAAAACTAATTATATAAAAAAAATTACTACTTAACTATATAAATCCAAATGAGATGACTCTTAAACTAACTAAACAAATAATGAAAAGACATTCTCAATGAATGATGATGTATTTATGGAATTATGAATCTCATATAAATGATTAGGACATATTGACTATGCTTCATATGTTCTTCTATGCGAATTGGAATGTCTGAATGCATTTTATCCACACACACACAAAATTATCGTCAAGCATTGAATAAGAATATGAAAGTTGTGAGACAATCAAACCTTTATAAAAGATGATGATTCACCTTCACTACATGTCTTTTCAGGTTACATATTTGTCATAATCTATTGTACTTGATATCAAAGACGGTGTGGCATTGCAAAAATTTTGTTTTATATTTTGTACAAGTATATATCTTTTAATATCGTGATAGTGTGGACAAGTGGCAAAATCTCATGTAATATGACAAGAAAATAACTGTCAATAATTACATGGCCATAGACTTGGTAGTATTGGGGGGCTCCTCTTTTGTTAGTGTTGTTTTCAATTAACTCTATTAGTATAATGTGTATCTCAATCTCCTAAAATTAATGCTATAGAGGGCATGACATCGTAGAGGGTTAATTCTAGCTTTGTCTTTAACCTCAATTTTTGTTATATTATTTTTTGTGATATATTTGAATTTTTCTATTGGTAACATTTTTCTAGCCAATCACAATATTTTACTAATCAAAAACAATGTTTGAGTTTGTTGTTGTTTTTCACAAGAAAGTGACACTTGTCTTACATTTTATTGATGTTTTTTAAAAAATAAACTTATAATTTTTTTTTTTCTTTCACCAAAAAGATATATAATTTTTTATGGGATATAAATATATATATATATATATATATATATATATATATATGACACATTAAAATTTTCTTCTTAAAATATAATTTTGAAAAAAAAATTGTACCATCATTTTGAAAAATAATGGTATTTATCATTAACTATGATCAACATTTCTTGCCAGGTATTTTGTATCTCCTAGATAATCCTATTGGGACAGAAAAATCCCAATTCCAATATTCCATTATGTGAAATTACTATCTGTTTTCCACAGAGTTTGGCTTCGCGAAGAAGCACATCTCCACCAGCAACTCTTAACGAATCACAATTCTGCTGTAAAATTTGCTAATAAAGCATTCTTGGCCATTTCCATAATGTTCTGGTACACGGAAATGAGTGGAAGAATGTCGAGGACAAATAAATAAATGGATGTAATTGAGCCGAAATTGATTCCTCTCATTGACTTGAGGGAGTGACAAACAATAAGAATTAATGACACTTGACTTTGGAACGTGCCAATTCAATGCCATGGAGGAAAGATTTGACTTTTTTTTAAGTTGTTAAATGCTTCCAAGTTTGATTTTTTCGTGACGCCTAGTATCAAACGAACTTGGAAGCATGTGAAGATGATTAAATTTAATTTATTTAAGCAGCCTATTTAATGTGGGTTCAATTTTATCTCCAAATTAGTTTTTTTTTTAAATAAAATAACAAAAAATTATTTATTTATTTATTTGGTTATTTTTTAATTAATATTGATTTTGATTTTAGTTTTAATTTTAGTTTTGGCTTACATTTTCTCCAACAAATATTAATTAATAATAATGTAATGAATTTACATATTATAAGTTAACTGTTATTAATATATAATATTATGATGAATGTTTATTTTTTAAGTACACATTTAGATTTAAGAAGTAAAATTCATAGTTTATTTTGTCTATCATGTGATTTTTTACTACAAGTATTGATTCAATATGATATACATATATAGATTTCAGGAAATAATTATGGTCTATTCTACTTCTCACATATTTTTTGACAATAATTATTGATTCAACATTATTATTTAAATATTAATATAGTTCATAGTAGAAGAAAGAAATAATCAATATAATCAACATATTTATTAAAATATAATAAAAAATGTGTATACAAAAGCTTCAAACCTACATATTTTTTAATTAGCATTGACTTTGGCTTGCACTCCTTTCAACAAGTATTAATTAATAATAATTTTCAAGTAAATGAATTGACAGGTTTTAAAAAGTCAATTGTAATTAGTGTATGATGTTATGGGCAATGACCAATTCTATTTATATTGTTTGTCTTTTTTTGAAGCACACATTTAGATTTTAAGAAGCAAAATTTATGATTTGCGTTGTTTATCTTGCAATTTATTGATGACAATTATTGATTCAATATTGCATACACATTTGAATTTTAGAGAATAAATTTTATGGTCTACTGTACTTATCATATAGTTTTTTGATAATGTTAGGGCCAACTACCAATTATATTTATATTTTTTATATTTTTTAGAGGTACACATTTAGATTTTAAGAAGTAAACTTATTGATTTACATTGTTCATCATGTAATTTTTTTACGGTAATTTTTTATTCAACATTGTACACACATCTAAATATTGGAGAATAAATTTCATGGTCTACTTTGATTATCATATTTTCTTGAAGATGGTTATTGATTAAATATTGCTCTTTAAATAACCATATAATTCATAGTACAATAACTAAACATTCAATATTATCTACATATTTATACAATTTCTTAATTTTTTTTTTAAAATCATAGTTGGTGATCTCAAACATCAATCTAAAAACAAATACATAGTATATCTAAAAAAATTAAGATGTAATTTCCATACACTATAAAAGCATTAAATAAAAATGAAGTTAAAATTTCTAAATCAATTACGTTTAAGTCAAAATCTTCCACAATTTAATAAACTATCTTATGTGTCAACTATATCTATGGTCTAACTCAAGGTGTTCCATAATTTAATAACAATATTGCTTCAAAGACGAACATCAATGCTTTATCACTCTTTTGCCCCACAAATATTTTCACCTTCATAATAAGACAAAAAAGCACAAATAGAATCCATCTTTCATTTCACACCGCATATAAAACTTCTAAGACAAATATTGAACAAACACAACTACTTTAAACAAAAATTAAATAAAAAATGCATACAATTAATAGACACAAAGGTCACAGGCTCATTGCCATGATGGTAATTTGCAATGGGGACTTATTCGATCCATAGAGAAATACCACATAATATTTTTTAATATACACAAGTTATAATCAAAGTACAATAGAAAAATTGTTCATTGAAAAAAAAAATAATAAAATAAAATCACTATCCAATATTATCTACCATAAAAACAAACCCAATTGTTTTCACATCTAGGCAAATCAAGCTTTTGTTTGATCTTCGTACCTCTTATACTACTCTGTTTGATGCACTTCATACACTCGACCTTTGAGATAATATTGCCCTCAAAAAATAACAATACACTTAACCATTGCAACACATTCTATATGGTAGAGACATTAATCTTAGTAAACTACACAAATGTACTTAGAAATAAGTCTTTCCTACAACCAAAAACAAACATCGTCATTAGTCTTGAAAACAACAGTACAATTTCTACCCTATAACTTTCATTTAATACATAAAATAAGTGATATCTCTTCATTAAACAAAAATAAAATTGTTAGGACTTGTTCCAAAGTATTAACGTTAGGTTAGATTTTTGGTAGGTGATAAATATTATTGTAAATGGGGCATGCATCTTTTAGTTAAGACACCCCCATAAAATAAACTTACTTAGTTTAATTATTAGGTAGTTTTTATGTTTTATGTTTATTGATTAGAATTACTTTACAGGTTATTTTCCCGTATTTAGTTGGTTATAGGATTAGTTGTTTTTACCAGTCATTAGTAAAAACTATATAAATCCATGTTTGCATTGTAAAAGGGTTAACGGAGTAAAGGCACCCTTATGTACTTGATTTTTTGAATTATTAATAAAATACATGTGCACTCGCACTAAGCGGGGACAAGGTTCAACTTATTTTGATTTTGGAGTTATCAGTGGTATCAGAGCATAGTTATTTTAGGAGCACGGTGAATTCGAAGAAGGAAGGTGAAAAATCAATTCATGTGATATTTTTTGGCATGAAATAAGGTATGCCATATAGTCTTGGTTTAAATATTTTGAAAAATTATTAAATTATTTTAATTTTTCAAATATTATTTATATTTAAACCTGTATATTTCCATATACCATAATCTGATCTTTTTTAATCATTCATACTCCAGTTTCCTCTGTTAAACCTCCTCATTTGGTATAAAAAATAAATTTTGGCATTTAATGTTATTAAATTCATAGTTTTTTGACCAAAACCAGATTAGTACAACCTTTTTATTTGAGAGAAACCTCTGAAAGTTTTCATTCATGGCTGCCATTGTGATTTGCATTCATTTCAGCTCTTTTTAAATCAAAATCATCTGCAAATGGTATTAAACTCCTATTTTTGCATCCAAAATGAAAAATCTAGAATTTTTTTGCATTTATACATCCTATTGTACAGCCTTCCAATGCCCAGGCTTATTTTCAACTCATTCCCTGTGAAAAATATTTTAAAAATCTACCAAACCTCAGTCAAAAATAATTTTTCCCAGCCTGTACAGATTTGTATGGCTTGTAGGAAAGAGACCAAGTGCAGGAAAATCTCCAGCAGCAGCCATGGCGTCCCAAGCAAGCATGGCACATGTATAATATAGGGAATTAATTTTTGGCTATTTATAAAGTTTTTTTATCAAATATTTGTTGTGACTGGGTCCCACGGGAGAAGATTGAAAGAAAGGCTGTAAACAAAGGGAAAAATTTGAATTTATTTACTCATATGTAAATTTTTTTAATTTTCCTTCATACACAAAATCTGGAATAAGTATAAATTTTTGAATGTAATGTTCTGTAAACGCTCTTAGAGCAATTGGTTAAGCTTATTTTGTTAAAAGCTTGCAAAAGAGGAGGTCAAGGGTTCAAATCCCTTCTTTTTAGAAAAGGAATATTCCCTTTTTTAAATTAAAATATTGTAAAACACATACTTATTGTATTATGTTATTTAAATTTTTGAAAAAGGGGCAGAATTCAATCATTTTTCTTTTGCATTGTTGTGGTGAGATAAGGGTGTAATTGGTGAAATAAGGTTGTAATTTGATGAAATAAGGGTGTAATCATTGATTTTTGGTGTGATTAAGTGCAAAACCCATCAAAAATACTTATTTTTTATTTTACGCTCTATGCGGAGGTTAAGTGCAAAACCCCGTAGAAGCATTGTCTTGTGCAGTGAGTGTGATATTTGTTTCATTTCTTTTGCATTTTGTCGCATGTTTCTCTACTGCACTTGCTTTCATTTCAAAATACCAAAAATTCAAAATTTGCTTTCAGATGGTGATAGATTAACAATTTCCAATTATTCAGATTTGAAACGATTGATGGAGCCTTCACTAGTGTTTAATGAGTTATGGGATATTGTTAAGAATGAAAATCCCACATTGCCAACAGAGCAAGCTAAATTATATATTTTCAATTTGCGTGATTCTAAGGCCTTAGCTCTCATTAATTGTTGTTGTACTCGTGATACGTATGTTCATATTGAAAATTATCCTCATAGTTACACTGCATGGAAAATATTGTTAGATTTGTTGATAAGAAACCTAAGCATAAGAAGATAGATATTCATATGCAGTTGATTACTTTGTCATTAGATGAGGATGGGGATATGGGAGAATATATGTCTAAGTGGTAAAATATCACTACTGAGTACACTATGGTTAGTTTTGGAAAACTAGATGATGACCTCATAGTTACTACTACTTTGAAAGGACTACCAAGGTCCTATAGAAATTTTATTGAAATGTTGCATGTCTCTGACAAGATCACAGGCATCACCTTTGATAAGTTGGCTGAGTTTCTCATCCAACATGACCTCTCTCTACCCAAGAAATCCAAGAAAATTGAAGAAGCCCATGTTTTAGACTCAAAGCCTAGTTCATCTTCATCTGGGCATCAAAACAATAGAGGAAATAGTTCAAGAGGGGGTCGAGGTTACAAAGGAGGCAGATATCAAAATAGAGGTAGGGGTCATTCAAATAATTAACAATTTAATCAATCACATTCACATGAAACAAGTGATCGAGGACATGGTCACAATTCATATAGGGGCAGAGGTCGAGGTAGATCAGACATTCAGTGTCATAGATGTAGAAAATTTGGTCACATTGCCTCAAAATGTAGGATTCCTTTTGATAAAATATAGAGGCCACAAAAAGTGACTAAGACTAACTCTGCTCAGTATGCCGATCATGACTATGATGAATCTAGTAATGTTGCCCATGAATTTGCATTTACTACTTTGGGGCACATTGATTATATTGAATATGAGGCTAGAGATGAGCTCACAGATGTATAAGTTTTAGACACAGGAGCAACCAAACACATGACATTTAGGAGAGATTTCTTTTGTTCTTATAAGGAAGCTTCTCTCTCTCCAGTTGCCTTAGCAGATAAGTCTATGCATACACCACTAGGACTTGGTTCTATTTGAATTATTCTTCCTAATGGGTCTATAAAATACTTGGAGGATGTTTGGTATGTTCCCACATTGAAGAAACACTTACTTTTTTTGGTAACTATTCAAAAGAAAGGTTATCAAATTGTGCTTGAAAATGGGCCCATTTACATCAATTCAGTGAAGGATGCTTATAAAACAAAGTATATAGGATATGAAGATGGAAACTTGGTTAGATTGCATTATAAGGTGCTTCCTCCCAATATAGAACTCGCAGCAGTTGTTGACACAGGTAGAAGTACTATGTCTACACAACAGTTATGGCATCTCCGCTATGGACATTTGAATATCCACTCTTTAGTGGATTTGCAAAGATATGGTATGGTGAATGGGTTGCCCACTTTTCGCAAAGATAGTAGTCTTTATGAGTCATGTGTTTTGGACAAACAAAATCGAGAAAATTTTCCTAAACAGTCATCTTGGAGAGCTAACGGATGTTTATAGTTATTTCATAGTGATGTATGTGACATGAAAAATTCATCCATTGGTGGGTGTAGATACTTTGTCTTGTTTATTGATGACTTTTCTAGGATGACTTGGGTATTCTTTATGAAAACAAATCTGAAGTTTTCACTAAGTTTGTTGATTGGTTACACTTAGTCGAAAAATAAACAGGTTCACATTTGGCCACTCTTCATTTAGATGATGAAGGTGAGTATACCTCAAATGAATTTTTAGACTATTGTCGAGAACATGGAATTCATCGACAATATAGTAATGCTTATACTCCATAACAAAATGGAGTATCTGAATGAATGAATAGAACTTTAGAGGGCACAACACATGCCATGTTGCACTATAAATAGCTTGATGATAAATTTTGGGCTGAAGCTATTGGTACTGCAGTGTATTTGAGAAACAGGTCCCCCAAAGTTGCAGTTTTGGGACAAACTCCATATGAGGCATGGTATGGGTTTAAACCCAAAGTTAAATACTTGAAAGTGTTTGGATGTGTTTGTTTTGCTTTGGTTCCTATTAAACATAGAACTAAGTTGGAACCACAAAGTCAAAAATGCATCTTTCTTGGTTATTCTAAAGATAAAAAGGAGTTTTGTTTGCTTGCACAAGATTCAGGCAAATTCAGAGTGAGTCGAGATGTAATATTTGATGAGTTTGGGACTATGAACACTGCAGAGATTGATTCTCAACTTGATAGATTAGAGAGGAAAAATGCAAAAAGAGATAAAGGTTTGAATAATGGGGATAACTCTTCGAAGTTATGGTATGAGACTCAAATTCCTTCACTTTCATCTCCTTCATCTACAAGTTCATAGCTTAATGACTTAGAAATTGTTGAAAATTCTCTAAGTCCCTCTTCGAATGATACACATAATGAGAATTCTAGAGTCCCTGATTTGAATAATTTGTCTAAGTATCCAAAATGGGCTCAAAGTACTTTTTCTGACTTGACAGCAAATGAAGTTGGTTTAACAAGGCCTAGAAATTCTCAAAAATAGGTGAACTATGCTATGGTTGTTACTACTTCTTCCACTGAGCCATCCACTTTTGGGGAGGCATCTACTGAACATGTTTGGCAATAGGCAATGAAATGTGAGTATGATTCCATACTTCACAATAATACATGGGTTTTAGTTGATCCTCCTCCACATGTTAAACCCATAAGATGAAATGGGTTTATAGGACTAAGTATAAATCAGATGGTTCCATTGATAAACATAAGGCATGACTTGTTGCAAGAAGATATGCGCAACAAGAAGGTATTGACTATGAGGAAACATTTGCACCAACTGCCAAATGACACACTATTCATATGGTACTTGCGTTAGTAGCACAAAATGTTTGGAAAGTACATCAGTTGGATGCTAAAAGTGCTTTTTTAAATGGTGATTTACAGGAAGAAGTCTATATGAAACAACCTCAGGGTTTTGAACAGGTGGGTGCTGAACACAAAGTGTGTAAATTGACAAAAGCTTTGTATGGGCTCAAATAGGCACCTAGGGCTTGGTATGGAAAAATGGATTCATAATTAAAATCCATTGGCTTTCATCGCAGTGAATCAGATGATACTCTCTATTTTTGAGTGTAGAGTAAGAAAATGGTGATACTAGTTCTCTATGTTGATGACTTGTTTATTACAGGTAATGATGAAAACCATAACAAGTCCGTGAAGAAGGAATTAAAAGATGGGTTTGAGATGACAGATCTTGGACTTCTTCACTACTATCTAGGCATAGAGGTAACTCAGAAAGAGCATAGTATTTTCATTTCCCAAACTAAGTATATTTCTAAGTTATTAGAGAGGTTTGGCATGAGTGATTGCAAACCTGCCCTCACTCCCATGGAAAGTAACTTGAAATTGTCTAAGGATGATAGCAGTGCTTTTTTTTATGGCACCACATATAGACAATTGGTGGGAGGTTTGATATACTTGATGACTACCAGACTCGATATTTCATTTTCAGTTGGAATTTTATCTAAGTTTATGCATGAGCCTAGAAAAATTCATTAGGATACAACAAAATGAGTACTTCATTACCTTCAGGGAACAAAACCATATGGCCTTGAATATCGCCGCAACAAGAACTTCAAACTTGTTGGATATTGTGATGCAGATTTTGGCAGATGTGTGGATGATAGAGTGTCAACCACATGATACACTATGTATATGGGTTCAGTTGCCATTGCTTGGTGTTGTAAGAAGCAGGATACAGTGGCAAATTCATCAGCAGAATCAGAGTATATTGCAGCATGGGATGCTTCTAGAGAAATTGTTTACCTTCATCGTATTCTTGAAGATCTTCAGGTTTCTCAGTTTGCTCCTACACAATTATACATTGATAATCAGAGTGCAATCAAGATGTCAAAGAATCCAGTGTTTCATGCCAAAACAAAACATATGGATGTCAAATACCATTATCTGCAAATGCTAGTGGCAAAGAAAACTCTTGATCCAATATATTGCCCAACTATCGATCAAACAGCTGATATCTTCACAAAACCCCTTGGCAGAATCAAATTTGAAAAATTCAGAAAAATGCTTGGTATGTTTCCAAAGACCTGACTTCGGATCATAGGGGGGTTTGTTAGGACTTGTTCCAAAGTCTTAAAGTTAGGTTATATTTTTGGTAGGTAATAAATATTATTGTAAATGGGGCATGCATCTTTTAGTAAAGACACCCCCATAAAATAAACTTAATTAGTTTAATTATTAGGTAGTTTTTATGTTTTATGTTTATTAATTAAAATTACTTTACGGGTTGTTTTCCCGTATTTAGTTGGTTATAGGATTAGTTGTTTTTACCGATCATTGGTAAAAACTATATAAATCCATATTTGCATTGTAAAAGGGTTAACAGAGTAAAGACACCCTTATGTACTTGATTTTTTGAATTATTAATAAAATACTTGTGCACTTGCACTAAGCGGGGACAAAGTTCAATTTATTTTGATTCTGGAGTTATCAAAAATTAATATCCATTAATAAAAGATATATATATATATATATATATATATATATATATATATAATTACGAAATTATTTTCTAATTAATATCGAGTAAGATAAATGATATTTTGTTCACATTTAAAAAAATAAAAAATTATATATATCCTTAGACAGTGGTCATACCATAAATGGTTAAAAAAAAAATATTGATAGAAACACTGAAACATATATAACCTACATGTGATAAGGAAAATATTATACAAGTTTAAGAATTAATCTAGTTGATGGTAAAATTAATAGTTAAAATTAATTAATTGTATTGTACATTAATATTAATCATTATTAAATTATAAGTTAACATTCCAACAAAACAATTCAATAAAAAATAAAGTATACATTTTCTTAATATTTATATTTAAATAATATAATATGTAATTTTTTAAAAATTCTTTATATTTTATAATCTAAATAATCTCCAGCTCAAAATATTTTTCTGAATTTTAAGTAATATTATTATTTAAATAATAATATTACTTAATAAGTGAACGGATACAAATTTAAAATTAAAATTAAAGTTAAAAGTTTTTTAAAATATCGGGTCTATATTTTAAGCTCCATAATTTATTATGGAGAAAAACATATTCTAAATCAGTGTAGAAGATCTAACATTTTAAGATTTCAAAGTCAATTACGCTTAATTCAAAGCCCTCCGCAATTTAGGAATCGCCCTCCCATGGTGCTATGCAATTCCTATTTATTCGGCCTTCCAAGCCATTACTACTAGAGACATTTCTTCCAATTATTTCCGTTTATTGGAGATTAACAGCCAGAACATCATGGAAATGGCCAAGAATGCTTTATTAGCATTCAACTGTCTACAATATATAAAAAAATATTGGATTAAAGAAAATAGCTTTTTTATTTTTTTTTACTTTCTAAATTAATAACTGTCAATAAAGAAAAAATTGTCCTTAAAATATAATTTTGAAGAGTAGTGTTATTTATCATTAACTGTGATCAACACTTGCTGGGACAGAAAAATCCAAATTCCATCCTGGGAAATTATACTATGATTTCCACTGAGTGAGGCACATCTCCACCAACAACTCTTAACGAATCACAATTCTGCAGTAAAATTTGCTAATAAAGCATTCTTGGCAATTTCCATAATGGATGAGGAGGAACGTAATTGAGCCAAAATTGACTCCTCCCATTGACTTGAGGGACTTGACAAACAATAAGTATTAATGACACTTAGACTTTTGGAACGTGTGAATTTAATGCCATGGAGGAAAGATTTTACTCTTTTTTAAGTTGTTTTTAATTGAGCCGAAATTGTTGACAAACAATAAGAATTAATGACACTTTGACTTTTTCAACGTGTCAATTCATTTCCGTGAAAATGATAGATTTGTTTTCGGGTTTTAGTGCTTCCAAGTCTGATTTTTTCGTGACGCCTACTTTCAAACGAACTTGGAAGCATGAGAAGATTATTAAATTTTATTTATCTAAGCAGCCTATTTAACTTGGGTTCAATTTTATCTCCAAATTAATTTTTTTTCTAAAATAAAAGAATAAAAAATTATTTATTTATTTATTTTGTTGAAGGTGGTAATGTCATTAAATAAAATATAGAAAAGAAAGTGTATATAAAAGTTTATGTGCTTCACATGTTTCAATTAACATTGATTTTGATTTTGGTTTACATTTTCTTCAACAAATATTAATAATAATTTTATGAATTTACATATTACAACATAATTATGATTAATGTATAAAGTTATGGCGAATGTTTATCTTTTTCGAAAGTATATATTTAAATTTTAAGCAGTAAAATTCATAGTTTAATTTGTTTATCATCTGATTTTTTTATTATAATTGTTGATTCAACATTAAATACACATAAATCTTAGGGAATAAATTTTACGGTTTACCATATTTTTCATATATATTTTGACAATAATTATTGATTCAATATTATTATGTAAATATTAATATAGTTCATAATAGAAAAAAGAAACTCTCAAGGTAATCTACATATTTATGAAAGTATAATAAGGAAAGTGTACACAAAAGTTCTAGTCATGCATATATTTTAATTAACATTGGCTTGGGCTTGCACTTCCTTCAATAGATATTAATTAATAATAATTTTCAAAGAAATGAATTGACATATTTTAAAAAGTCAACAGTCATTAATGTATAATGTTATAGCCAACTACCAATTCCATTTATATTGTTTGTCTTTTTTGGAGCTACACATTTAGATTTGAAAAAGTAAAATTTATTAGTTACCTTGTTTATCATTTAATTTGTTGAAGACAATTATTGATTCAACATTGAATACACATTTAAATCTTGGGGAATAAATTTCATGGTCTACTCTACTTGTCATATATTTTTTTGATGATGTTATGGCCAACTACTAATTTTATTTATATTGCTTATCTTTTTTAGATGTTCAACATTGCATACGTATCTAAATCTTGGGGAATAAATTTCATGATCTACTTTGACTGTCATATATATATTTTAAGATGGTTATTGATTCACCATTTTTCTTTAAATATCAATATAATTCATAGTGCAAGAAATAAACATTCAAGATAATCTATATATTTATATAATTTCTTATGTTTTTTTATGAATCATAGTTGTTGATCCCAAATATCAAACTATAAATAGACTCAAGGTATATCCAAAAACATTAAGATATGATCCAAAACTCAGAAGTTCTGGTTGACGAATATTTCAATAGCATAGAAATAACACAAGAACAATGAATTCTCTGAGAAGAGACGTCGTATTACTTAAAGATCACAATACAAACATAGGCTTATCTTTGGGAAGAGATGCCTGCCTTCCCTTTTCAGGTTACAATGCATTTATACAAATTTTGAAAACATCAGGGGATTGAGTGGCTCGAGGAATTAACAGTGATCATTTAAGATTGAGTGGCTCGAGAGAAATAACATAATTAAAACAATACAATGCTTGAGGACATAATGGCTTGAGGACATAATGGCTCGAGGAAATAATTGTCATTGACAATGTGACTTCCAAGAATGAAAATAATACAAAATTTGAAGAATTAACTGTCACTCGAATCGTCACCCAAAGTGTTGCCTAGATCATTTCTGTCACCCGAGTGGTCACCCAAAGTGTTGCCCGGATCAATCCTCCCTCCTTGAAAAGCAATGGTCCCCATTGCATCAATATTCCCCGTCAGGTGGGGTAGTTGTGTCTTGATTTGATTCTCTGTGAGCCAATCACCTTGGTGGCTAAGCTGGCCTCTTCTGACCACTCAATACAGCGGAATAGAGCGTCGTCTTGTTGTCTTCATCCAAGTATCCACAATCTAATCCTCTTCTACTAGAGCAAAACCCTGTGGATCAAGCTCATCAATGTCTAGTTGTTCTGCCACAACTAAAGTGTCCAATAGAGGTGGGTGATATGGTTTGAGGAGCTCCACATTGAATATTGGATGTAGACCAAGGTAGGCTGGAAGGTTCAACTCAAAAGCATTTTTTGCAACTTTTTTGGTGATGGTGTATGGACCATATCGCAAAGGCTGAATCTTTTTGTGTGGGCCTGCAAGCCGTTCCTTCTGAAGATGTAACCAAACCTTGTCACCCATAGCAAAATGGTGTGCAATCGTATGTTTGTCATGGCATAGCTTATACTTCTGATTCATCTTCCCCAGGATGTCGTGAACTTGTTGCTAGATATGTTGCATTTGTTCAATAAACTTTGTCACTTTTACTACCTCAAATATTCCATGAGGTGTGTATTCCATGGTGGAAAATGGATCAACTATATCAATTGGTGCCATGGGTTGGAACCCAAAACATACTTGGAATGGACTGTGCTTGGTCGAGCTGTGCAGCACTCGATTGTATCGATGTTGTATGAAAGGAAGTCCCTCATCCCATGTGGGTGGATGTTTGGAGTGATACATCTAAATCATGTGAATAATCAAGTGGTTTACCACCTCAGTCTGACCATCAGTCTGTGGATGGAAGGCTGTGGACTTCATCAGCTTAGTATCCATCATCTTCCATAGAGTGGACCAGAAGATGATCAGGAACCTGCTATCTTGATCTAAGATAATGGACTTGGGGAGACCCAAATGGAGCCATACATAACTAAAATATATTTGAGAAATTTCCTTAGTAGACATATTTTTCTTACAAGCAAGCATGATAGCCATTTTTGAAAAATGATCAACTACCACAAAAATACAGTCCTTGCCATGTTTGGAAGTGGGAAAACTTGAGAGAAAATCCATTGAGATGGATTCCCAACGCCCGGTTGGTTGTAGCAATCGCGTGTACAATCCTTGCTTCTTATTTGTTGGCCTGGCTATTGCACATGGGGCACAAGATTTGAGATATCTTTCCACATCTTTCTGCATATGGGGCCAGTAGAAGTGTTTTTGAAGAACTACCAATGTTTTTTTGATACCAAAGTGTCCAGTTGTCCTACTGAAGTGTGCTTCCCATATCATCTTTTGTTGCTCTACAACAAGAACACAGATGTGCCCCATATGGCAGAGGACATTATCTTGCAAATAGAAGTCAAAAACATGTTCACCTTTTTGGAGCGCTTGATATGTGTCAGCAAAGGTAGGATATGCTTCATACAGAGCACCCCAAGTGGCAGTCTCATGTCCTCATAGGTCAAGAACTATTGTGAGTACAGTAATTGGTGGGTAGCTAAGATAATTTGTAGCTGTATTTGAGCTTCCCTTTTTGTGTTTGATTATCAGGTGGAATTGTTGAAGATATGTGGCCCACTTTTGGTGCCTCTCACTTCATAATTTGCTTTACATTTGGATGAATTCCAATGGTCTGTGGTTAGTGTGGATGACCGTCTCTTTCCCCAAGATGTAGTGTTTCCAGTGTTTGTAGGCTTACACAATGGCATAGAGCTCCTTATCATATGTTGGATATTTCCTGACTGTATCAGTGAAAGTTTCACTATGGTATGCAACAAGATGGCCATGTCACATGATGATAGCTCCCATGGCATATTCAGATGCATATGTCATCAACTCAAATGGCTGATGCAAATCTAGCAAGGCAAGAACAGGGGTTGAGCAGAGTATGTTCTTTAAATTCTCAAATGCCTTTTGTTGTATTTCACCCACTGAAATGTAGCATTAGCTCCTCCTTTAGTCACTTGGGCTAGTGACCAAGAAACATGTGAAAATCCAAGAACAAACCTGTGATAGAAATTTACTAGGCCCAAAAAGTTGTGAAGCTCTATGAGGGTCCTTGGTGTGGGCCATTCTCGAATAACCCAAATCTTTTTTAGATCGACATGGAACACTTCCCCATTCACAACGTACCCAAGGTACTGAATTGTTGTCATTTTGAATGTGCACTTGTCAAGATTTGCATATAAATTGTGCTCCTGAAGAGTTTGAAGCACCTTACAGACATGTTGCAAATGTTCTTCCTATGTTTTGCTATAGATGAGTATGTCATCTAAGTAGACAACCATGAGTGAGTTGGTGAAGGGTCTTATGATGTCATCCATCATCTTCATGAAGGTTTCAGGTGTGTTAGTTAGGCCAAAAGGCATAACCAACCATTCAAAGAGCCCCTCCTTAGATTTGAATGCAATTTTCTAAACATTAGTGGGATCGATGGGATTTGGTGATAACCAAATTTGAGATCAATTTTGGTGAAGAACTTCACACCATGGAGCTGGTCCAGTAGGTCATCGATTATGGGGAGAGGGTAGTGATTCCTCACAGAGATTTTATTCAGGGCTCGATAGTCAATGCAAATCCTCCATGTTCCATCTTTCTTCAGTGCCAAGATGATTGGGCTACCACAAGGTGAAGATCTTGGCCTGATGTGACCCCTTTGGATCAATTCTTGAATTTGTCTTTTTATCTTATCATTCTCTAAAATTGATCTATGATACACAGGATTGTTAGGCAAAGGTGATCTTGGGATTAAATCGATAGAATGTTTTACCTGGCAATGCATTGGAACTCATGTGGGTGACTTGAATATGTCATCATATTCTCCTGTGATTTGTCTTATCTAATTTTGTTATAATGTTGATTGTGTAGTCAAGACCGCAACATCAACCTCCTTGGATTTTTTTGGTTTGACCACCATGAGAACAAATTGCTTTGTCTTCTCCACCAATCTCTTGCATTGCTTAGCACTGATCAAGGATATAAATGTGAGAGGTGTTACCTTTGGTACCCTATAGCACCGTGTTCTAAGAGTGAGGGTGATCCTTCAGGTTTGGGATTCATAGATGCCATGTTGCTCATGCATGAATGGTTGACCAAGGAGTACATCACAAACATCTAGATTGACCACATCACACAAGACTTCATCTTGGAATGGTTTTATAGCATATGAAAGAAGACACTGATGGGTGACAGGAAGGTCTCTCCCTGGGCTCAACCACACAATACTATAGGGCTTTGGATGAGGCTTCATGGATAGATCAAGACTTTTCACAACTTTAGCCGAGATTAAATTCTTTTGACTCCCACTATAAAGAATGAAATGTAGAGGCTTACCTTTTACCCATAATTTGGAGTGAAATAATCTTTCTTTATCATCTGGTCTTTCTTCATAGGTCTGTGATGAAGCAACGATGGTGTCTGGCTCAGCATCTACAATTTCTTCTTCGCCCTCTTTAACTGTAGGTTGTGTATGAGGTAGAGTAGTAGACATCAAGTATTGTGACTCAATGAGTAGTGACTTGATGGCTCAATATTATTCTTTGGAGTGAGTTCTAGTTTTGTGGTAATCACACCATTTTTTAGCCTTCCCCATCTGGGATTTCTTATCCTAAAACTCCTTTTGCTTCCAATTTTGGCGTCGTGTTTGACCTTCCTTGTCACTTTTCCATTTTGAAGGTTGAATCTTCGTATTCTTCCTACCATGATTATATTAAATCTTCACTACAAATTTATATGCCTCATTGAGGGTTTCCAAATTGAAGAGTTCCATTTCCCCCGGATGTACCATTATAGTCCACCATGATATTTGAGAGTTTTATGTTTCTCACTTTCTTGAATGCCCAGTCTTACAAACAAAGAATGAAAAGTGTATGTGTAATCTTGAATAGATTGGTCCTTACCTTGGCAAAGTTGTTGCCACTGTATGTATAGATCATCATACGCTCCGATGGGATAGTATTCTTCTTTTACTGCTTCCATAAAGTCATCCCAGGCAGGTTCCACCTCAAGGCCAATGATATCCATATTGAACCTCTTTTTGTACACTTCCCACCAATTTTTCATGGGCAATGATGATTTTAAAAGATCAAAAGTGATATTTTCTCAATCGGTGAACTTATTTACAGAGAAGTAGGAAGACAGTTGATCCAACTAATTTTCCACTACATCAGCATTGATTTCGCCTTCAAATGTGGGAATATCAAAATTTACCTGAACCGAAGTGTGTTGGGGCACTGAAAGGAAGTTCCCTCGATGAGGAGCCACTATGTGTAGCCATAGAGCCAAAATTTCCCATCGAAAGTGTTTGAAGAATTTGAGCAAATTATTGGAGCATCTACGCTTATTGTCGCTAGAGGGATTCATTCACCATTTCCTTGAAAGAATCAGATGTCTCAGTGTCATCTGCTATTTGAAGTCATTTGGGGCACACAGGTGGAATGTTTGGAAGCTCTATTGCTTCCCACCCAAGTTTCTTGTATCCTGACCTTGTCCTCAGGATCATACACTCTCAAGACAAACCGCTCTGATACCATTGATCCAAAACTCAGAAGTTCTAGTTGACAAATATTTTAATAGCATAAAAATAACACAATAACAATGAATTCTATGAGAAGAGGCGTCATATTACTTAAAGATCACAATACAAACATAGGCTTATCTCTGGGAAGAGATGTCTTCCTTCCCTTTTTGGGTTATAAGGCATTTATACATATTTTGAAAACATTGGGGGATTGAGTGGCTTGAGGAATTAACAGTGACCATTTAAGATTGAGTGGCTTGAGAGAAATAATAGAATTAAACCAATACAGTGATCGAGGACATAGTGGCTCGAGTAAATACTCGAGGATGTAATGGCTCAAGGAAATAACTATCACCAACAATGTGACTTCGAAGAATGAAAACAATACAAAATTTAAGGAATTAACTATCACTCGAATGGTCACCCAAAGTGTTGCCCAGATCATTTCTGTCACCCGAGTGGTCACCCAAAGTGTTGCCCGAATCAAGATATAATTTTCATGGATTATAAAAATATTAAATTAAAAAGGGGTTAAAATTTCTATGTCAATTATGTTTAATTCAAAAACCTCCACAATTTAAAAAATTAGCTTATTCATTAATTATGTCTATGGTCTAATTGACAGTGATCCATAATTTAATAACACCATTACTTCAAATATGAACACCATTGCTCTATCACTCTTTGGCTCTGCCAATATTTTCACCTTCATAATAATAATTTTTACCTACAGAATAATACCAAAAAACCACAAATAGAATCTATATTTCATTTCACACAATATATACAACTGCTAACACAAATATTGAATAAACACAACTTCTTTATTTAAAAATCAAACAAAACATATGTAAAATTTATAGACACAAGGCCACAGACCCAATGCCATGATGGACACTTACAATGGGGAATTATTTGATCCATAAATAAATAATACATAATATTTTTAAAATTACACAGGTTCCAATCAAAGCAAAATAGAAAAATGTTTCACTAAAAAAAAAAAATCACCATCCAATATTATCCACCATAAAAAGGAACCTAACTATCTTCACCCCTAGGTAACTCAGCCTTTTATTTGATCTTCTTACCACTTATACTACTCTATTTGATGTAATTCATACAATCAATATTTGAGACAACATTACTTTGATAAATAACAATACAACCTAAATGTTCCAACAAATTCTATATGGTAGAAATATTAATCTTAGGAAGCCACGTAAATGCACCTAGAAATAAGTCCTCCCAAAAACCAAGGGCAAACATCATTGTTACTTTGAAAAAAACTATACAATGTTTACCCTATATCTTTAACCTAATACACAAAAGAAGTAATAGATCTTTGTTAAAAAGAGAAATAAAATTAATATTAATTAATTAAAAAAACTCTACATAATTATGAAATTATTTTTTAATTAATGTCAAGTAAGATAAATGATATTTTATTCATAAAAAAATTATTTTTAAATTAAATTATATCTTAAATATTATTCTTGAATGTGGTCACACCATAAACGGTTAGAAAAAATGTATTGATAGAAAAGCTAAAACATTTATTACTTATATTTGATAAATAAAACATAATATAAATTTAATAATTAATATTTTTGTAAACTAAAATTAATTAGTTTTAATCTACATTAATATTAATTATTATTAAATTGTAAGTTAGCATTCCAACAAAACAAATCAATAAAAAACATTATTCATATTTTTAATAGCTATATTTAAATAGTATAATATTTAATTTTTTAATTTTTTTATATTTTAAATATTATTAGTAATTATTATTCAAATATGGTCTTCTATCTTTATTTAATCTAAATCAGCCTTAGCTTAAAATATATTACTAAATTTTATGTAATAATATTACTTAATAAGTGAATGGATAAGAGTTAATATCAAATTTTAATATTTTTAAAAATATTATATTTATTTTAAGCTCCATAATTCATTATCAATAAAAAGATATTTTAGATCAGTGTGGAGTATCTATAATTTTAACATTTCAAAGTCAATTATGCTTAATTTAAATTTCTCTATAATTTATATATCATTTACATATACGATCTAACTGTTGAACAATTTAATAAAATAACCAGAGATTTAAAGTAAATTAAGTCTTGTTTGTATGTCAATGCATCCCAAATATGAGGTTAAACCTCATCAATAATATTAAGTGTGTTTAATATCAAAGCTTTTACATTTGACTTATCGTATTTGACTTGTTTATGAACTTTAGCAGTTATCGTATTTAACTTACTCATCAACTTCAGTAGGACTAGTCACCACACCAGTGATGATGCCCAATAATTATTCAAATTAAAGAATTGTTCACATCTTTGTCTTCTAGATGGCAAAATTTAGCCCTTTGAGGAGTTGGGCATTTGACAATAATAGTTTAGGTGAAGACATATTTGATTTTTCTACTTTAATATATACAAATTTTATAATCAACACAATATTTTATGATACAAAATTTTATATAAAAAACATGTACCTTATGGCATTAGATTTCAACTAGCTTTGGCTATTCAATCAACTTCCACATCACTTGGATTACTTTTACGCTTCTCTTTAATAATCGGTTATGATTTGATTAGGAGGCTATGTATATTTCACTTTCTAAGTTCAAAACTTCTACAAATTTGCTATAGCATCTAAGTATTCTTCAAAATGGGTGAGTTTATCTAGCATGTGCCAACTCTTGGCACATGCTGGTCACCAGTTAATGGTCATCACCATCACCATTGAATAGAGTCATCGACATAAATAATTCCATTCATACCTATTGATGGCCACCTAACTATGGCTAACCTACATAGTCATGGTAACCATTTTAATTAACTGCCTAGTCATGATAACTAGTTTAACTAAACTACACAGTTATAAGTGGTTACCTCGGTGGGAAAATATAGTTGGTTGGGAATATTGAATTCAAACCATTTCATTCCTGTATCTATTTTGACTTGTGCCCATTTCATTTTGCATTGACTTAGTTCAAGATTACCTCCATTCTACTACCTATGAGTTAGAGCTTCGTTGTAGTTGCAATTATAACCTCCAAGATTCCATCATTCCCTTGGTGTTATTTGTAAGATAAATTATTTCCTATATCTTATCTTTATTAAACCCTTCCACCCATTTCTGTTTGGTAGTGCTTAACTAGCATATTAGGTATCTTTGATAGACAACAAGCAATAAGATTTCTCAATGATCTTTCTGCCTACTGATTTCTCAATGATCATTCATCCTTGATAACAAGCATATCAGGTCTCTCTTCATCATTTGTAACACCATTCCATTGCTATTGATTTAATTTTCATTAGAATATGGAGATCTAAATCTTTTTCATTTTTTCCCCATACCTATTCTTTCTTATTCTTTATGTAGAACTGAACCAGCTCTATCAGGTTGATCTAAGTTTCTGTCACATATACATCAAGTAATGATCTTGGAATATGATTTCTATGGGTCCATAAGACAAATATTCCCTAGTACTAGAAATACTATAGTAAAACTAATCCAATCTAGATAACTACACCATAAGTGATATCCTTGTATTCACATGCATTTATTCCCTAGGTTGCCTACAGATCATCTTGTTCCTATTGCACAAGCTTAATTAGGGCTATAGTATCTTTGTCAAGACCCAAATAGTGATATCAAATCTAAAATCTTCACTATTTTAATGGTCTCAAATTATCATAATGAAATAGTTTTATTTAAATCTTCATTCAACTACTTATCTCAAAAGAGGATATTAATAGATATTCATGTGTTTACATTTATAATATTCTCCACAATAGTTATGTAGCCATTATGCCTTATCATTGTGATCCTCAAGTACTCCACTATAATTTATCAAGGTCTTGGGGCATAGTCACTTAAAAATTTAGAATATGGTGGTTGAAGTCACATAAAATATAAAGTGACCTCAACATATTTAAGTGGATAATTCCACTTACTTCCAATTGAAATGACACATAAATGGACTAAAATAGATAAATTAAAAGGTCCCCAAATTAGAGAATGTTCATGTGATTCTCTAAGGGAAAGAAACATTATGTTTGAGGCAATCATAATTGAAGGCCTATGATATATGTAGGCTCTAACTATGTTGATCCAAAATAATAACATGGTCCTTGAGTATCCATGCTACTCTCACACATATCATTTACAACAAACACATGTGGCCATCACATTTTAATTACTTACTTGAATCTATGTGATTGATGGTACTGATTAATATATATTTAAAATTTAATAGACCATATAATAATATCCAATGGCTCCATAAACTTACATAAAGTCATAGAGTTCCTCAAAGTATATTTCTTCGTGTTCAAGGAAAATGGAGAAACAAGTAAGCTAGTCATAGTACAAAAATCCACATGGCTATGACTAATAATGTAATGTGTGCAAGAATCACCCTACATTCATATTGTGGTCTCACCAAAATTATAGATTTAATTTCACTCTAAATTGTATTCCATATGGTCACACATCTGTAAACTTATATAGTTCTATGGATAATAATATTAAACATAATAGTAAACTAATGTGGGGCCCTAATATTATGAAACATGTCATAATCACAAATCATATCAATCCTTATTAATTTTAAACCCAACTATCCTTATGTTCAAAGCATTCATTATTTCATTTGATTTCTTTTAAAAAAAAAATTAGTCTTGTCCACATGTCTAAAAATTAATTAATAATCACTACTTTATTTATTTTGGTAGGGTCTCCATACCCATATAGGATCTTATTTTATTAGCCCTAAAGGGTAATTAACGCTTTCATTTTAATTTAAGAGGTTATTATTTCTACTTATCTGGGCCAATCAAACTATATTATTTTATGTGCTAAATAATATATGAATGTTTTACCTAAATTAAATATAAGGTGTTTAATGGATAGTAAATCTACTTTAATATAATTCACTACAAAATTTCTATATTATTTTCAGCTTCACATAAATCAAGAAAAGAATGCAGTTATAATAGCAGATAACAGGGCATAGGTCCTCATGTCTACCAAAAATAAAGGAAAATTCAAATCCCAATTCTGAGCATTAGATGGTAGTCTAGTTAAGGTATGATAATGCAAAAATAAAATAATATCACCATTAATGAAATCCTTGAATGGATTCATTCTACAAGGAGAATTTTCAAACCGTCAAGCTCTACCTTTCATAAATCCACCAATGAGACTGACCTTTTCCAAAAATCCAACAAAGAACTTGAACTCAAGCCTCTATTTAATGCATCAACTGAATCTCCCATAATTATTTTCCTATAAAAAGAGTCATCATCTTGATAGTTCAATAATCATAATCATAATCATTACCACTAAATTATGAAATAGGAAGACTGTTAGAGTTTGACATGATCAATTATTACAAAGATATAAAACAAGAAAAAATCAGCCAAAACCAAGCTCCAATACTAATTGAATAATTTTAAATAAATAAAAATAAACCATTGTGCAAAAATAAACCAAAAATTCATAGCCAAATATATGCATTATTCATAACCAAAAGAAATATAGAATAGCCTGTTGACGTTGAAGATTGCACCCAGGGCAAGGAGGCCTAGCTTCTGCCTTCTCCCCGCAACATGGAAACTCTCCTCTCGCCTATGGAACTGGTGAAGCTGGAGGAGATAGTCTCTAGTTAAGGGCTATCTCCCTTTGATGCATCGTGTTTTTTCTAGCAAAAGTTAATATATATATAATATAAGGGGGGGATGAAAAGGGAGAAGAAATGCATAGAAAACAAACAAACCTACTCTAAAAGAGGTGATGCACCAAAAAACAAGGTTGACCTTCACACATCCACTCTCAGAATCAGACAAATACATACATTACACTACACACTTGGCAGAAGGACCAGGCTGCAAAAGACTAGCAGGGAGGCTTACATGAAAACACAAAAGACAAAAAATTATTGAGGCGCTATGAAATGCACGCTATAGTAACTTCCTCTATCCTGGTCTTCTAAAATGTCTGCTCTTCTCCTTTCAATGGCAGAAATGGTGCCTTGTAGATAATAGGTCTGCTGGTGTTAAACCTATGAGAGCATCAAGAAACGATGATTGGACATAGACAAACATTCAATGCATACTCTGAAACATCTATCCAATTTGAGGTAAAAAACTACATTTTATTTGATTCAAGTGAAATTTTGCCAAGGCTGCGCCTTTGCAAAAGTAGAAGAACCGATTCTCCTAAAAAATGAGAAGTTACAATATATAGAAGAAAAGAGAAAGAAACTTGGCACTTTTTTGACAAGTCGGCCTGTCGCGTCCCATTGGAAAGAGGAAACACTATTGTGTTGTCATCGTCCTAGAAGAAGCCTGCTGGAACCATGTTGTATAATCACCAAATTTGACTTTGACATTTAAGATTTAATGTGGAAGCATGGATCGCACCTCTTTTCTACTAACAGATGAAATTTGTCCCCTTTTAAAAATGTGCGGTCTACACCGTTTGCTGTTTGTGCCATTTGGGGACTGTCAGGCAATAAATCGCTTGTACTTTGCCATTTGGACTACCTTTTCACTTCTGCGCCATGTCATTCCTCCTTGCTTTGTCACTTTGTCATTGTCTTCTTCTTAGTCCTGTCTCTTTTGGCTTGTTAGCCTCCAGGGGTGAACACTTAAATGGATCGCTACATTTTGGCCCCTTCTTTTCCATGGTTTTCACTTTTTGTTTGAAGGCAAACGACTATTTTACTTCGTTAATTTTGATGGTCCTTGGAACGTCACCGTCCTTGACAAAAGTCATCAGGTCTTTTCCTTTGAAGTTTGGCCTCTTTGAACTAAACCCGTTGAACCAAAATGGTTCAACGGTTCAATGGTTCAACCAAGCGCGCCGATGAGCCTTTGGACCGAAGCCGATGAACCAAGACTGTTGAACTTCCACCTTTGAACCAATCGAACCCAGCTATGAACTGAATTCATTGAACCTGCTAAACCCGAAATGAATCGGCCTTAAACAACAGGTGAGAAGTTGACCAAGATTTTGCCTATGGGTAAAATTGGTCAACAGATTGGCGACTCATAGGGGAATCATGCCTGCTATGCTTATAACTAGTTACCTTAAAATCCATTGGGCTCAGAGTCAGATGTAGCTATGAAATAATTATCAACAACCTGAAAGATTTGAGAATCAAATATGAAGCCTTTACCCCAAGCAAATGGAAACACACAAGGCTAAAAACACTACCTATGTAACTGCACTTAGGGAAAATAGGAAAAACAACTAAAAACAAACTATTATATATAGCTAACCAGGAAAATTCACCTCCCTCCTGGATCAAAGGGAAAAAATCTTAAGTCCCTTTCCTGGAAAGAAGACCTATGGTGCCAGGCAAGTAGCTGAAGGAAAATGAGATTTGGTGACTTGCTCCTCTTGACTGTCACCTACATTGGCTGGAATTTGAGTGGATCAAAATTGAACATGCCTCTAACATATATGTAATTTCTTTGTCCTTAGAAGCCTGTTGAATGCTGGTCCTTCGAATTGGTGCTCTTTACCAAGAAATTTGTGGCTACTGGCTCATCACCGTTAGCCCTTTGGTCTGCACATTCATTCTACACTATATCATGGTTTGACTTGTTTCCTTCTGCTTCATTGGAGATCCTGTCAAACTCATCCTCTGCTCTTTCGAGGCCTTCCTCAAGGAAGATAGACCTCTCCTTTTCCTCCTCAAAGATTAGGATCTCTAGATGTTCAAAGATATTCTCCTAATCCTCCTCCAACTTAGGCTCCTCAGCGTAGTCATCCTCATCATCAAAACAGTGAGGAAGTTCATCAAACAGAAGGGAAGAGAGCTCACCATGCATTTGTTCCTCCTCGTATTGCTAGAACATATGCATATGTGCAAGACCTGCATCTTCTCCACTATTGATGGTGACTTCACAAGGAACATCAATGATGATTTCTTCTTCATCGTCGCTCATGATAGCCTCTTGAAGGACTGAAGATTGGATCTTCTGCTCCTCACTCACCTCTTATAGAACAAGTTCTTCCTCGAGAAGGGGTGAAGTGGAGAAAACATGTGGAAGAGGAGGCAGTCCTTGAGCTAGAATCGAATGATTCTCCTCCTTCCACTTGGTCGGTACTTCATCAATGTCAGGTGTGGCCTGATAGCTCTCTTGGAGGTGTGTGGATGGGCTGGGTTGAGACAGATCCACCACACATTGGTTGAGGAATCTCATTTGGGACTCCAACTCTGCAATTCTCCTAGCTATATGTTCTTGAAGGAGCCTTTCTTGGAGATCACCAGCATTATCCTCTTCAAAGATCTGAGCTAGTTCCTGGCATTCCTTCCTCCAACTTGGAATATGCACATCATGTTGAAAGACTTGGGGAAGTTGAGGGATGCAAGGAAGAGACTGTTGATGCACTGGAAGAGTCTCGAGAAGAGGGACATGCTGGTTGGTGGTACTCCCCCCAATGGAAGATGCACAATATAAAGGATTGGGAAGATTGATCTCCATGGGGGGTTGCTCTGATGCCCTTTGGTATTGGAAAGCCAAGCGCGTGGGATTGGGAGCAGATGCATTTGTTGAGCTGGAGTGAGCAAGCGCTATGTGATAGAAAGGATTTGGTGCAAAAGATGGGGCTTTTTTCAAAATATGAGGGGGTGCACAAGGCTAACTGCCTTGGACAAATGGATTTCTCCATTTCGTTTCCTTCTCCATGGATTGTGAAGCATGTGCTTGCCTAAACAAACACTCCTCTTGGTACATCTACTCTTGCTAGTATCTATACTACTCCTCTCTATTGATCTCCATTATCTGCCTCTCAAACTCCAGCCTCATTTCCCTTATCATTGCAGGGCAACTAGGAGAGCTGCTTGAGGGGATGCCATAAAGAGGCTGAGTCTGATCATGGTAATATGAAGGAATATAAGGCCCATGATTTTGTGCAAACGGATTATACATAAATAAAGTAGATTTCTGATGGCACCAGGCTACTTAACCAGCAGATTCAACTCGAAGTCACCATTAGTGTTTGATGTAAAGCCTCCAAAGGCTAGTCGGTTGAAGAACACATCAAAAATTCTTCAAATCTTCGGACAAAACATGTCCTAGTTAGTCCCACTGGGTGTGCCAAAACTGTTGATGTTGGAGATTGCACCTGGGGCAAGGAGGCCTAGCTCCTGCCTTCTCCTCGTAACATGGAAACTCTCTTCTCGCATGTGGGACCAGTGAAGTTGGAGGAGAGAGTCTCTAGATAAGGGCTAGATCCCTTTGATGCATCGCATTTTTTCCAACAAAAGTTAATAGGTATATATATAATATAAGGGGGGATGAAAAGGGGAAGAAATGCATAGAAAACAAACAAACCTACTCTAAAAGAGGTGATGCACCAAAAAACAAGGTCGACCTTCACACATCCACTCTCAGAATCAGACAAATACATACATTACACTACACACTTGGCAGAAGGACCAGGCTACAAAAGACTGGCACGGAGGCTTACATGGAAACACAAAAGATAGAAAATTACTGAGGCACTGCGAAATGCATGCTATAGTAACTTCCTCTATTTTGGTCTTCTAAAATGTCTGCTCTTCTCCTTTCAGTGGCAGAAATGGCACCTTGTAGATAATAGGTTTGCTGGTGTTAAACCTGTGAGAGCATCAAGAAATGATGACTAGACATAGACAAACATTAAATGCATACTCTAAAACATCTATCCAAATGGAGGTAAAAAGTTGCATTTTATTTGATTCAGGTGAAATTTTGCTGGGGCTGCACCTTTGAAAAAGTGGAAGAACTAATTCTCCTCAAAAATGAGAAGTTACAATATATAGAAGAAAAGAGAAAGAAACTTGGCACTTTTTTGACAATTCGGCCTGTCACGTCCCATTGGAAAGAGGAAACACTATTGTGTTGTCATCATCCTAGAAGAAGCCTGTTGGAACCATGTTGTATAATCACCAAATTTGACTTTGGTTTTGAGCTTTAATGTGGAAGCATGGATTGCACCTCTTTTCGGCCAACAGATGAAATTTATCCCCTTTTAAAAATGTGTGGTCTACACTGTTTGCTATTTGTGCCATTTGGGGACTGTCAGGCAATAAATTGCCTGCACTTTGCCACTTAGACTGCCTTATCACTTCTGCACCATGTCATTCCTCCTTTCTTTGTCACTTTGTCATTATCTTCTTCTCTTTTCTGTCTCTTCTTACTTGTTAGCCTCTAGGGGTGAACACTTAAATGGATCGCTGCATTCTAGCTCCTTCTTTTCCATGGTTTGCACTTTTTGTATGAACGTAAATAGCTATTTTACTTCATTAATTTTGATGGTCCTTGGAACGTCACCGTCCTTGACAAAAGTCATCGGGTCTTTTCCTTTAAAGTGTGGTCTCTTTGAACTAAACCCGTTGAACCAAAATGGTTCAACGGTTCAATGGTTCAACCAAGCGCGCCAATGAGCCTTTAAATCGAAGCCAATGAACCAAGACCATTGAACTTTCACCTTTGAACCAATTGAACATGACTATGAACTGAATTCATTTAACCTGCTGAACCTGAAATGAATTGGCCTTAAATAGCAGGTGAGAAGTTGATCGAGATTTTCCTTGTGGGCAAAATTGGTCAACAAATTGGCAACTCATAGGGGAAGCATGCCTGCTATGCTTAGAACCAGTTGCCTTAAAATCCATTGGACATGAAGTCAAATGTAGCTATGAAAGAATTATCAACAGCCCAAAAGATTCGAGAATCAAATATGAAGCCTTTACCCCAAGCAAAGGGAAACACACGATGCTAAAAACACTACTTGTGCAACTACACTTAGGGAAAACAAGAAAAACAACTAAAAACAAACTATTATATACAGCTAACTAGGAAAATTTGCCTCCCTCCTGGATCAAAGGGAAATTTTCTTAAGTCCCCTTCCTAAAAAGAAGACTTATGGTGCCAGCCAAGTAGCTGAAGGAAAATGAGATTTGGTGACTTGCTCCTCTTGCCTGTCACCTGCATTGGCTAGAATTCGAGTGGATCAAAATCAAACATGCCTCTGACATATATGTATACTGTTTGTCCCTGGAATCTGGTTGAATGCTGGTCCTTCAAATTGGTGCTCTTCACTAAGAAATTTGTGGCTGCTAGCTCATCACTGTTAGCCCTTTTGTCTACACAATCCTTCTGCACTGTATCATGGTTTGACTTGTTTCCTTCTACTTCGTTGGAGATCCTGTCAAACTCATCCTATCCTCTTTTGAGGCCTTCCTCAAGGAAGACAGACCTCTCCTTTTCCTCCTCAAAGATCAGGATCTCTAGATGTTCAAAGATATTCTCCTGATCCTCCTCCAACTTAGGCTCCTCAGCATATTCATCCTCATCATCAAAACAGTGAGGACGTTCATCAAACAGAAGGGAAGAGAGCTCACCATGCATTTCTTCCTCCTCATATTGCTAGAACATTTTGTAAGACCTGCATCTTCTCCACTGCTGATGGTGACTTCACAAGGAGCATCAATGATGATTTCTTCTTCATCGTCGCTCGTGACAGCCTCTTGAAGGACTACAGATTGGATCTTCTGCTCCTCACTCACCTCTTAAAGAATAGGTTCCTCCTCGATAAGGGGTGAAGTGGAGAAAACATGTGGAAGAGGAGGCAGTCCTTAAGTTAGAATCGAATGATTCTCCTCCTTCCACTTGGTCGGCACTTCATCAATATCAAGCGTGGCCTGATAGTTCTCTTGGAGGTGTGTGGATGGGTTGGGTTTAGACAGATCCACCACACGTTGGCTGAGGAATCTCATTTGGGACTCCAACTCTACAATTCTCTTGGCTATATGTTCTTGAAGGAGCCTTTCTTGGAGATCACCAGCATTATCCTCTTCATAGCTTTGATTGCTACCTGACATTCCTTCCTCCAACTTGGAATATGCACATCATGCTGAAAGACTTCGGGAAGTTTAGGGATGCAAGGAAGAGACTGTTGATGCACTGGAAGAGTCTCGAGAAGAGGGACATGTTGGTTGGTGGTACTCCCCCCAATGGAAGATGCATAATATAAAGAATTGGGAAGATTGATCTCCACGGGGGGGGTTGCTCTGATGCCCTCTAGTATTGGAAAGCTAAGCACATGGGATTAGGAGAAGATGCATTTAGTGAGTTGGAGTGAGCAAGCGCTATGTGATAGAAAGGATTTGGTGCAAAAGAGGGGGATTTTTTCAGAATATGAGGGGGCGCACAAGGCTGACTGCCTTGGACAAATGGATTTCTCCATTTTATTTCCTCCTCCATGGATTGAAAAGCCTGTGCTTGCCTAAACAAACACTCCTCCTTATACATCAGCTCCTGTTGATATCTGTACTGCTCTTCCTCTCTGTTGATCTTCATTGTCTGCCTCTCAAACTCTAGCCTCATTTCACTTATCGTTGTAGGGCAACTAGGAGAGTTGCTTGAGGGGATGCCATAAAGAGGCTAAGTCTGATCATGGTAATATGAAGGAATATAAGGCCCATGATTTTGTGCAAAGGGATTATACATAAAGAAAGTAGATTTTTGATGGCACGAAGCTGCTTAACTAGTAGATTCAACTCAGAGTCACCATTGGTGTTCGATGCAAAGCCTCCAAAGGCTGGTCGATTGAAGAACACACCAAAAATTCTTTAACTCTTTGGACAAAACCTGTCCCAGTTGGTCCCACCAGGCGTGCCAAAACTATTGACACTGGAGATTGCACCTGGGGTAAGGAGGCCTAGCTCCTGCGTTCTCCTCACAACATGGAAACTCTCCTCTCACATGTGGGACTAGCGAAGCTGGAGGAGAGAGTCTCTAGATAAGGGCTAGCTCCCTTTGATGCAAAAGTTAACAGGTATATATATAATATAAGGGGGGATGAAAAGGGAGAAGAAATGCATAAAAAACAAACAAACCTACTCTAAAAGAGGTGATGCACCAAAAAACAAGGTCGACCTTCACACATCCACTCTCAGAATCAGACAAATACATACATTACACTACACACTTGGCAGAAGGACCAGGCTGCAAATGACTAGCAAGGAGGCTTACATGAAAACACAAAAGATAGAAAATTACTGAGGTGCTGTGAAATGCACACTATAGTAACTTCCTCTATTTTGGTCTTCTAAAATGTCCACTCTTCTCCTTTCAGCGAAAGAAATGGTGCCTTGTAGATAATAGGTCTGCTGCTGTTAAACCTATGAAAGCATCAAGAAATGATGACTGGATAGAGACAAACATTCAATGCATACTCTAAAACATCTATCGAAATGGAGGTAAAAAATTGCATTTTATTTGATTCAGGTGAAATTTTGCTAAGGCTGCACCTTTGAAAAAGTGGAAGAACCGATTCTCCTCAAAAATGAGAAGTTACAATATATAGAAGAAAAGAGAAAGAAACTTGGCACTTTTTTGACAAGTCGGCATGTCGCGTCCCATTGGAAAGAGGAAACACTATTGTGTTGTCATCATCCTAGAAGAAGCCTACTAGAACCATGCTGTATAATCACCAAATTTGACTTTGGCATTTGAGCTTTAATGTGGAAGCATGGATCATGCCTCTTTTCTACCAACAAATGAAATTTGTCCCCTTTTAAAAATGTGCGGTCTACACTGTTTGTTGTTTGCACCGTTTGGGGACTGTCAGGCAATAAATCACCTACACTTTGCCACTTGGACTGCCTTGTCACTTTTGCACCATGTCATTCCTCCTTGCTTTGTCACTTTGTCATTGTCTTCTTCTCAGTTCTATCTCTTCTGGCTTGTCAGCCTCTAGGGGCGAACACTTAAATGGATCGCTGCATTCTGGCTCCTTCTTTTGCATGGTTTGCACTTTTTGTTTGAAGGCAAACGACTATTTTACTTCGTTATTTTTTATGGTCCTTGGAACGTCACCATCCTTGACAAAAGTCATCGGGTCTTTTCCTTTAAAGTGCGGCCTCTTTGAACTGAACCCGTTGAACCAAAATGGTTCAACGGTTTAATGGTTCAACCAAGTGCACCGATGAGCCTTTGAACCGAAGCCGATGAACCAAGACTGTTAAACTTCTGCCTTTGAACCAATCGAACCTGGCTATGAACTAAATTCATTGAACTTGCTGAACCCATAATGAATTGGCTTTAAACAGTAGATGAGAAGTTGACCGAGATTTTGCCTGTGGGAAAAATTGGTCAACATAGCCAAAATAAAAATACTCCCTTAAATTATTCAAATGATTCTCCATAATAATAAAGATAAACACAATGTATTAATAGAATTGCATGTAAACTTACTTTCCTAATTAATTAATAAAAATATTCTAAATTTATCTAAATCATAATTTGTATGAAATATAAACTAAAGTTATCTCAAGCCTTTCAAAGACTCTATTTTTATAAAATGATATATCAACTAAATATTAAATTATTATTAAATAAATTTCATGATTAATTTACATAATTGAAGTCGATCTAGAACTAGAGTCAATAGCAATTAACAAACATTCTCCCCATTGATGTTGAGTGGACTAAAAAGATGATCTCATATATTTAAAAACTAAACTTTTTCCATGGCTTTAGGGAAGATATCTACAACATGTTTATGTGTGTTTATATAATTTAATTCTAAATATATCTTCTAAACTAAATCTCAAATAAAATGATACTTCAAATGAAAATTATTTGACATATTGTGATGCACTAGATTCCTTGTTGACTTGATATCATTAAGATTATCACAAAAAATTACTGTAAGCTAAATCTGTTTCTCTCCAATTTCTTCTAAAACCTTTTGGAGCCATAATTATTGTGTACCTACTAATGTGACTGCAATATATTCTCAATCTATAGGTGAAAAGGAAATTGAACTTTGCTTCTTTGAACTCCATGTAACCAAATTAAAACCAAGTGAAAAGTAATTCCTAGATGTCAACTTTTGATCATCCAAACCACCACCCCAATCAGAATCACTAAAACCTAAAAGTTCAAACTTTTTAGTAGTGTAATAATGAATACCATAGAAAAATAGTACCTTTCACATAACTCATAATTCTCTTATCTACCTTCATATAAATTTTAGATGGCTCAAACATATATCTTGATATAAGAGAAATTGAATAAGTAATATCTGGTCTTATGTGAGCTAGAAACATTGAGCTTCCAAACAAAAATTGTAATTTATCTCATCAACTCTTTTAGAACCATCTTTTTTACATAGAATAACTCTATGAACAGTTCGAGTAGAGACTAGTTTACAGTCAACCATATTTAATTTATTCAACATATCATTTGAATGCTTTATTTGACAAATGAAGATGTTAGCTTTAATTTGATGAACCTCCATCCCTAAAAAGGTATTTAATAAGACCTAAATATTTCATTTAAAATTCATTCAACATTACAATTTTGAATTTGTCTTTCATCTTAGAATTGTTGCTCATATACAAAAAATCATCAACATATAAAATTATAATAAGGACATCATTACCTTCTTGACATTAGTAAAGACTAGGCTCACTTTTGTTTCTTTTGAATCCATTCTGCTGAAAATAACCCTCAATCATTTCATACCATGCTATGGATGCTTGTTTGAGGCCATACAAATCCTTCTTCAACTTGTAGACTTTATATTATTTAACATACAATTCAAAACCTTGTGGCTGTTCTACATAAACTTCTTCTAAGTTACCATTCAAGAAGGCACTTTTCACATCCACATGATGTATGCTCCATTTCCTTTGCGCTACTAGTGAAATCATCATTATGATAATCTCTTGTCTTGTTACTCATGCAATGCAAATGTCTCTTCATAATCTATGCCATACCTTTGTGTGAAATTAGTAGTAATTAAGCTTGCCTTGTGTCTTTTAACACTTTCATCACTATTGTACTTAGTCTTATAGACCCATTTAGTACCAATATTTTTATTGTCATATGAAAGCTATGTAAGCTCACAAGTATCATTCCTGTTATTATAATTTATCTCTTCTTGCATTGCTTGCAACCAAACATAATTATTACATACATATTTAAAACATGATGGTTTAAAATCAGGTTATTTAATTAAATCATAATTTATTGTCTCAACTCTTAGACATTCTTCATGTGATTGGCTTCTTGTATGCTATCAAATTTCACTCAAGATTCGTACCTTCCTTTAATAACTAGCACTTGAAGTAAGAGTTATGCTTGGAATACATGAACTAGATGAAGGAATGTTTAATGGACTTGTACCACTTGGTATTGAAGTACTTATGGGTTACTCATTAGTAATATCATCATAATTACCATCAATTAAAATATATTTGGACTTCTCAATATTTAATTTATCTTTATCATGACCATAGACTCCCCCTTCATCAAAAATAACATCTCTTAACATAATTACACTATTAGTGATAAGATGATAAAGCTTATAATATTTGCTTTCTTCATTGTACCCAAAAATAATACAAGACTCATGCTTTGGATCTAATTTCTTCCTTTTATTATTAGCTACATAAACATAAGCTACACAACCAAAAAAATTGAAATATTTGACACTAGGATTCTTTCATACCATCCTTCATATGGAGTCATCTTTTCAATTGCACTACTGGGACTTCGATTGAGAATATATATTGTTGTATCAACTCAATCACCCCAGAAAGAGTTGTTAAATCCCTTTGTTTGTAACATGTTCCTTGCCATTTCAACCACTGTATATTTTTTTCTTTTCAGCCACACCATTTTGTTGAGGAGTTTAGACAGTTGTGAGTTGCCTTTTGATGCTATTCAAATCATAATAATTCATAAAATAATTTTAATATAATTCACCTCCATAGTTAGTCCCTGATCACTTTATTTTGTAACCAATTTTATTCTCTATAAGGGATTTAAATCTCTTAAATTTATCAAATGCTGCACTTTTTTTCATCAAAAAATATACCCAAGACTTTCTTGAATAATCATCAATAAATGTAATAAAATATGATAACTTACTGAAACTGTTTATTTGTATAGGACTATAAATATATTAGTGAACCAATTGAAGTGGATGATAATCCCTCCATGCAGTACCTTTTAGAAACATTTTTCTTTCATGTTTTCATTTAACACAACCTTCAAAAAGTTATTTATGATCTTAAAACTTTGGCAAACCATAAACTAATTCTTATGATGTTAGTAACTTCAAACATTAAAAATTCAAGTGCCCATCCCTGAGATGTCATAGCTAACTTTTATCTCCATATGCCATATTTGCAACGCTGTTACTATGCTCTCCAAACTTGAATGAAACATCATATTCTTAGACATTCACACTATTATAACAACCTTATTTCTTTAATTATTATCATAAATAGTGCATTGATTATCATTAAAACCCACCTTATAGTTATTTTCACATAGTTGTCCAATAATCAACAAATTATGTTTCAAATTTAGGGTGTAATAAATACCATTGATACTTTTCATACCTTATATAGTATTCACCTTCATAGTTCTTTTTTTGGCTACCTCTAAAGATATATTATCACCAAGTTTGATATTAAATTTGTGATCTATAAACTATAAGTAAACCCCTACTATAAAAACTATTTATTTAAAAATGGATTTTAATAATATGTCAATTTCTAAAATGTATTTTAAAAAAATTGACTTTTATTCTGAATGTAAATTATCTGCAACAATTCTGATTATGTTTATTCTTTAAACTTATATAAATCTATTGTTCAATTAAAAAAAATCCCTTCATATTTTATGCCTTTGAATAATCTCTTAATTAATTTCTAGTAATTAAATTCTAAATATCAATAATAATTTAAAATTGATATACTGATGGAAAACTAAAAATAAAATAGAGACCAATGATTATATATGGGCTTCACCAATTAGCTACGGCCCAAAGATTTTTAAATGTCAATTCAATCAATTAAATATAATTCTACAAGTAATAATATAACTCACAATAATGACAAATAAACCCTGTCACCTGTAATAAAATTAGAAACTAGATATTGAAGACTCTCAACCTGATCAACAAACAACTCCTTTTTCATCTAAATATTTGCAAGTACTTTCTTTCTTCAAAATGGCTAAATAATTCTCTATATAATTTTTATAGTTTTACAAGACTCTGTAATAGGCAAAAATGGCCTCAATTAGAGTATTTAAATGGAATAAAATACCATATATTATGGTAGGGTGAAACACCATGTTTAATTTAATAATGGATTACCATTTAAAACTAATGGTCCACCTAATACACCTCACTTAATGGTTGATCCATGTGGGAGTGGGGAATGATGATTCCATATGGTTTATTTAACAAAGCTTTTCCCATAAATAACATGGTTCATGGTACCATGATCTTCCACACAAAACTACTGACCATACAAAAGTCATATGGATAATCCACATAGAGGAATAAAGTTTATTAAAATGGGACAAAGGTACTTTTTGTTTTAAAAATAATATCCCACGGTTTTTTTAAATAACCATCCATGTGGAAGTGGGTAATAATAAAATTTGGGACTTATATTTTAAAATATTGAATGGAATAATCAAATTCATAAATAGGATAATTAAATTTAGATTTAATATCCCATGGTTGTTAATAACCATAATAAAATAAGATATTAGTAATATTTTTAAAATGGAAGAATTACAGTGGCAATAATTGGTTATGTGGAAAGAATATCTTGATAACCTTAGTAGAATTCTATGGTAAAATTGATAAATGGGTAATGTGAATAAAGGTCAATTTGGTCTCACATCTACAACACAACACCCATTAGCAACATAATAAAATATTTCCAATATAGACATTAATTGTATCAATGCTTTATATTTTTACCATGTGTCGACTTTCCCATTATGACACTTGTATTCTCCACATTTTTCTATTTGAAACATATGATGAGTGAAAATCCTTAGTATCAAACTTCCCAAATGAGACCCTTTGGCCTCTAAAAGGTCAAATCACCCATTAAATCTATAAATGGCTCACTTTATAAAACATCATTACAAAAAATCATTGTAACAATTTAAAAATCAAATTGAATCCTTGCAATTCTAGTGAAATAAATATCTATCCAATACCAAATTGTAGATATAAATTACTTGTACAAATATCACATCTCTAAAATAGTGAATCTAACAATAAATGATCACCAAATGCAACTACAAACTAGTTTTTTAGTGTAATAAATACACACACTAATTGTAACTGCATTTGGAAGTAACAAATAAATGCCCAAAATTAATGAGGGACTTATAAATATTCAAGTATCATGTATGGCTACAAAAATCTTGTAAAATTATTACAATTATAAATGGTGCCCAAAAGGGTCATATAATTCTCTATTTACACAATGTAAATGACAACATATATACTAAAATGCAATTTTTTTTCAAAATAGACATACTAATCATGCCCCATATAATCAGCATATATTGTTGTCAATGTTTAAAAATGAAGTTTTTCTAAAAACTCACACATTATAAAATAATCAGAGTATGTTAAACCTGTCCCTTGGATTTTCTCTACAGGTTACTCCAGTAAACCATATATAAATCCTAAATCATTTAGTAATATCTCCAAGTTTAAACACGTGTTGATTCTTTTTACCAAAGCATCAGGAGCTCAAAAACTTATTTAGAAGAAAAATATAGATCTTAGCAAAACCACAAATATGAGAAAATAATTCAAATATGATAAACCTATCACTCAAATTTTCTCACAACTAGTAGCTCCAAAAATATGTTCAAAAACAAAATATATTCCTTCTAATGCAATTCCAAAACTACTTTGAACATTTTAATGATAATAAACTATCACAACTAAGCACACATGAAACTATGGAATTACTTACCAACCCACTTTATCATATTTTCATATTTTGGTAGTTTAATTTCCTCAGTGAATACCTAAGTAGCTTCATGGGTCATATCTGAAACTATTAGATTTGAAAAAACTTCCTATTTACTTATAGATGCATCATTCTTCATGGATGTCCTCTTAAAATACTTAGGACATAGTTGTGGATATGATACCCATCATGTATCATTTTGGTGACCACTTAGATTACAATGAGTACAATTATTATTACCCATTTGTTTCTCCTTAAAAAACATAAACATCCTAAGAGTTTGTTTTCTTTTCCAACATAAACCAACATAGTGATTATTCAATCCATAAAAACTACATAGATATTTAGACTAAAAGTCCAATGATAATATATGTGGTTTAATATATGTTGGAATATATACCAGGTTTTCTAGGATTAGTGCAAGTATGAGAAGGTGGAATGATTTTATCTTTTCTCAAATCATGTTTGTATACAACAACATATTTTTGTAGGGATGGAATTCTTTTTCTCTGCGTGTTATCACTTCACGAGACTAGTGACCTGAACACTTTGTTGTTAGAAGCTTGTATTCCTTCAATGGTTATAGAATTTTCACCAGCTTCCATTTTTCACACTATTATATCCCAAACATAAAAAATGAGGTCAATCTTCTACCTGAATGGGGTTATCAGTGCCTTGGCCATACTATAAAAGGTCTTTTCCATTAAATTTCATTTTAACAAGTAATTTTGAACCTATTCCTTTTCTATACTATTCAAATTTACCAAAATCATTATTACTAGATTCATCATGTGAAAGAAAATTAACTGGTGACTCATATTTACTTATAGTGCATTCATCCATCATGGTTTTTGCATTTGATGTGGAAGGCAAATCCTTCACTTGTTCACAATTATCTAGTCTTGTCAAGAGCTCATCCTTGGCTTACAATTCAATTTTCAAATTTTTGACTTCCTCTTCTAAGCAATAAAATTTAGATATCAAAAAATTGTTCTCTTCTTGGATCTGTTGATTATATGACTTAGGGTCATCAAGATATTTCTCTTTTAACAACTTACCCATAGTCCACCTATTATTGTAAACAACCTATACTTCTAACAATGAAAAGAGAGTAAACAAGAAGTGTACAATAATACAACCAAATTAAAATTGAATTCAAATTTACACACAATCAGAAGTTAATCCCTGTATTTTAACTGCTCTGATACCAAATTAAACTATTAATAGTAAGTCTCCCCCTACTATTAAAACTATTTATTTAAAAATATATTTTAATAATATGTAAATTTTTAAAATAAATTAAAAAATGACATTTACTCAAAATGTAAATTGTCTGCAACACTTCTGATTATGAGTATTTTGTAAAATCATATAAATCTATTATTCAATTAAAAATATTCCCTTAATATTTTATTTCTTTTAATAATCTATTTATTAATTTCCACTAATTAAATTCCAAATATCAAAAATAATTTGAAAATGATATACTGATAGAAAATTAAAAATAAAATAGAGACTAGAGATTGTTTACAAGGTTCACCAATTGGCTATATCCCTGAGATTACTAAATAGCAATCTAAACCATTAAAATTCAATTTTCAATTAATAATACAACATACAATAATGATAAATGAACCCTATCAACTTTAATAGAACTAAAAACCATATATTGAAGACTTTGAACCTGATCAACAAACATCTCCATATTAATTCGAAGCTCTACGAGTACTTTCTTTATCTAAAATTGGTAAATAACTATTTCTATAATTTTTATAAGCTTACAAGACTCTATAATAGGGGAAAATGGCCTTAATCAAGCTATTTCAAAATTCTACCTCTATAAAAATAAACACGGTCAATCCTCTAAATTTAATAACTTGTATTTTTTAGCATAGTAGACTTTCACCTGTATGGCATGTCTTTGCTTCAAATATTTTCAATAATCCTTTCTCTATAAAGAAAATATACAATCTGTATCTTCTTTGTTGTCTATAATAATAATAATAATAATAATAATAATAATAATAATAATAATAATAATAATTTTAATAATAATAATAATAATAATAATAATAATAATAATAATAATAATAATAATAATAATAATAATAATAATAACCAATGTTGGATAACAATTTCAACTCTTCCCCAAAGTGTGCTTAAACTCAAGTAGTACATTGCATGCAAATTTTAATAGAATGAAATACCTTTTCATCCTTCCAAGTTCTGCTAACTATATTTTTAATAGATGCTTCTATATGATGCACATCATCAACACGTGATGCAATCCCAATGTCTACCTTTTCAACTGTAAAATCCTAAATAGTAGGATCTTGAACCTCTTCATTGGTTTTTGGCTGAGTTATTTCTACATTCTAGTTCCCTGTGTTTGGGTCAACATCTACCCTAGATGTCATTTTTAACTTTTTGGATTTGGGGGCTTTCCCTAAACATTTGCTCACCATATTTTCCAAGGGTATAGAAAATGGAACTACTTTCCTTTTATGACTGATTGAACATTCCAGCCATTTAGGAGTAGAAGCCGAGGATTCTCTATCAAAATTTAGTTGATCAGAAGGTACAGTTGAAATAATCATCAATTTGGAAGAATCAGAATGAATCACTATCTATTGGTCTATACTAACTTCTTTTGCCATTGGTGAATCAGACTCTTTATCACCTTTGACTTCTCGTGAATCCTCTTTAGAATTCAAATGCACAATCATGTTTTTAGAGATTTGATTTTTCTTCTTGCTCTGAGTCCTTGACCTAGTGACATGAGGAGGTAGGGTAATTACAAGGGCCTTCTCAGATTCTTTGATGACAAGTTCCCTTCCAATTTTTGACTTGGAAGTACCTACATCATAGATAGCAATAAGCTGGTTAGATGAGCTTATTGGGAATGGAAATTCAATTATTACTGTCTATTGCTAGAAGACTATATTTTGAACTCCTATTTTTCACTCTCTTAGCGATTTTTCAGTTCTCCTTGTTATTGGAAGAGTCTTGACTTTAATTTTATCTTCTTCACTTTTTTCCCAGTCAATTTCTAGAATAGGTGATTATTTTATTTGCTCAAACTGTGGATTAGTCACCTATTCATCATTATCAACAATTCTAGAAATGTCCATATTTAATTTAAGGGTAACTATCTATCCTAAGGAAAACCTAGACCACAGTCTTCTTCTGACTTTAAATTCATCTAAATAATCCTCCCAATAATCTTCCAATTGGGGAATATGTGAAAACCCTGTTCCAAAATCTAGATTATCCTTGACAAAATCTTTGTTGTCAAATTGAGATCTGATGTGAAGGAATGAAAATTGAATTTCGTAAAGTCCAATTCTAAATTCAAAGCATCAGATGTTGTTTTGCATGAATAACATCCAAGTTCAATAGGAAAAGATATGCCAGATTTATTCTTCGTTGGGAACTTTTTTATCTACATGTGTTAATTGCCTACAAACTTCTATTGGCACAAATCAGTCGAGAACATATCTTGGTAACCTCAAGGGTTCACCATCAAAACCCCCAAATCTAACGTAAGTGAACCTAGAAAATTGAATTAAGAAACTACCATAAATGTTAATCAGTTGCATAGCTTCTTTAGATAACCTTTTATTGATATTATCTGATAGTTCAGAAGTCATTTTCCCAACAAAGAAATCATTGATTCTCTTGTAACCCTCATAACAATTATGCATTTGCAAATGTGGGTAATAGTCATAAATTTTACTATCTTTGGCCAAAGGTGCATGTGGTAACCCTACCCATTGTCTCGCAGATGCCATGCAGTAGAGAAGGTAAGAAGACATATAAAATTATCTATTTCCCAAACAATTACTTAAACCCTGTTGTAAACATTTAGCTACAATTTCTGCCCAATCCAAATACTATTCTCATTAAAGTATCACCTATATGAAGAAGTAGATCCAGTCTTCCCAATAATAAGCATGAGCATTGCCTTTCAGTCTGTGTAAGAATACCATGATATCTTGTATTTATGGAATCATATGATTTCTTGTTAATGGCCTAGGCAATCTTGAACCTCCTTTTTGGAATTTTAAGAGTCAATTCCCAGCAGTCATACTTTTGTAAATTGCTTTCTTCATTGAAAAATAACCATAGGAAGAAGTAATACTAAGGTTAGTGTATGGTTCCTTAGGAGGGATTATCACCATAGACATTAGGGTATGTCTATTGATATGTAGTAAAACATTGCCATCTGCAGTCCTGATACACCTATTCTGAGGTTCATATTTATTCATGCATTCAAGGACCAATTCAGGGCATTGTATAGCCATGGGAAAGGCCGCAGCTTCAACCAAGCCACTTTCTACTATTTTCTGCATCATAGGATTTGACAGATAATTTCTAGCCCTTTCCTTAAAATATTCCAAATCATATTGGACTAGAGAAGTGTCCCCAATTTTAGGTGGAGAACATATGAGACCAGGACCATGTTCGTAATCAAGACAAACAGATTTCATGGCTACAGATCGGAGAATATAATGAAAAGAGAAAGTTTTAAATTTTTAAACAATACTGTAAACTCAAAAAGATCCTTTTTTCCAACCAAGTAGAGGAAATATCTTACAGCAAGATTTAAACTCACCTTAAATTTATCTGAAATCACTACGGATTCAAGCAGTCAAATATGTTATATTACCTGTACTTTTCTTTATATCACCCAGTATGCTTGTTTGCTGAATTTGAATTGTTCTTTCTTGATACATATATTAATCAAATCAAAAAATTAAATTGGGAGAATACATGCTAAACATGCTTGAAAAGACGTGTATTTTGACATATGCATTAATGGCAAGCATATTTTACGTGCAATTTCAATGAGTAATGATTATTTGTAACCTCGTGAAAATTCAAAATTTTCTATTTTATAGTGATTTTCAGATATATTTTCCTCTAAATCTCCCATTAATTTTAACTTAGATAAATCCTCAGGGCGACATAAGAATATAGCCATTGAACCGTTGAACCATTGAAAATTATGGTTCAACTTCAAGGTTCAATGATATGACATAAGCCACATAGACCGACCAATAATCTCATGATCTTTCTAGAAACATTGGACATTGATAGAACCGTTGAACTTTTTGGATATTAAACTGTTGAACTTTTAAACTCTAAAAGAGGGTTCAAGTTCAACCGAAAGGTTTAAAGACACAAATAACATACAAAGGAATAGTGCATTTCAAGAAATATTGAACCATTGGACTTTGCTATGTAGGTTCAAATGATAGGTTCAAGAGATTTATTAATTTAGACAAGGGAGCTGAGTGAACAAGACTCTTTACAAAGAATTAGATATTGAACTCTTTGAACCATTAAACTCTTGAACCTTTGAACTCTTGAACTCTAAAAAAGGTTCAAGTTCAATCAAAAGGTTCAATGATATACCTGAAAAAACACAAAAGGACAAAGAGTTCACTTTGAGAAACACTAAACCATTGAACCATTGAACTATTGAATTCTGAAAAAGGTTCAATTCTTTTAAAGATTTCACACATAGGAAATGATAAGTGGGTGAACTTATTATATGGCAAAATTCACGAAATTGAAGAAGGTGACTCACAAACTAACATTAGCTCTGACTGGGGACTGTATTTTATGGCAAAATGCAGAGAACTCAGAAACCTAGTTACGCAAACCAAGAAATAGAAATGAAAGAAAAAGAGAAAGACAAACCAAAAATGGGAAAGGAAAACACAAAATACAACAATAAAATAAAAGGTTATGTACAAAATAGGGGATACCTATTTCACAGTCGGTGCAACTTGAGATCCTATCCATTATAAGATACGGGTAAAATAGCTCCATCTGGATATTCCAATTTAAAAGAATTAGGACCAAGTACCTAATGAATTTTGAAAGGCTCTTTCTAAAGTGAATCAAATTTACCATGTGCTCCTTTAGGTTCTCTTCTTCTATCCCATAGCAATACCTCATCTCCTTCCATGAACTTTTTGGGTCTAGTTTTCTGATAAAAAATCTTTTAACTTTGTTTTGATGAGCAGTAATATGATCAACCAGTTCATTCCTCTATTCTTCAATCTTAGTTAAATACATAACTCTTTTCTCTAAAGATTCTTGAAAGTATTGATCTTCAATAACATTCTATAATCTGGCTGTAGATAATTCCAGAGGCAATGATAGATGTGCTCCTATTCCATAAACCAGCTCAAATGGTACCATTCCTATTGCTCTTTTTGGGGTTACCTTGTCAGCCCAAAGTGCTTCATATAATTTCTTATGCTAATCTCTGTGGTTATCACTCAGTAATTTCTTCATGATGGCTATCAAATTTTTATTATTGGACTCTACTTATCCATTCCCTTGAGGATAATAATCTAATGAGTGAGAAAGAGAAATGCTATGATGATCGTATAATGAAGTAAGTTCCCTCGAATAAAAATTGGTAGCATTATCAGCCACAATCTTTTGAGGAACACCAAAATGTACCAGTATATATTCTTTGAGAAAATCACATACCACTTCTGAAGTAGTTCTCTTCACAGGGATCGCTTCAACCCATTTCATAAAATAATCAGTTGTTGTTAAAATGTGTGTATGACCAGCACTTAATGAAGGTGAAAGAGGACCAATGAAGTCTAATCCCCACTATTTGAAAGGTTCTTCAATAATGATAGGTCTCAGAGATAATGTTGTAAGTTGTGGCCTTCCTGAGAACAATTTGCATGTTTCACAATTAGCTACCCATTTATATGCATCTTTGAATATGCCTTGCCAATAATAATAATTTCTAAGAATTTTGAAGGTTGTGACTAATGAAGAAAATTTTCCACCATAGGCTTCATTATGAACAACTTCTAACAATTTGCATTGTTCTTTATCTACACATCTTAGAAAAGTTCCATCTAGTCCTTTTTTGTACAATACATCACCCCAAATCACATATTTTGTTGATTTTAACTTCAAGTTTCTTTTCTCCTTTGGGGATAAATGATGGGGACATTTTCCATAAGTAAGCTAATGTGCCACGTTTAGGAACCAGGAATCTTGTAAGCTCACCAATAGGACAGTAGGGATTTCTTCTTCTTCATCTATAAATTTGGCTATCAATTTGCACAAACCTTGACCTCTAACTAATTTGGATGGCTTAATCCCCAGGTCGTATTCTTGAATTTTATCAACCCATGTTGCTCTATTGTTTATCCCAACCTCTTGCTGAGTCAGAATGATTTTCATATCTGAACTAGGAACCAATACAACTAAATGAGATTGAAGTATATAGTACCTAAATTTTTTAACGACCTTCACTACAGCAAAAGCTTGTTTCTCAGCCAAAGAATATTTATGTTCATGTTTCGTGAGAGGAACACTCATAAAGGCTATTGGGGATTCTACATTTACTTCATTTCTCTATAATAAGATATTATACATGGTATGTTCTGAAGCATAGCATTAAATAATAAAATCTTTTTGGAAATTGAGATTCACCAAAGTAGGTGTTTGTGTAGTTGCTTCCTTAACATATTCAAATGCTTTTTCAGTAGTTTCATCCATTTAAATGCTTTTTTTTCGCTCATCATTCCTACAATATGCTCTGTAATCTCAACAAAATCAGGAATGAACCTTCTGAGAAAATTAATCTAACCAAGGAATGACTTAACTCTTGTCCTATTAGAAGGAAGAATTAATTGTTGTATTGCTTTGACTCTTTCTGGGTCAATTTTGATTCCATCTTTTGAGACTAGGTGTCCCAATAATTTCCCTTCTGTAACATAGAAAACTGATTTCTTAAGATTAAGAGATATCCCATGACTATGGCATCTTTGTAAAATAGTCTCTAGATATTTCAAATGATCCTCTCTTTTTTTAAAGAAAATAGTTAAATCATCAAGATAAATGACAATAATCCTATCTTTCAAATCTTTAAAGGATGAATCCATCGCTCATTAGAAATTTGTGCCAGCATTAATCAAAACAAAAGGCATACGATTATAATCAAAAGTTCCTCAAGGTGTAGTGAAAGCAATTTTATGTTGTTCAGCTATAGCTACACTTATCTGGTTTTAACCTAAGAACCCATCTAACATGTACATCATTTCTTATCCAAAAATAGTTTTCAAGATGTGATCCATTATAGGTAAGGGATAATTATCTTTTAAGCTGGCTTGGTTCAGGTTATTGAAATCAACATAGATTCTTATTTCCCCATTCTTTTTGCATATTGGAATAATATTCGCCACCTAAGTGGAATGATGAATTGGATAAATAATCTTGGCCTTCAACATCTTATAGATCTCCTTAAAGATAGCCTCAGTAACTTTTTGGTTGTAATTTCTTCACTTCTATCTAAATGGAATTGCATCTTATTTCAAAGGAATATGGTGTTGAAACTACCCACTTCTAAAATCTTTAAGGTCATCATAATAGCAAGTAAAGACATATTTATAAATAATCAAGAAATTAATCAATTTGTTTTTCTCTTATGGTGAACAACACCTACCAATGGAGATCCATTTAGGGTCAGTTTCACTTCTAATATTGATTTTTTCATAATCCTCCATTTTGTCAAGATTTTGGATAGGTTTGCTTTTAGTGTATTCATCTTGTCTATTGAATAAATGTTCTAGAGAGGCGAATCGTTTAAGGATTTTCTTTCCTTTCAACTAAATTACATCATCTTTTGGATTGATCCCTAGATCATAAGTGAGTTCTTTACATTCTGATTCAGAACCTTTAAAATAGGTCCCCAAGAACATATCAGCATTCTCCAAAAAAAAATTGATCTGTTTATTACTCTAAAAAACCTGCCAATTTTTAGCATTACCTGGGACATTAGGATAATAAACCAATTCTATTCTATAATAATCCTTTTTGAAATCAGGGTGTGGGAGAAGAAGAGAAGCTGATACAACTAGATAATTTGCCTAAGAGTTATGGTCTCTAGGAATTGCTTCAATAGAAAAGGCATCAAAACATTCTATCTCATCCCAAACTCTATTTCTGTAATGTCTTAGTCTATCATTTTTGACTGAGAAAATACTTCTCATCACTTGTTTGACAATTAATTCAACATCTGCTTTTGCCTTGAGTATTTTTATACCCTTTACTTTAGCTTCATTCATCCCAAGTAATAAAGCTTCATATTCAATGGTATTATTAGTATTTCTAAATTCAAGCTTGAAAGAGTAAGGAAAATTTTTGCCTTCAAGTGAGATCAATACAACACTTGCTCCTGAACTAGCAGTAGAACAATTGCCATCAAATTCCATGGTCCATAGATCATCTGAATGAACATATTTTGGTACAGTTTCTTCCTTTGAATCCTCAAAGGAGAGAAAATAGTTGTAAAATTTGCATTTTTCAAATAGAATTTAAGACTTAGAATCATCAGAAGGATATACTGTGAACTTGCATTTAGGTTTGGGTTCAATCTTAACTTTATGATTTCCCACTAGAATCATAGCTTCTGACCAATACAATTTAATCTACCCTCCTAAATCCATAAAAAAAAGTTGTACTCAACATCCCATAACTAGCAGGGATATCAGCCACCAAAATAGTCAACTTCACCATTTTATCAAGATAGGCTGCAAGAGCAACTTGTGCATCTTTAATTTATTTGAGCAAAGAGATTTGTTTGCCATCCATGTAATAACATCTACCAAATGCTTTTGTAAGGGTCAAGCCTAAGTCTTTGGCTACAGAAGAAGGCATTATATTATCAGAAGCTCCTGAGTCTATGATACAATTATTGAGTTTATGACCATTTATGAACAAAAAACATAAAATGGATTGGGTTTCATATCATCTGTAGGAGTATCATCAAATGAATTGAGGGTCATTCTAGAAGAATTAGTCGGTGATTCAGATGGATAATTAAATAATTAGGCAATGGGAGACTCAATATTAACGTTTAACTGACTTTCAGGTTCAACTTATGTAGGACCATTTTTGACATATTTGACCAATTTATCAAGATCTTTGGGTTACAGCCTGAGGTATTCAGCATGGGATATCTGAATTTTTGCAGACTTATAAAAATTTAAAATATCAAAAGAAGTTTAACAATCATTTCTTTGTAACAATTTATTTTCTTGTGTCTTAGCATCAGAAGTTTTAGTAAAAGGTTCCTAACCTTTAACTGGAACTTCTTGAGTATTAGAAAATCTTGGATTCTTTTGACTTCTAGTTTATATAGCACATGAAGGATCTTCAAGAGTAACCAATATTTCACCTTCTCTTTCTAAATTGGAATCATATTCTAGGAAGTGTATTTCATAGTCGCCAGGTCTCTCAGAGCTCCTTTCTTCTTCAGTAATTTCCCCTAAGACATCTTGAAGAGTAGTCATTTGATTAAATCTAAGCATTTTTGGACAAGAATCTCTATCATGATCAGTAGTCAAATGAAAAATACACATATTATTTCTTGTATGAGGGGTTTCAATAGCCAATCTTGGTTGTGTTGATATAAGTTATAATGTCTTACTAGTATCTGTTTGTTGATTTCTCCTACTGATATCTTGATATGGCTATTGGAATGAAGTACTAGCCTTTGGTAATTATCTTTTAAGAGTAATCATATCATTGACTAGTCTTTGAACTATAGGATCTGTAGAGGATGAATGATTAGCATTGGGTAACTAAACTTCTTTTTTCCATTTTTCGGCCATAATAAGATCATCCTCTAACTCAACTGCCAATGATTGTGCATCAGTTAAATTGACAATTATACTTCTTCTGAGATGAAAAATTATATCAGGAGGCATAGAATTAATAAAGAAACACTTCTAATTCTTAATAGTTGGTCTTTTAGCAGTAGGAATCTTGTGTACAATTATATTAAATTTGGCTATAAATTCCCTCATGGGTTCATGTATCTCCTTTTTAAGCTGAGTTAACTGGGCAAGAAGGGAATGTTCATCTTCTAAACTTTTTAACCTATTTTTGAATGCAGTTTTCATATCATGCCAACTTGTGATTGAGGAATTCTTTATAAGATAAAACCATTGTGCTACAACATCAGTTAAAGTTTGCACAAAAAGCCTTATGGCTACATCTTGATGTTGTATGCCTAACACACCACATGTCACTGCAAAGGCATTCAGATGTTCCTTTGGTGATTATTTTCCTTCTCCATTAAGTTTGGGCAAATTCTCCCTTGCATTTTTAGGCAAAGGATTAAGGTTAACCCCTAAATTTAGAGGTCCTATGGCTGTACCCCAAGGTTGGGCCATTGGAAGAAAACTTATGGCAGAAGGAAAGACAGTACTAGAAAGGGTTAATGCTTAACAGACAGAGGATGTAGATGGTTTGGGAGGACTAGGAGGTCTACTTGTAGTTTTTCTAATGTGAGTAGGCATATAAGGAAAGTTTAAATTCTGCAAAGCTTGAAAAGTATAATCTTCAATTCCTTCTCTTCTTAAAGACCTTGTGTACCTTCTAGAATCCAACTTATGATATAATAATTATTAACTTTGATGCTGCTCTTAATCTTTTCACACCTCAATAGGTTTAATTCCTTACTGCATCTTCTGCTTGTCTTCTTCTTTGCTTGAGTAACCACAATCTTATATTATCAGCCAATTCTTCTTCTTTTTCTAATACTCTACTTGACAATCTATAATCATTAATATTCTGATGAGAATGCCAAGCAAGAGTATTTAACTGGCTATTTAAATCTTCCTGTTTGTCTTGAAAACCAAGACTAGGTTGTAAAATAGGAATCATATTTCATGAGGAAGCACCATTTTTGCCTCATATTAAGGCAACCAAATCAATTTCATTCCCCAACGGAGTCACCAAAAAAATGTTGGCTAAAATATTTGTCTTTATATAAACATATTTAATTTTGACTTCATACCCCTCTCTCAAGAACAAATAAGTTAATAACAAATGGGTGAACTATTAAGACTAGTTTCCCTTTGAATTAAGGTACAGCTCCCTTTAAGATTTTCAATAAATTTAAATATTCAGATACACTTTTAACTAGAAAGTGCCTAAAGGCAAACTAACATCCATACATAATTAGCTTATGAATGTGAGATTTTATAACAATGATAGGTAACAGAATACACAAATTTTATTTTCAATAAATATTAAATAAACAAAAGTATATATATTGCTGACCCAGTAAAGAATAAAATGCATATAATGAATTGTCTAAATGGAAAAAAGTAAACACTATATGATTGAAGGTTTCACACAGAAAACCCAACTTCAAATACTCAAACACACAGATCCAAGTATGCAGTAATTAATTATCTTTTTTATTCACAAATGAAAATGTTTCAGACAAACATCACATATATTACTAACAACAGTGGTTCAGTTTTTCTAATTTTCTAATCTCTTTCTCCTCTTTTTCTTCCTCATCTCTTTTTACACTCAAAAATATATATTGTTGTGTTGTGTTTATTGTTATCAGATTTTTTAAATTTTCAAACAAATTTAGTTTTTTTTTTTTTTTTTGAAATTGTTTTATAAATTTTTTTGTGTTTTATTTTTTGGTTTGAACTTATTTGTATTTATAGATTTTTTTTGTTTTTTTAAACTATTATGTTGGTTGCTTTATTTTTTATTTATTAATGTCGGTTGGTTAATTAAATTTTATTTTATAATGTCAGCTTTTAAATAATTAATTACCAACTCATTCACATTATTACATTCTTTTATCCCACACCTAAATACCACTATAAAGAACACCTATTGATGTAATTAAATAAAAATTTGAATTGATAATTGTTCAATAAAAAAATTGAACAATTAAAATATAATAAAATTTTATTATAATTTAATATAAAATTATAAAACATATCAATACTTTTTAACGATACAATAATACATCTCATCAAACAAACAAGAGATTAAAAAATAATTAATCAAAATAATTTAAAAAAAAACACAATAAAAAATACATTCAAATAAAACTTAATAAAATTATAAATAAATAAAAATATAAACACAAGATGTGAGGGTATAAAAAACGCCATTCAAAATGATAGGAAATAAAGGCAAGTGGAATTTTAAAATATAGCCTTCCACTGTTAAGCCAAATCTTAATTAAGAAGCGTGATGCATATGTCATATGAGGGAATCCAAATGAGAAAGGGATTAGTCACCCAGTTTATTCTTTTCCTTTTCCTTTTTCCTTTCCACGGTAAAATTCTTATCGCTTTAGGGTTTTCCCACACTAAATTTTTATCGGTTTTCAATGGAGGAGGGTAATCAATAAGTGTTTTGTACTCGTCGTACTATTAGCATATTGGATTTTTAAAAATATGTATATTGTGAAAATATTAAGTTATTAATAATATTTAAAATTATTAACTTTGAAGAATAGTTTTAAGTAATATTTTTGAGAATATTTTAATATATACATTAAAAAAATTTAAAAAAAATATATAATAATTAAAATTATATATATTAAAAAAATATAATTAAATAAACAAATATTGATTAGTTGGAAAATAAAATTTATAATAATATGTGTTGGTAGATAATAATAAGTATGCTTACCTTTATTTAAAATGGTTTTAAACTTTTAAATCCACAAAAACTATGCATAAAAATTATGACATTTTAACTTTGTATTTAAATACCTTAAGTTATCCTTATAAATTAATGAATACTTTATTTAATAAATCTAAAATCTATTTAAAATCTTATAAACTTTAAATAAACTTCACAATAGTTATTGAGAATTTAAATAATTATCTATCATGCAAATAAAAGTGGTAGAATTAAAATATTTTACTTTGAGATTATATTGATATTTGAATTCATGAAAAATTCATGATAGAAGTAAATATTGAGAAGTGTGAAGTTTGAGATATATTGAATCAAAGCACTTTACAAAGAATAAGCTACCAACAAGTAGTTGAGATATACAAATAAAAACATACCATACTTACAAATCAATTATAAGAAGGAAACTAGTAGTCAAGAGACATAAACATAAACAAACTTTAATTACAATTCAACCATAAAAAGGCTAAAATGAACAATCATTTTATATATTGTATAATTTTACAATGACAAAACTTGTTGTCAGACTGGAACTATAAGACTTGATCTTTAATTTGCTGAAGCTAAACCATGACTTTTGAATTCTTCTTGCATAAAACTTGTTGCGAAAAAAAAAAAAATACACCAATAAAAGGATGTCAGAGTAAAACTTTAAAATTGCAATTACATGTTAATAGTTATTAGAGAACATCACTAAACATCTAGCTTTCCAAATATGCTTTACAATAACTTGTCTAATAAAATCAACAATAACATTATTTTACAAACTCAAGCCCAAGATGGCTTCTTTCTAATTTAACTCATGATATAAAATAACAAGAAACATTTTAAAAATAATTGTCCACTATTTCTTAACATAGCTCATATACTTCTCTTTTAACTAAATTTTGTATGAATGGAAAAAATATTTTCATTTTTATGGTCCCCACTTTGTGGAATATTATTTTATCTCTCTGTGATATCCTAATTATGAATTTTATTTTATATATATATATATATAATTTCTTTATGTTCATTTCTAATTTAATATGTATTTGTCTAGTTTATTAAAGCATTTTAAGTAAATTTTGTGCATTATTTATGTTTCAAATTTTATTCTTGTGTGAATTTTTTCTTGTATATGGATTTTGGAATGATTTGTTTGGGTATATAGTATTTTTTCAATGTAAATTTTTCTCTAGATGGGTTGAAGGAATACTATTTTAGCGTATTACTTTTTTGAGTGTTTTTTTATATTTTGATTTCTTCTTTCTCTTTCATCCTAACATGGATTAGATTAGTGTTATGATAGGTGAGGAATCAACCTCTTTAACCCGAAGGTGTTTCTATTACAACTCACTTATATTGGAACCTCTAAGTTATAGCGTTGGTGTGTTTTGGGCATCAAAAACTATAAAATATAACTTACATATATTTTCATGTAATAAAATTAGATCTTAACAAAAGGTTTAATGAGCAATTTGAAAACTTCAATAAGAAAATACTTAATATATTTTTTTAAAATAATAGACAATTACAAATAATTATATCAAAACAAAGAGATATAATGTGAACATGATGCCTTCAAAATATTTAAATATCACTACTATAGATAAAATTAAATACTCAAAACATGCCACAAAACATAATCTCTAACAAATTAGTTCCAAACATATTCTCCTAGATAACTAAAGACTAAAACTAAGAAAAACATCACTAACTAAGGTTCAATTTCTACATAGTCCTTTAAACATTTCAAAAAATTGGCCATAAAGATATATTAATGTAGGATTTGAAATTCTCCATATAATCCAAGTGGAACACACTCTTCAACATTACAGAGCTAAACCCACCCCACAAACACTTTGAAACATATCCTAAATTCACTTCTAGTTGTGAACCATTATTATATTTTACTTAAAAAAATCTCCTTACTTTTTAGTAAATACTTTCCTCAAAATAAATGACATAAATCATGCATTAGTCAAAGTCAACATGGCTCTTTCCACTCCCCCAATTTAAATTTATGTGCCTTTCTTGTAAATGTATTCTAACATTAATAATATGTATAATTGTATTAAAATCAAAGAATATTTTTCAATAACGTTACTCGAAATATTTTAATTTATATATATAAATTATTTCGCTTTACATTTTAATCAAGATATTGGATAAACAATATATTTAATATGGAAGAAACAGTGATTGAATTTGAAAGATGTGACAAATATTTTTTAAAGATCAGTCATAAAGTGAAAGATCAGTGTGCAGCATTAAAAAAAAGAGTTTTTAAAATTCCAAAAATTCCAAAAATGAAAATATTTCCATCCCAACATGAAAAAAAATCTCCTGTGTATTTTCATCATGATAAAAATTCATGTAAGATTTTAATTTTACATTTATATAAAATTTACTTTTAAAAACTGTCTTAAAAAGCCATGCGTGATTTTAATTTTTTATTTTTATGGAACATAATTTAAAAATCCTTTTTTTCTAAATACATTTACTATTTAAATTATTTAATTTTTAACAATTTATTTAAATTGTTTATTTTAAAGTTAATTAAAAAAAATTAATATTTAAAGTGTATAAATTTTTTCAATTTTTCATCTTTCAATATTTAAATTTAATAATTATTTTTTTAAATTTAAATTAATATTGCATGCATTAAAATAAATAAGTCAATTTAAAATATTTAAGAATATTATGTTAGACAAATATTGTTAATTGATGTAGAAATGAATTGATTGATTTGTAAGGAGATCGTGTCAAATCACAGTTACAGAAGTTAGAAGATGCTTCATTGTTTTTTTCATTTTGTTGGATTTGCACTTAATCCGAGGTGGTTTCATAAGAAACCATGGTTAGATGATGAAGTCTCTTAGGGAAAGAAAGTATATCTTAATAGATTTTATGCCACGAGAGAGGAGCATGCTCATATTGAGAATAAATTCTCACCATATACTGATTCAAAGGGAAATGTTTCTCATCATAATGCTACATATGATCATGCCAACTTAAAAATCATAACATTTTTGGAGACATATGGAACAACAATAACCCTGCTTCAAACAACAATAATTCGAGTCCTCTCCTAGATTTTTAATTATTATTTATATATTTACCATCACTTAATAGTTGATTTCAATACTATAATTAATTATGAAAAAAATAATTTGGTGGTTGTTACATTTTATTTCAATTTTAAATTAATTTAAATAAAATAAAATATTTTTTGTTTCACAGGTATCAAGCGCTTCTCACATAGGTGTAGGATATTATTTCCCCTCACCATCATCCCCTGACTCACCTCCTCACACATCATATTATCACACCATAGCATGGAACACACAATTTCATTTCTACCCTCACCTTCACTACAAAAATAAAACATATTTCTTCTTAATGATTCATGCACAAAAAGTGAGATGGGTTAATGGTGATGGGTTTTGACTGAATTATAATTATCAACTTAAACTCATTTATTTCACAAAATTTTTATATATGTATAGTTATTATTAATATATTATATTTTAGAATATTTTATTATATGATATATAATTATATATTTAAATTTTATTTATCTTTTAATTAAAATTAGTCTCAAATTTTTAATTTTTTTTCATTATCATTTTTTAAAAGTGGTATTTTTTTATTTATAATCTAGGGTTGTAGAAGAGTGAATTGGTATCAATTTTGGTGGTGGGCACTAAGTCACATCTTATAATTAACATTTACGACACCCTGACATGTTCCACCATTATTTTTGTGATTATTTTCGGACAGGCCAGAGGCCACATTCTCTATATTTTATCAAATCTTGAAACCCTTCCACACTCCCTTCATAGAATAAAGGCCTTTAGATGACGTCAAATTCTTAACACTAAATTCCAATGAGTTTGTGTGCCACTATACCAATATAGATTTTGCTTTATGGTTCCCATATCATATGATTAAAATATACATTAAAGATGCAATATTTTCAACGTAACTTGTGCCTCAATGTCATCCAATTCACCTCATTATATATACTATTTTTTATATATAAAAATATATATACTATATATTAATATACTTTATTATACTATAAATTAATATTAATCTAATATTATTTTATAACATATATATTAATATAGTATTAATTTTATATAATATTGTTAATATAATATATTATTATTATAATATACAATAATATTATTATTAAATTTCATAAAATATATGAATATAATATAATAGATAAGCTCTATTATTATCATGTGGTAATTTGTAAAAACAAATTGTAGCAATCTGCATGCAAAAGATATAGGCATAATGGGTTTCAGCGTATGCATGGCAATGCTTTCCTCATAAAGCATTGGTACTCTTTCATCAAATTCAAAAAAGCTTTACAATGCCAATTTTGGCAAATCTAGTGAATGTTGTGTGTCTTGAGAGATCGATATTTTGCATTTAGTAATACGAGGTTACAATGTGCCCATAGGAAATTCCATTGATTTATTGCTTAAGTTCGTCCTACTTTGACTTATTGTGGTTCTCAATTTGGTAGGATAAGGGATGGAATCATTTGGTATTACAGGAAGCAGATGAGAAAGCATACCCAATGGAGATGCAGAATGCAATGTGGGTTCCTCATGTATTCCATGTGAGTGTAGTAAAGACATAGTATATCAATGAAAGAAGGTAACACATCCCTGTTTGCTCAATCAACTGGGTTGGTGAATATAAGTATATGATACATGAAATCGTTAAGTTGAAAACCTCTTTGTGACACCATAGGAAATATGCAAGTTGGAAGCTCCATTAAATTCATGACGTGGTAAGCAAGTTTGATAGCGACAAAATATATGTCATTGAAAATTGTCGATGAAAACTAATGAACATCTTTAAGATTTTTGTCTCCCATTAGATGAATGTAAGAGGTTGGTGTCCAAATAAAGACATCTCCAACGTAATAATTTTTAAAAAAAAAATCTTTATTTTTTTGACAAACATTTAAATTAGAAATTTGAATTTTCCTAAATAAAATATTTTATCATTACCTTCTAAACAATAAACAAATATGTAAATAAATATTTTCAAATTTTCTTTTTTTAAAATATAATATATTTTACAAAATCGATATAATTTTTTTTTAAATATTTAAATTATACTATATTTTATAGATAAAAATCTAAATGATTACAATAGTACTTATTACAACAGGTACTAATAATCAATGAATACTAAGTTAGGATTGATTTTAAAGTTTTTGAAAACATTGTCTTTATTTTAAGCCTAATCATAATTTATCTTGAAGAAAAAGATACTTATAGTAATAGATCATCCGTGTCAAGCATAAAACATCCAAGTGTCAATCACGTTAATTTCAAAGTCCTCCGCATAAAATAACCAGTCAATTTAATAGAATAACCAGTCAATCTAAAGTCAATGGCGTCCCTGTTCTAACTGATGGTGCTATGCAATTCCTTTTTACTCATCCTCCCAAGCCATGTATTTTACTTATTTCAGTGTATTTGATAAATAAGAGCTAGAACATTATGGAAATGGCCAAGAATGGTTTATCAGCATTCAAGTGTTTACTATATTTTCTTAGTATGCTGATTTTACTGCACAATTGTGATTCGTTAGGAAATGCTGGTGGAGATGTGCTTCCTCTGGGAGCCTCACTTACCGGAAATTAGACTCTAATTTCACAAAATGGAACCATTTATTTTAAAGTTGTGTTAAGCATTTTGTGCATTCAACACGATGAGAATGTGATATCAAGCATTACATATGTTGTTCTGACTCTGGAAGGGAAAATAGAGGTTGATGCAAAACAAATTAAGAAGTCTGTTAAGGTGCTTGTGGACGAGCATGTATAGAATGATGATAAATCAAATTGGGATGATGTTATGTATCATATTTTAGAATGTAAAATAGCGGTCTGCTCTGTATATGTCAATAAGGATGATGAGTTAATAGTGAAACTAATAAAAAAAATAGCTCAATTTTTCAGAGGCCATAACTTTTGACTCGTAATTTTGTTTGAGCTCTTTCATTTGTCAAAACTATTGTATCGAAAAGATTAATTTTACCCTAAGCTGCTCTATACACTTAGATTTGACTTTGATATTTTTTAGAGGCCCAACGTGATTATTGAGGGTCTAAAATTAACGTTTAATGATTTCTTCAAGAATTTTTTATTTTTAGACATTATATATTTTTAGAACCAGAAATCAACTTCAATTAAATTTTCTTTCATAAGGTAATTTTAGTATTTAGGTTATTTTTAAAAAAAATTAGAGTAGTGTGTGTTTGCATACGAAACTTATTGTAAATAACGACTGCTAAAAATAGATGTTTATTTTAGATTTTATATTTTTCAAATTTTTGCATGTTAATTCTAAACTCCGAGTTGATGATTATTTAAGCATAGTTTGGGTTTGTAATTATTTCAAGCAATCAATATGAATTAATTTTGGGTATTATTTCAATATCTTAGTCTATTGGTAATTTTCTTGTTCTTGATAGTTTTTAGGGTCATTATCTGGGATCAGATCATGTTTAAATCTTGGAGGAGTAAAGAATGGTGAGAGGACAAGAAGGTGTAGCACAGATGAACCAGACTATGTAAGAGCTGTAGAAACAAGTTCAATAATTAACATAGGTTATGACCAATCAACAGAGAAGACAAGGTGGTGATGAAGAAGAGGCAGATTGTGATGAAGAAGTTTACCAAGAAGAAGAACAAAAAGAATAGTGTCCATTGATGGAAGAGAGGATGGTTCAGGGTTTAGAAGGAAGAAATGAAAGAATCAAAGTTAATGTTCTAGATTATGAAAATAGTTTAAAACTAGAGGAGCTGATAGATTGAATGAATAGCATGAAGAAGTTCTTCGAGTGAAAGACTATGAGAGAAGACAAGAAGGTAAAGTTTGCATACATAAAATTGAAGGGTCATGCTATGATTTTGTGGGATCACCTGTAGAAAAAGAGATAAAGAAAAGGTAAAGAGAATATTAATTAATAGAAAAAGATAGAGAGGAGGTTGAAGGAGAAATTTTTTCTTATAGATTATGCACAAACTCTATACGAAAGATTTCAGAATTAAAGACAAAATGATCATAGTATAAAAATGTATACAGATGAATTTTATAATCTTTCCATACAAGTGGAGCATGATGAAACAAAAGAGAAGATGGTTTCATGGTATGTCAATGGTTTTAAATTTTCTATTCAATATGAATTAAGTATGCATTGAATACTTAACATACAAGCTTATCAATTAGCTTTCAAGGCAGAAGAAAAAAAATATATATAGAATTTTAGAAGGATAACTATTAGTCTAAAAATAAGTGGATCCTCTCTAATAAGGGTACAAGGTAGGTTTAATACCACTAGAGGTGTATTTAATTCCAATAAAGGTGAATCATCACATGGTATGGAAAGGCAAGATGATAATAGGTAAGGGTTTCAATACCAACAAAGAGGAAGAGGATTTCAGATAGGATGAGGTTATGGTGGTGCTAGGGGATGGTTTTCAAATCAGTGTAGATATGATATTTGTTATAGATATGGAAAAGAAGGGCATAGAATATTTGAGTGTCCACACTATCAAGATCAAGAAATGAGGCAAGAAGATCATCCGAGAGTAAATCTAGATGAGGCTAAAATAGAAGAGTAGAATACTGAAGTTGCACCAGCTGATGTTGGAGAAAATCTCATGATGAGAAGAACCATGATCGATCCAAGGAAGGATCAAGTGGAAAATAAATAAGGTGGTGATGCATGGCTGTGATCAAATATTTTTTGAACAAGATTTATTTTGGGTAGAAAGGTATGCAAAGTAATTATAGATGGTGGTAGTTGTGAAAATATGGTTTCTAAAGAAATAATTGAGAAAGTAAATCTACAATGTGAAAAGCATGTTAATCCTTATTATAATTCATGGTTTAATAAAGGGAATGAAGTTACAGTAAATAAAAGGTGCTTAATCAAGTTTTCTATAGAGAAGAGCTATAATGATGAAATATGGTGTGATACTATTCTAATAGATATATGTCATGTGTTATTGGAGAGACCATGGCAATTTGACAGGAAATTAGTTCATGATGGAGCAAAGAACACATAATTTTTTTGAAAAGGTGGTACAAAGGTAGTTTTATTACATCTTAAAGAGGAAGAGAAGACAAAAAATATGCTTTGTACTAAATAATGTATCCAAGATATGAAGGTAGTAGGTTGTTATGCAGTAGTAGTAAATAATGAAGAAAAAGAAATGGTACCAATACCAATAGAAGTAGCAAGAGTGTTAAAAGAATATGTAGATGTTATGACTGATGAGTTACCAAATAGTTTACCATCAAAGGGAGATATTCAACATCACATTGATTTGATTCTAGGATCAACTCTACCCAATCAAGCATCTTATAAGATGATTCCAATAAAACGTACCAAATTAAATAAATAGGTTACTGAATTGCTAAGGAAGAAAGTGATAAGGGAGAGTATGAGTCCATATGCAACACCAATATTGCTAACTCCAAAGAAAGATGGAGGATTGAGAATGTGTGTGAATAGTAGATCAATTAATAAAATTACAATAAAGTATGGGTTTTCTATACCTCATTTAGAGGAAATGATGGATATGCTTGTAGGAGCAAAATATTTTATCAACATTGATATAAGGAGTGGTTATTATCATATTCAAATTTGTGAAGGATATAAGTGGAAAACTATATTCAAGACTAGGGATGGATTATATGAGTGCATGGTGATGCCATTCAGATTATTTAATGCATCTAGCACATTTATGAGGGCGATGAATATAATGCTACAAGAATATACTGGTATGTTTTTTGCTATTTATTTTAATTATATTTTGATATTTAGTAAGACTAGAGAATAACACTTACAACATTTGAGAATGCTAATGGATTTGTTAAGAAAGGAAAAGTTGTATGCAAATTTGAAGAAGTGCAAGTTTATGCCAAATAGTTTGGTATTTTTAGAATGTATAGGTTTAGCAGATAGTGTGAAAATGGATGAAGAAAAGATAAAGACAATTATTGAGTGGCCTAGTCCAAGAACAATTATAGAGGTGAGAAGTTTCTGTGGTTTAGCAAATTTTTATAGAAAATTTAGTAAAAATTTTAGTAGTGTTGTTGCTCCAATAACATATTTCATGAGAGGAAAGGAATTTGTATGGACTAGAGCAGCTATAGAAAGTTTTGAAATTTTGAAAAAAGAACTATAGAAAAACCAATTTTAGCACAAAATTAACATTTAATGATTTTTTAAGAGTTTTATTTTTAGAGATTATATATTTTGAGAACTGGAAGTCAAATTCAATTGAATTTCATTTTATAAGATAATTTTAGTATTTAGATTATTTTAGAAAAACTTTAGATCCATGTGCACTTGCATGTGAAACTTACTATAAATAGTGGCTACTAAAAATAGATGTTTTTTTAAGATTTTAGATTTTTTAAATTTTTGCATGTCAACTCTAAATTATGATTTGAAAAATATTGAAGTATGGTTTTGGTTTTTAATTATTTTAAGCAATCAATAAGAATCAATTGTATGTATTATTTCAATATCTTGGTCTATTGGTAATTTTCTTGTTCTTGATAGTTTCTGGGTTCATTAGAAACAATAGATGACCAAAGGATCATTGAAAATATTCTTAGGAGTTTGCCTATGAGATATGATCCAATTGTCATAGGTATTGAGTATGCCAAAGACCTTTCAAGGATGACAGTGGATGAATTGATGGGTTCTCTTCAAACCCATGAGCATTAATTGAACAGATTTGGACCTTCTTCCCTAGAGCAAGCCTTTAAGGATCAGGCCAATTTCAAAGGCAGGGGGAGAAGAATAGAAAATAGAGGCAAAATATTTAGAATTAGAGGAAGGGGAAGGAGCTATAATGTAAGATCAATTTTCTCCAGGATGTCATGAACTTGTTGCTAGATATGTTGCATTTGTTCAATAAACATTGTCACTTTTACTACCTCAAATATTCCATGAGGTGTGTATTCCATGGTGGAAAATGGATCAACTATATCAATTGGTGCCATGGGTTGGAACCCAAAACATACTTGGAATGGACTGTGCTTGGTCGAGCTGTGCAGCACTCGATTGTATCGATGTTGTATGAAAGGAAGTCCCTCATCCCATGTGGGTGGATGTTTGGAGTGATACATCTAAATCATGTGAATAATCAAGCGGTTTACCACCTCAGTCTGACCATCAGTCTGTGGATGGAAGGCTGTGGACTTCATCAGCTTAGTATCCATCATCTTCCATAGAGTGGACCAGAAGATGATCAGGAACCTGCTATCTTGATCTGAGATAATGGACTTGGGGAGACCCAAATGGAGCCATACAAGACTAAAATATATTTGAGAAATTTCCTTAGTAGACATATTTTTCTTACAAGCAAGCATGATAGCCATTTTTGAAAAATGATCAACTACCACAAAAATACAGTCCTTGCCATGTTTGGAAGTGGGAAAACTTGAGAGAAAATCCATTGAGATGGATTCCCAACGCCTGGTTGGTTGTAGCAATCGCGTGTACAATCCTTGCTTCTTATTTGTTGGCCTGGCTATTGCACATGGGGCGCAAGATTTGAGATATCTTTCCACATCTTTCTGCATATGGGGCCAGTAGAAGTGTTTTTGAAGAACTACCAATGTTTTTTTGATACCAAAGTGTCCAGTTGTCCTACTGAAGTGTGCTTCCCATATCATCTTTTGTTGCTCTACAACAAGAACACAGATGTGCCCCATATGGCAGAGGACATTATCTTGCAAATAGAAGTCAAAAACATGTTCACCTTTTTGGAGCGCTTGATATGTGTCAGCAAAGGTAGGATATGCTTCATACAGAGCACCCCAAGTGGCAGTCTCATGTCCTCATAGGTCAAGAACTATTGTGAGCACAGTAATTGGTGGGCAGCTAAGATAATTTGTAGCTGTATTTGAGCTTCCCTTTTTGTGTTTGATTATCAGGTGGAATTGTTGAAGATATGTGGCCCACTTTTGGTGCCTCTCACTTCATAATTTGCTTTACATTTGGATGAATTCCAATGGTCTGTGGTTAGTGTGGATGACCGTCTCTTTCCCCAAGATGTAGTGTTTCCAGTGTTTGTAGGCTTACACAATGGCATAGAGCTCCTTATCATATGTTGGATATTTCCTGACTGTATCAGTGAAAGTTTCACTATGGTATGCAACAAGATGGCCATGTCACATGATGATAGCTCCCATGGCATATTCAGATGCATATGTCATCAACTCAAATGGCTGATGCAAATCTAGCAAGGCAAGAACAGGGGTTGAGCAGAGTATGTTCTTCAAATTCTCAAATGCCTTTTGTTGTATTTCACCCACTGAAATGTAGTTTTAGCTCCTCCTTTAGTCACTTGGGCTAGTGACCAAGAAACATGTGAAAATCCAAGAACAAACCTGTGATAGAAATTTACTAGGCCCAAAAAGTTGTGAAGCTCTGTGAGGGTCCTTGGTGTGGGCCATTCTCGAATAACCCAAATCTTTTTTAGATCGACATGGAACACTTCCCAATTCACAACGTACCCAAGGTACTGAATTGTTGTCATTTTGAATGTGCACTTGTCAAGATTTGCATATAAATTGTGCTCCTGAAGAGTTTGAAGCACCTTACGGACATGTTGCAAATGTTCTTCCTATGTTTTGCTATAGATGAGTATGTCATCTAAGTATACAACCATGAGTGAGTTGGTGAAGGGTCTTATGATGTCATCCATCATCTTCATGAAGGTTTCAGGTGTGTTAGTTAGGCCAAAAGGCATAACCAACCATTCAAAGAGCCCCTCCTTAGATTTGAATGCAATTTTCTAAACATTAGTGGGATCGATGGGATTTGGTGATAACCAAATTTGAGATCAATTTTGGTGAAGAACTTCACACCATGGAGCTGGTCCAGTAGGTCATCGATTATGGGGAGAGGGTAGTGATTCCTCACAGAGATTTTATTCAGGGCTCGATAGTCAATGCAAATCCTCCATGTTCCATCTTTCTTCAGTGCCAAGATGATTGGGCTACCACAAGGTGAAGATCTTGGCCTGATGTGACCCCTTTGGATCAATTCTTGAATTTGTCTTTTTATCTTATCATTCTCTAAAATTGATCTATGATACACAGGATTGTTAGGCAAAGGTGATCTTGGGATTAAATCGATAGAATGTTTTACCTGGCAATGCATTGGAACTCATGTGGGTGACTTGAATATGTCATCATATTCTCCTGTGATTTGTCTTATCTACTTTTGTTATAATGTTGATTGTGTAGTCAAGACCGCAACATCAACCTCCTTGGATTTTTTTGGTTTGACCACCATGAGAACAAATTGCTTTGTCTTCTCCACCAATCTCTTGCATTGCTTAGCACTGATCAAGGATATAAATGTGAGAGGTGTTACCTTTGGTACCCTATAGCACTGTGTTCTAAGAGTGAGGGTGATCCTTTAGGTTTGGGATTCATAGATGCCATGTTGCTCATGCATGAATGGTTGACCAAGGAGTACATCACAAACATCTAGATTGACCACATCACACAAGACTTCATCTTGGAATGGTTTTATAGCATATGAAAGAAGACACTGATGGGTGACACGAAGGTCTCTCCCTGGGCTCAACCACACAATACTATAGGGCTTTGGATGAGGCTTCATGGATAGATCAAGACTTTTCACAACTTTAGCCGAGATTAAATTCTTTTGACTCCCACTATAAAGAATGAAATGTAGAGGCTTACCTTTTACCCATAATTTGGAGTGAAATAATCTTTCTTTATCATCTGGTCTTTCCTCATAGGTCTGTGATGAAGCAACGATGGTGTCTGGCTCAACATCTACAATTTCTTCTTCGTCCTCTTTGACTGTAGGTTGTGTATGAGGTAGAGTAGTAGACATCAAGTATTGTGACTCAATGAGTAGTGACTTGATGGCTCAACATTATTCTTTGGAGTGAGTTCTATTTTTGTGGTAATCACACCATTTTTTAGCCTTCCCCATCTGGGATTTCTTATCCTAAAACTCCTTTTGCTTCCAATTTTGGCCTCGTGTTTGACCTTCCTTGTCAATTTTCCATTTTAAAGGTTGAATCTTCGTATTCTTCCTACCATGCTTATATTAAATCTTCACTACAAATTTATATGCCTCATTGAGGGTTTCCAAATTGAAGAGTTCCATTTCCCCCGGATGTACCATTATAGTCCACCATGATATTTGAGAGTTTTATGTTTCTCACTTTCTTGAATGCCCAGTCTTACAGACAAAGAATGAAAAGTGTATGTGTAATCTTGAATAGATTGGTCCTTACCTTGGCAAAGTTGTTGCCACTGTATGTATAGATCATCATACGCTCCGATGGGATAGTATTCTTCTTTTACTGCTTCCATAAAGTCATCCCAGGCAGGTTCCACCTCAAGGCCAATGATATCCATATTGAACCTCTTTTTGTACACTTCCCACCAATTTTTCATGGGCAATGATGATTTTAAAAGATCAAAAGTGATATTTTCTCAATCGGTGAACTTATTTACAGAGAAGTAGGAAGACAGTTGATCCAACTAATTTTCCACTACATCAGCATTGATTTCGCCTTCAAATGTGGGAATATCAAAATTTACCTGAACCTTGAAGTGTGTTGGGGCACTGAAAAGAAGTTCCCTCGATGAGGAACCACTATGTGTAGCCATAAAGCCAAAATTTCCCATCGAAAGTGTTCGAAGAATTTGAGCAAATTATTGGAGCATCTATGCTTATTGTCGCTAGAGGGATTCATTCACCATTTCCTTGAAAGAATCAGATGTCTCAGTGTCATCTGCTATTTGAAGTCATTTGGGGCACACAGGTGGAATGTTTGGAAGCTCTATTGCTTCCCACCCAAGTTTCTTGTATCCTGACCTTGTCCTCGGGATCATACAATCTCAAGACAAACCGCTCTGATACCATTGATCCAAAACTCAAAAGTTCTAGTTGAAAAATATTTTAATAGCATAAAAATAACACAATAACAATGAATTCTATGAGAAGAGACGTCATATTACTTAAAGATCACAATACAAACATAGGCTTATCTCTGGGAAGAGATGTCTTCCTTCCCTTTTTGGGTTATAATGCATTTATACATATTTTGAAAACATTGGGGGATTGAGTGGCTTGAGGAATTAATAGTGACCATTTAAGATTGAGTGGCTCGAGAGAAATAATAGAATTAAAACAATACAGTGATTGAGGACATAATGGCTCGAGTAAATACTCGAGGATGTAATGGCTCAAGGAAATAACTATCACCGACAATGTGACTTCGAAGAATGAAAACAATACAAAATTTAAGGAATTAACTATCACTCGAATGGTCACCCAAAGTGTTGCCCAGATCATTTCTGTCACCCGAGTGGTCACCCAAAGTGTTGCCCGAATCAAGATATAATTTTCATAGATTATAAAAATATTAAATTAAAAAGGGGTTAAAATTTCTATGTCAATTATGTTTAATTCAAAAACCTCCACAATTTAAAAAATTAACTTATGCATTAATTATGTCTATGGTCTAATTGACAGTGATCCATAATTTAATAACACCATTACTTCAAATATTAACACCATTGCTCTATCACTCTTTGGCTCTGCCAATATTTTCACCTTCATAATAATAATTTTTACCTACATAATAATACCAAAAAACCACAAATAGAATCTGTATTTCATTTCACACAATATATACAACTGCTACCACAAATATTGAATAAACACAACTTCTTTATTTAAAAATCAAACAAAACATATGTAAAATTTATAGACACAAGGCCACAGACCCAATGCCATGATGGACACTTACAATGGGGAATTATTTGATCCATAAATAAATAATACATAATATTTTTAAAATTACACAGGTTCCAATCAAAGCAAAGTAGAAAAATGTTTCACTAAAAAAAAAAAATCACCATCCAATATTATCCACCATAAAAAGGAACCTAACTATCTTCACCCCTAGGTAACTCAGCCTTTTATTTGATCTTCTTACCACTTATACTACTCTATTTGATGTAATTCATACAATCAATATTTGAGACAACATTACTTTGATAAATAACAATACAACCTAAATGTTCCAACAAATTCTATATGGTAGAAATATTAATCTTAGGAAGCCACGTAAATGCACCTAGAAATAAGTCCTCCCAAAAACCAAGGGCAAACATCATTGTTACTTTGAAAAAAACTATACAATGTTTACCCTATATCTTTAATCTAATACACAAAAGAAGTAATAGATCTTTGTTAAAAAGAGAAATAAAATTAATATTAATTAATTAAAAAAACTCTACATAATTATGAAATTATTTTTTAATTAATGTCAAGTAAGATAAATGATATTTTATTCATAAAAAAAATATTTTTAAATTAAATTATATCTTAAATATTATTCTTGAATGTGGTCACACCATAAACGATTAGAAAAAATGTATTGATAGAAAAGCTAAAACATTTATTACTTATATTTGATAAATAAAACATAATATAAATTTAATAATTAATATTTTTGTAAACTAAAATTAATTAGTTTTAATCTACATTAATATTAATTATTATTAAATTGTAAGTTAGCATTCCAACAAAACAAATCAATAAAAAACATTATTCATATTTTTAATAGCTATATTTAAATAGTATAATATTTAATTTGTTAATTTCTTTATATTTTAAATATTATTAGTAATTATTATTCAAATATGGTCTTCTATCTTTATTTAATCTAAATCATCCTTAGCTTAAAATATATTACTAAATTTTATGTAATAATATTACTTAATAAGTGAATGGATAAGAGTTAATATCAAATTTTAATATTTTTAAAAATATTATATTTATTTTAAGCTCCATAATTCATTATCAATAAAAAGATATTTTAGATCAGTGTGGAGTATCTATAATTTTAACATTTCAAAGTCAATTATGCTTAATTTAAATTTCTCTATAATTTATATATCATTTACATCTACGATCTAACTGTTGAACAATTTAATAAAATAACCAGAGATTTAAAGTAAATTAAGTCTTGTTTGTATGTCAATGCATCCCAAATATGAGGTTAAACCTCATCAATAATATTAAGTGTGTTTAATATCAAAGCTTTTACATTTGACTTATCGTATTTGACTTGCTTATGAACTTTAGCAGTTATCGTATTTAACTTACTCATCAACTTCAGTAGGACTAGTCACCACACCAGTGATGATGCCCAATAATTATTCAAATTAAAGAATTGTTCACATCTTTGTCTTCTAGATGGCAAAATTTATCCCTTTGAGGAGTTGGGCATTTAACAATAATAGTTTAGGTGAAGACATATTTGATTTTTCTACTTTAATATATACAAATTTTATAATCAACACAATATTTTATGATACAAAATTTTATATAAAAAACATGTACCTTATGGCATTAGATTTCAAATAGCTTTGGCTATTCAATCAACTTCCACATCACTTGGATTAATTTTACACTTCTCTTTAATAATCAGTTATGATTTGATTAGGAGGCTATGTATATTTCACTTTCTAAGTTCAAAACTTCTACAAATTTGCTATAGCATCTAAGTATTCTTCAAAATGGGTGAGTTTATCTAGCATGTGCCAACTCTTGGCACATGCTGGTCACCAGTTAATGGTCATCACCATCACCATTGAATAGAGTCATCGACATAAATAATTCCATTCATACCTATTGATGGCCACCTAACTATGGCTAACCTACATAGTCATGGTAACCATTTTAATTAACTGCCTAGTCATGATAACCAGTTTAACTAAACTACATAGTTATAAGTGGTTACCTCGGTGGGAAAATATAGTTGGTTGGGAATATCGAATTCAAACCATTTCATTCCTGTATCTATTTTGACTTGTGCCCATTTCATTTTGCATTGACATAGTTCAAGATTACCTCCATTTTACTACCTATGAGTTAGAGCTTCGTTGTAGTTGCAATTATAACCTCCAAGATTCCATCATTCCCTTGGTGTTATTTGTAAGATAAATTATTTCCTATATCTTATCTTTATTAAACCCTTCCACCCATTTCTGTTTGGTAGTGCTTAACTAGCATATCAGGTATCTTTGATAGACAACAAGCAATAAGATTTCTCAATGATCTTTCTGCCTACTGATTTCTCAATGATCATTCATCCTTGATAACAAGCATATCAGGTCTCTCTTCATCATTTGTAACACCATTCCATTGCTATTGATTTAATTTTCATTAGAATATGGAGATCTAAATCTTTTTCATTTTTTCCCCATACCTATTCTTTCTTATTCTTTATGTAGAACTGAACCAGCTCTATCAGGTTGATCTAAGTTTCTGTCACATATACATCAAGTAATGATCTTGGAATATGATTTCTATGGGTCCATGAGACAAATATTCCCTAGTACTAGAAATACTATAGTAAAAATAATCCAATCTAGATCACTACACCATAAGTGATATCCTTGTATTCACATGCATTTATTCCCTAGGTTGCCTACATATCATCTTGTTCCTATTGCACAAGCTTAATTAGGGCTATAGTATCTTTGTCAAGACCCAAATAGTGATATCAAATCTAAAATCTTCACTATTTTAATGGTCTCAAATTATCATAATGAAATAGTTTTATTTAAATCTTCATTCAACTATTTATCTCAAAAGAGGATATTAATAGATATTCATGTGTTTACATTTATAATATTCTCCACAATAGTTATGTAGCCATTATGCCTTATCATTGTGATCCTCAACTACTCCACTATAATTTATCAAGGTCTTGGGGCATAGTCACTTAAAAATTTAGAATATGGTGGTTGAAGTCACATAAAATATAAAGTGACCTCAACATATTTAAGTGGATAATTCCACTTACTTCCAATTGAAATGACACATAAATGGACTAAAATAGATAAATTAAAAGGTCCCCAAATTAGAGAATGTTCATGTGATTCTCTAAGGGAAAGAAACATTATGTTTGAGGCAATCATAATTGAAGGCCTATGATATATGTAGGCTCTAACTATGTTGATCCAAAATAATAACATGGTCCTTGAGTATCCATGCTACTCTCACACATAACTCTCACACATATCATTTACAACAAACACATGTGGCCATCACATTTTAATTACTTACTTGAATCTATGTGATTGATGGTATTGATTAATATATATTTAAAATTTAATAGACCATATAATAATATCCAATGGCTCCATAAACTTACATAAAGTCATAGAGTTCCTCAAAGTATATTTCTTCGTGTTCAAGGAAAATGGAGAAACAAGTAAGCTAGTCATAGTACAAAAATCCACATGGCTCTGACTAATAATGTAATGTGTGCAAGAATCACCCTACATTCATATTGTGGTCTCACCATAATTATAGATTGAATTTCACTCTAAATTGTATTCCATATGGTCACACATCTGTAAACTTATATAGTTCTATGGATAATAATATTAAACATAATAGTAAACTAATGTGGGGCCCTAATATTATGAAACATGTCATAATCACAAATCATATCAATCCTTATTAATTTTAAACCCAACTATCCTTATGTTGAAAGCATTCATTATTTCATTTGATTTTTTTTTAAAAAAAAAATAGTCTTGTCCACATGTCTAAAAATTAATTAATAATCACTACTTTATTTATTTTGGTAGGGTCTCCATACCCATATAGGATCTTATTTTATTAGCCCTAAAGGGTAATTAACGCTTTCATTTTAATTTAAGAGGTTATTATTTCTACTTATCTGGGCCAATCAAACTATATTATTTTATGTGCTAAATAATATATGAATGTTTTACCTAAATTAAATATAAGGTGTTTAATGGATAGTAAATCTACTTTAATATAATTCACTACAAAATTTCTATATTATTTTCAGCTTCACATAAATCAAGAAAAGAATGCAGTTATAATAGCAGATAAGAGGGCATAGGTCCTCATGTCTACCAAAAATAAAGGAAAATTCAAATCCCAATTCTGAGCATTAGATGGTAGTCTAGTTAAGGTATGATAATGCAAAAATAAAATAATATCACCATTAATGAAATCCTTGAATGGATTCATTCTACAAGGAGAATTTTCAAACCGTCAAGCTCTACCTTTCATAAATCCACCAATGAGACTGACCTTTTCCAAAAATCCAACAAAGAACTTGAACTCAAGCCTCTATTTAATGCATCAACTGAATCTCCCATAATTATTTTCCTATAAAAAGAGTCATCATCTTGATAGTTCAATAATCATAATCATAATCATTACCACTAAATTATGAAATAGGAAGACTGTTAGAGTTTGACATGATCAATTATTACAAAGATATAAAACAAGAAAAAATCAGCCAAAACCAAACTCCAATACTCATTGAATAATTTTAAATAAATAAAAATAAACCATTGTGCAAAAATAAACCAAAAATTCATAGCCAAATATATGCATTATTCATAACCAAAAGAAATATAGAATAGCCTGTTGACATTGGAGATTGCACCCAGGGCAAGGAGGCCTAGCTTCTACCTTCTCCCCGCAACATGGAAACTCTCCTCTCGCCTGTGGAACTGGTGAAGCTGGAGGAGAGAGTCTCTAGTTAAGGGCTATCTCCCTTTGATGCATCGTGTTTTTTCTAGGAAAAGTTAATATATATATAATATAAGGGGGGGATGAAAATGGAGAAGAAATGCATAGAAAACAAACAAACCTACTCTAAAAGAGGCGATGCACCAAAAAACAAGGTTGACCTTCACACATCCACTCTCAGAATCAGACAAATACATACATTACACTACACACTTGGCAGAAGGACCAGGCTGCAAAAGACTAGCAGGGAGGCTTACATGAAAACACAAAAGACAAAAAATTATTGAGGCGCTATGAAATGCACGCTATAGTAACTTCCTCTATCCTGGTCTTCTAAAATGTCTGCTCTTCTCCTTTCAATGGCAGAAATGGTGCCTTGTAGATAATAGGTCTGCTGGTGTTAAACCTATGAGAGCATCAAGAAACGATGATTGGACATAGACAAACATTCAATGCATACTCTGAAACATCTATCCAATTTGAGGTAAAAAACTACATTTTATTTGATTCAAGTGAAATTTTGCCAAGGCTGCGCCTTTGCAAAAGTAGAAGAACCGATTCTCCTAAAAAATGAGAAGTTACAATATATAGAAGAAAAGAGAAAGAAACTTGGCACTTTTTTGACAAGTCGGCCTGTCGCGTCCCATTGGAAAGAGGAAACACTATTGTGTTGTCATCGTCCTAGAAGAAGCCTGCTGGAACCATGTTGTATAATCACCAAATTTGACTTTGACATTTAAGATTTAATGTGGAAGCATGGATCGCACCTCTTTTCTACTAACAGATGAAATTTGTCCCCTTTTAAAAATGCACGGTCTACACCGTTTGCTGTTTGTGCCATTTGGGGACTGTCAGGAAATAAATCGCCTATACTTTGCCATTTGGACTACCTTGTCACTTCTGAGCCATGTCATTCCTCCTTGCTTTGTCACTTTGTCATTGTCTTCTTCTTAGTCCTGTCTCTTTTGGCTTGTTAGCCTCCAGGGGTGAACACTTAAATGGATCGCTACATTCTGGCTCCTTCTTTTCCATGGTTTTCACTTTTTGTTTGAAGGCAAACGGCTATTTTACTTCGTTAATTTTGATGGTCCTTGGAACATCACCGTCCTTGACAAAAGTCATCAGGTCTTTTCCTTTCAAGTGTGGCCTCTTTGAACTAAACCCGTTGAACCAAAATGGTTCAACGGTTCAATGGTTCAACCAAGCGCGCCGATGAGCCTTTGAACCGAAGCCGATGAACCAAGACTGTTGAACTTCCACCTTTGAACCAATCGAACCCAGCTATGAACTGAATTCATTGAACCTGCTAAACTCGAAATGAATTGGCCTTAAACAACAGGTGAGAAGTTGACCAAGATTTTGCCTATGGGTAAAATTGGCCAACATATTGGTGACTCATAGGGGAATCATGCCTACTATGCTTAGAACTAGTTGCCTTAAAATTCATTGGGCTCAGATTCAGATGTAGCTATGAAATAATTATCAACAACCTGAAAGATTTGAGAATCAAATATGAAGCCTTTACCCCAAGCAAATGGAAACACACAAGGCTAAAAACACTACCTATGCAACTGCACTTAGGGAAAATAGGAAAAACAACTGAAAACAAACTATTATATACAGCTAACCAGGAAAATTCACCTCCCTCCTTCATCAAAGGGAAAAATTCTTAAGTCCCTTTCATGGAAAGAAGACCTATGGTGCCAGGCAAGTAGCTGAAGGAAAATGAGATTTGGTGACTTGTTCCTCTTGACTGTCACCTACATTGGCTGGAATCTGAGTGGATCAAAATTGAACATGCCTCTAACATATATGTAATTTCTTTGTCCTTAGAAGCCTGTTGAATGCTGGTCCTTTGAATTGGTGCTCTTTACCAAGAAATTTGTGGCTACTGGCTCATCACCGTTAGCCCTTTGGTCTGCACATTCATTCTACACTATATCATGGTTTGACTTGTTTCCTTCTGCTTCATTGGAGATCCTGTCAAACTCATCCTCTGCTCTTTCGAGGCCTTCCTCAAGGAAGATAGACCTCTCCTTTACCTCCTCAAAGATTAGGATCTCTAAATGTTCAAAGATATTCTCCTGATCCTCCTCCAACTTAGGCTCCTCAGCGTAGTCATCCTCATCATCAAAACAGTGAGGAAGTTCATCAAACAGAAGGGAAGAGACCTCACCATGCATTTGTTCCTCCTCATATTACTAGAACATATGCATATGTGCAAGACCTGCATCTTCTCCACTATTGATGGTGACTTCACAAGGAACATCAATGATGATTTCTTCTTCATCGTTGCTCGTGACAGCCTCTTGAAGGACTGAAGATTGGATCTTCTACTCCTCACTCACCTCTTATAGAACAAGTTCTTCCTCGAGAAGGGGTGAAATGGAGAAAACATGTGGAAGAGGAGGCAGTCCTTGAGCTAGAATCGAATGATTCTCCTCCTTCCACTTGGTCGGTACTTCATTAATGTCAGGTGTGGCCTGATAGCTCTCTTGGAGGTGTGTGGATGGGCTGGGTTGAGACAGATCCACCACACATTGGTTGAGGAATCTCATTTGGGACTCCAACTCTGCAATTCTCCTAGCTATATGTTCTTGAAGGAGCCTTTCTTGGAGATCACCAGCATTATCCTCTTCAAAGATCTGAGCTAGTTCCTGGCATTCCTTCCTCCAACTTGGAATATGCACATCATGTTGAAAGACTTGGGGAAGTTGAGGGATGCAAGGAAGAGACTGTTGATGCACTGGAAGAGTCTCGAGAAGAGGGACATGCTGGTTGGTGGTACTCCCCCCAATGGAAGATGCACAATATAAAGGATTGGGAAGATTGATCTCCATGGGGGGTTGCTATGATGCCCTTTGGTATTGGAAAGCCAAGCGCATGGGATTGGGAGCAGATGCATTTGGTGAGCTGGAGTGAGCAAGCGCTATGTGATAGAAAGGATTTGGTGCAAAAGATGGGGCTTTTTTCAGAATATGAGGGGGTGCAAAAGGCTAACTGCCTTGGACAAATGGATTTCTCCATTTCATTTCCTTCTCCATGGATTGTGAAGCATGTGCTTGCCTAAACAAACACTCCTCTTGGTACATCTACTCTTGCTAGTATCTGTACTACTCCTCTCATTGATCTCCATTATCTTCCTCTCAAACTCCAGCCTCATTTCCCTTATCATTGCAGGGCAACTAGGAGAGCTGCTTGAGGGGATGCCATAAAGAGGCTGAGTCTGATCATGGTAATATGAAGGAATATAAGGCCCATGATTTTGTGCAAACGGATTATACATAAATAAAGTAGATTTCTGATGGCACCAGGCTGCTTAACCAGCAGATTCAACTCGAAGTCACCATTAGTGTTTGATGTAAAGCCTCCAAAGGCTAGTCGGTTGAAGAACACATCAAAAATTCTTCAACTCTTTGGACAAAACATGTCCTAGTTAGTCCCACTGGGTGTGCCAAAACTGTTGATGTTGGAGATTGCACCTGGGGCAAGGAGGCCTAGCTCCTGCCTTTTCCTTGTAACATGGAAACTCTCCTCTCGCATGTGGGGCCAGTGAAGTTGGAGGAGAGAGTCTCTAGATAAGGGCTAGCTCCCTTTGATGCATCGTGTTTTTTCCAGCAAAAGTTAATAGGTATATATATAATATAAGGGGGGATGAAAAGGGAGAAGAAATGCATAGAAAACAAACAAACCTACTCTAAAAGAGGTGATGCACCAAAAAACAAGGTCGACCTTCACACATCCACTCTCAGAATCAGACAAATACATACATTACACTACACACTTGGTAGAAGGACCAGGCTATAAAAGACTGGCACAGAGGCTTACATGGAAACACAAAAGATAGAAAATTACTGAGGCACTATGAAATGCATGCTATAGTAACTTCCTCTATTTTGGTCTTCTAAAATGTCTGCTCTTCTCCTTTCAATGGCAGAAATGGCACCTTGTAGATAATAGGTTTGCTGGTGTTAAACCTGTGAGAGCATCAAGAAATGATGACTAGACATAGACAAACATTAAATGCATACTCTGAAACATCTATCCAAATGGAGGTAAAAAATTGCATTTTATTTGATTCAGGTGAAATTTTGCTAGGGCTGCACCTTTGAAAAAGTGGAAGAACTGATTCTCCTCAAAAATGAGAAGTTACAATATATAGAAGAAAAGAGAAAGAAACTTGGCACTTTTTTGACAATTCGGCCTGTCGCGTCCCATTGGAAAGAGGAAACACTATTGTGTTGTCATCATCCTAGAAGAAGCCTGTTGGAACCATGTTGTATAATCACCAAATTTGACTTTGGTTTTGAGCTTTAATGTGGAAGCATGGATTGCACCTCTTTTCGGCCAACAGATGAAATTTATCCCCTTTTAAAAATGTGTGGTCTACACTGTTTGCTATTTGTGCCATTTGGGGACTGTCAGGCAATAAATTGCCTGCACTTTGCCACTTAGACTGCCTTATCACTTCTGCACCATGTCATTCCTCCTTTCTTTGTCACTTTGTCATTATCTTCTTCTCTTTTCTGTGTCTTCTTGCTTGTTAGCCTCTAGGGGTGAACACTTAAATGGATCGCTGCATTCTAGCTCCTTCTTTTCCATGGTTTGCAATTTTTGTTTGAATGCAAACGGCTATTTTACTTCATTAATTTTGATGGTCCTTGGAACGTCACCGTCCTTGACAAAAGTCATCGGGTCTTTTCCTTTAAAGTGTGGTCTCTTTGAACTGAACCCGTTGAACCAAAATGGTTCAACGGTTCAATGGTTTAACCAAGCGCGCCAATGAGCCTTTAAATCGAAGCCAATGAACCAAGACCATTGAACTTTCACCTTTGAACCAATTGAACATGACTATGAACTGAATTCATTTAACCTGCTGAACCTGAAATGAATTGGCCTTAAATAGCAGGTGAGAAGTTGATCGAGATTTTCCTTGTGGGCAAAATTGGTCAACAAATTGGTGACTCATAGGGGAAGCATGCCTGCTATGCTTAGAACCAGTTGCCTTAAAATCCATTGGACACGAAGTCAAATGTAGCTATGAAAGAATTATCAACAGCCCAAAAGATTCGAGAATCAAATATGAAGCCTTTACCCCAAGCAAAGGGAAACACACGACGCTAAAAACACTACTTGTGCAACTACACTTAGGGAAAACAAGAAAAACAACTAAAAACAAACTATTATATATAGCTAACTAGGAAAATTTGCCTCCCTCCTGGATCAAAGGGAAAATTTCTTAAGTCCCCTTCCTAAAAAGAAGACTTATGGTGCCAGCCAAGTAGCTGAAGGAAAATGAGATTTGGTGACTTGCTCCTCTTGCCTGTCACCTGCATTGGCTAGAATTCGAGTGGATCAAAATCAAACATGCCTCTGACATATATGTATACTGTTTGTCCTTGGAATCTTGTTGAATGCTGGTCCTTCAAATTGGTGCTCTTCACCAAGAAATTTGTGGCTGCTAGCTCATCACCGTTAGCCCTTTTGTCTGCACAATCCTTCTGCACTGTATCATGGTTTGACTTGTTTCCTTCTACTTCGTTGGAGATCCTGTGAAACTCATCCTATCCTCTTTTGAGGCCTTCCTCAAGGAAGACAGACCTCTCCTTTTCCTCCTCAAAGATCAGGATCTCTAGATGTTCAAAGATATTCTCCTGATCCTCCTCCAACTTCGGCTCCTCAGCATATTCATCCCCATCATCAAAACAGTGAGGACGTTCATCAAACAGAAGGGAAGAGAGCTCACCATGCATTTCTTCCTCCTCATATTGCTGGAACATCTACATATGTGTAAGACCTGCATCTTCTCCACTACTGATGGTGACTTCACAAGGAGCATCAATGATGATTTCTTCTTCATCGTCGCTCGTGACAGCCTCTTGAAGGACTGCAGATTGGATCCTCTGCTCCTCACTCACCTCTTAAAGAATAGGTTCCTCCTCGATAAGGGGTGAAGTGGAGAAAACATGTGGAAAAGGAGGTAGTCCTTAAGTTAGAATCGAATGATTCTACTCCTTCCACTTGGTCGGCACTTCATCAATATCAGGTGTGGCCTGATAGCTCTCTTGGAGGTGTGTGGATGGGTTGGGTTTAGACAGATCCACCACACGTTGGCTAAGGAATCTCATTTGGGACTCCAACTCTACAATTCTCTTGGCTATATGTTCTTGAAGGAGCCTTTCTTGGAGATCACCAGCATTATCCTCTTCATAGCTTTGATTGCTTCCTGACATTCCTTCCTCCAACTTGGAATATGCACATCATGCTAAAAGACTTGGGGAAGTTGAGGGATGCAAGGAAGAGACTGTTGATGCACTGGAAGAGTCTCGAGAAGAGGGACATGTTGGTTGGTGGTACTCCCCCCAATGGAAGATGCATAATATAAAGAATTGGGAAGATTGATCTACATGGGGGTTGCTCTGATGCCCTCTAGTATTGGAAAGCTAAGCACATGGGATTAGGAGAAGATGCATTTAGTGAGTTGGAGTGAGCAAGCGCTATGTGATAGAAAGGATTTGGTGCAAAAGAGGAGGATTTTTTCAAAATATGAGGGGGCGCACAAGGCTGACTGCCTTGGACAAATGGATTTCTCCATTTTGTTTCCTCCTCTATGGATTGAAAAGCCTGTGCTTGCCTAAACAAACACTCCTCCTTATACATCAGCTCCTATTGATATCTGTACTTCTCTTCCTCTCTGTTGATCTTCATTATCTGCCTCTCAAACTCTAGCCTCATTTCACTTATCGTTGTAGGGCAACTAGGAGAGTTGCTTGAGGGGATGCCATAAAGAGGCTAAGTCTGATCATGGTAATATGAAGGAATATAAGGCCCATGATTTTGTGTAAAGGGATTATACATAAAGAAAGTAGATTTTTGATGGCACCAAGCTGCTTAACCAGTAGATTCAACTCAGAGTCACCATTGGTGTTCGATGCAAAGCCTCCAAAGGTTGGTCGATTGAAGAACACACCAAAAATTCTTCAACTCTTTGGACAAAACATGTCCCAGTTGGTCCCATCAGGCGTGCCAAAACTATTGACACTAGAGATTGCACCCAGGGTAAGGAGGCATAGCTCCTGCCTTCTCCTCACAACATGGAAATTGTCCTCTCACATGTGGGACTAGCGAAGCTGGAGGAGAGAGTCTCTAGATAAGGGCTAGCTCTCTTTGATGCAAAAGTTAACAGTTATATATATAATATAAGGGGGGGATGAAAAGGGAGAAGAAATGCCTAGAAAACAAACAAACCTACTCTAAAAGAGGTGATGCACCAAAAAACAAGGTCGACCTTCACACATCCACTCTCTGAATCAGACAAATACATACATTACACTACACACTTGGCAGAAGGACCAGGCTGCAAATGACTAGCAAGGAGGCTTACATGAAAACACAAAAGATAGAAAATTACTGAGGTGCTGTGAAATGCACACTATAGTAACTTCCTCTATTTTGGTCTTCTAAAATGTCCGCTCTTCTCCTTTCAGCGAAAGAAATGGCGCCTTGTAGATAATAGGTCTGCTGGTGTTAAACCTGTGAAAGCATCAAGAAATGATGACTGGATAGAGACAAACATTCAATGCATACTCTAAAACATCTATCGAAATGGAGGTAAAAAATTGCATTTTATTTGATTCAGGTGAATTTTTTCTAAGGCTGCACCTTTGAAAAAGTGGAAGAACCGATTCTCCTCAAAAATGAGAAGTTACAATATATAGAAGAAAAGAGAAAGAAACTTGGCACTTTTTTGACAAGTCAGCCTGTCGCGTCCCATTGGAAAGAGGAAACACTATTGTGTTGTCATCATCCTAGAAGAAGCCTACTGGAACCATGCTGTATAATCGCCAAATTTGACTTTGGCATTTGAGCTTTAATGTGGAAGCATGGATCATGCCTCTTTTCTACCAACAGATGAAATTTGTCCCCTTTTAAAAATGTGCGGTCTACACTATTTGCTGTTTGCACCATTTGGGGACTGTCAGGCAATAAATCACCTACACTTTGCCACTTGGACTGCCTTGTCACTTTTGCACCATGTCATTCCTCCTTGCTTTGTCACTTTGTCATTATCTTCTTCTCAGTTCTATCTCTTCTGGCTTGTCAGCCTCTAGGGGCGAACACTTAAATGGATCGCTGCATTCTGGCTCCTTCTTTTGCATGGTTTGCACTTTTTGTTTGAAGGAAAATGGCTATTTTACTCCATTATTTTTTATGGTCCTTGGAATGTCACCATCCTTGACAAAAGTCATCGGGTCTTTTCCTTTAAAGTGCGGCCTCTTTGAACTAAACCCGTTGAACCAAAATGGTTCAACGGTTCAATGGTTCAACCAAGCGCACCGATGAGCCTTTGAACCGAAGCCGATGAACCAAGACTGTTAAACTTCTGCCTTTGAACCAATCGAACCTGGCTATGAACTGAATTCATTGAACCTGCTGAACCCATAATGAATTGGCCTTAAACAGTAGATGAGAAGTTGACCGAGATTTTGCCTGTGGGAAAAATTGGTCAACATAGCCAAAATAAAAATACTCCCTTAAATTATTCAAATGATTCTCCATAATAATAAAGATAAACACAATGTATTAATAGAATTGCATGTAAACTTACTTTCCTAATTAATTAATAAAAATATTCTAAATTTATCTAAATCATAATTTGTATGAAATATAAACTAAAGTTATCTCAAGCCTTTCAAATACTTTATTTTTATAAAATGATATATCAACTAAATATTAAATTATTATTAAATAAATTTCATGATTAATTTACATAATTGAAGTCGATCTAGAACTAGAGTCAATAGCAATTAACAAACATTCTCCCCCTTGATGTTGAGTGGACTAAAAAGATGATCTCATATATTTAAAAACTAAACTTTTTCCATGGCTTTAGGGAAGATATCTACAACATGTTTATGTGTGTTTATATAATTTAATTCTAAATATATCTTCTAAACTAAATCTCAAATAAAATGATACTTCAAATGAAAATTATTTGACATATTGTGATGCACTAGATTCCTTGTTGACTTGATATCATTAAGATTATCACAAAAAATTACTGTAAGCTAAATCTGTTTCTCTCCAATTTCTTCTAAAACCTTTTGGAGCCATAATTATTGTGTACCTACTAATGTGACTGCAATATATTCTCAATCTATAGGTGAAAAGGAAATTGAACTTTGCTTCTTTGAACTCCATGTAACCAAATTAAAACCAAGTGAAAAGTAATTCCTAGATGTCAACTTTTGATCATCCAAACCACCACCCCAATCAGAATCACTAAAACCTAAAAGTTCAAACTTTTTAGTAGTGTAATAATGAATACCATAGCAAAATAGTACCTTTCACATAACTCATAATTCTCTTATCTACCTTCATATAAATTTTAGATGGCTCAAACATATATCTTGATATAAGAGAAATTGAATAAGTAATATCTGGTCTTATGTGAGCTAGAAACATTGAGCTTCCAAAATAAAATTGTAATTTATCTCATCAACTCTTTTAGAACCATCTTTTTTACATAGAATAACTCTATGAACAGTTTGAGTAGAGACTAGTTTACAGTCAACCATATTTAATTTATTCAACATATCATTTGAATGCTTTATTTGACAAATGAAGATGTTAGCTTTAATTTGATGAACCTCCATCCCTAAAAAGGTATTTAATAAGACCTAAATATTTCATTTAAAATTCATTCAACATTACAATTTTGAATTTGTCTTTCATCTTAGAATTGTTGCTCATATACAAAAAATCATCAACATATAAAATTATAATAAGGACATCATTACCTTCTTGACATTAGTAAAGACTAGGCTCACTTTTGTTTCTTTTGAATCCATTCTGCTGAAAATAACCCTCAATCATTTCATACCATGCTATGGATGCTTGTTTGAGGCCATACAAATCCTTCTTCAACTTGTAGACTTTATATTATTTAACATACAATTCAAAACCTTGTGGCTGTTCTACATAAACTTCTTCTAAGTTACCATTCAAGAAGGCACTTTTCACATCCACATGATGTATGCTCCATTTCCTTTGCGCTACTAGTGAAATCATCATTATGATAATCTCTTGTCTTGTTACTCATGCAATGCAAATGTCTCTTCATAATCTATGCCATACCTTTGTGTGAAATTAGTAGTAATTAAGCTTGCCTTGTGTCTTTTAACACTTTCATCACTATTGTACTTAGTCTTATAGACCCATTTAGTACCAATATTTTTATTGTCATATGAAAGCTATGTAAGCTCTCAAGTATCATTCCTGTTATTATAATTTATCTCTTCTTGCATTGCTTGCAACCAAACATAATTATTACATACATATTTAAAACATGATGGTTTAAAATCAGGTTATTTAATTAAATCATAATTTATTGTCTCAACTCTTAGACATTCTTCATGTGATTGGCTTCTTGTATGCTATCAAATTTCACTCAAGATTCGTACCTTCCTTTAATAACTAGCACTTGAAGTAAGAGTTATGCTTGGAATACATGAACTAGATGAAGGAATGTTTAATGGACTTGTACCACTTGGTATTGAAGTACTTATGGGTTACTCATTAGTAATATCATCATAATTACCATCAATTAAAATATATTTGGACTTCTCAATATTTAATTTATCTTTATCATGACCATAGACTCCCCCTTCATCAAAAATAACATCTCTTAACATAATTACACTATTAGTGATAAGATGATAAAGCTTATAATATTTGCTTTCTTCATTGTACCCAAAAATAATACAAGACTCATGCTTTGGATCTAATTTCTTCCTTTTATTATTAGCTACATAAACATAAGCTACACAACCAAAAAAATTGAAATATTTGACACTAGGATTCTTTCATACCATCCTTCATATGGAGTCATCTTTTCAATTGCACTACTGGGACTTCGATTGAGAATATATATTGTTGTATCAACTCCATCACCCCAGAAAGAGTTGTTAAATCCCTTTGTTTGTAACATGTTCCTTGCCATTTCAACCACTGTATATTTTTTTTCTTTTCAGCCACACCATTTTGTTGAGGAGTTTAGACAGTTGTGAGTTGCCTTTTGATGCTATTCAAATCATAATAATTCATAAAATAATTTTAATATAATTCACCTCCATAGTTAGTCCCTGATCACTTTATTTTGTAACCAATTTTATTCTCTATAAGGAATTTAAATCTCTTAAATTTATCAAATGCTGCACTTTTTTTCATCAAAAAATATACCCAAGACTTTCTTGAATAATCATCAATAAATGTAATAAAATATGATAACTTACTGAAACTGTTTATTTGTATAGGACTATAAATATATTAGTGAACCAATTGAAGTGGATGATAATCCCTCCATGCAGTACCTTTTAGAAACATTTTTCTTTCATGTTTTCATTTAACACAACCTTCAAAAAGTTATTTATGATCTTAAAACTTTGGCAAACCATAAACTAATTCTTATGATGTTAGTAACTTCAAACATTAAAAATTCAAGTGCCCATCCCTGAGATGTCATAGCTAACTTTTATCTCCATATGCCATATTTGCAACGCTGTTACTATGCTCTCCAAACTTGAATGAAACATCATATTCTTAGACATTCACACTATTATAACAACCTTATTTCTTTAATTATTATCATAAATAGTGCATTGATTATCATTAAAACCCACCTTATAGTTATTTTCACATAGTTGTCCAATAATCAACAAATTATGTTTCAAATTTAGGGTGTAATAAATACCATTGATACTTTTCATACCTTATATAGTATTCACCTTCATAGTTCTTTTTTTGGCTACCTCTAAAGATATATTATCACCAAGTTTGATATTAAATTTGTGATCTATAAACTATAAGTAAACCCCTACTATAAAAACTATTTATTTAAAAATGGATTTTAATAATATGTCAATTTCTAAAATGTATTTTAAAAAAATTGACTTTTATTCTGAATGTAAATTATCTGCAACAATTCTGATTATGTTTATTCTTTAAACTTATATAAATCTATTGTTCAATTAAAAAAAATCCCTTCATATTTTATGCCTTTGAATAATCTCTTAATTAATTTCTAGTAATTAAATTCTAAATATCAATAATAATTTAAAATTGATATACTGATGGAAAACTAAAAATAAAATAGAGACCAATGATTATATATGGGCTTCACCAATTAGCTACGGCCCAAAGATTTTTAAATGTCAATTCAATCAATTAAATATAATTCTACAAGTAATAATATAACTCACAATAATGACAAATAAACCCTGTCACCTGTAATAAAATTAGAAACTAGATATTGAAGACTCTCAACCTGATCAACAAACAACTCCTTTTTCATCTAAATATTTGCAAGTACTTTCTTTCTTCAAAATGGCTAAATAATTCTCTATATAATTTTTATAGTTTTACAAGACTCTGTAATAGGCAAAAATGGCCTCAATTAGAGTATTTAAATGGAATAAAATACCATATATTATGGTAGGGTGAAACACCATGTTTAATTTAATAATGGATTACCATTTAAAACTAATGGTCCACCTAATACACCTCACTTAATGGTTGATCCATGTGGGAGTGGGGAATGATGATTCCATATGGTTTATTTAACAAAGCTTTTCCCATAAATAACATGGTTCATGGTACCATGATCTTCCACACAAAACTACTGACCATACAAAAGTCATATGGATAATCCACATAGAGGAATAAAGTTTATTAAAATGGGACAAAGGTACTTTTTGTTTTAAAAATAATATCCCACGGTTTTTTTAAATAACCATCCATGTGGAAGTGGGTAATAATAAAATTTGGGACTTATATTTTAAAATATTGAATGGAATAATCAAATTCATAAATAGGATAATTAAATTTAGATTTAATATCCCATGGTTGTTAATAACCATAATAAAATAAGATATTAGTAATATTTTTAAAATGGAAGAATTACAGTGGCAATAATTGGTTATGTGGAAAGAATATCTTGATAACCTTAGTAGAATTCTATGGTAAAATTGATAAATGGGTAATGTGAATAAAGGTCAATTTGGTCTCACATCTACAACACAACACCCATTAGCAACATAATAAAATATTTCCAATATAGACATTAATTGTATCAATGCTTTATATTTTTACCATGTGTCGACTTTCCCATTATGACACTTGTATTCTCCACATTTTTCTATTTGAAACATATGATGAGTGAAAATCCTTAGTATCAAACTTCCCAAATGAGACCCTTTGGCCTCTAAAAGGTCAAATCACCCATTAAATCTATAAATGGCTCACTTTATAAAACATCATTACAAAAAATCATTGTAACAATTTAAAAATCAAATTGAATCCTTGCAATTCTAGTGAAATAAATATCTATCCAATACCAAATTGTAGATATAAATTACTTGTACAAATATCACATCTCTAAAATAGTGAATCTAACAATAAATGATCACCAAATGCAACTACAAACTAGTTTTTTAGTGTAATAAATACACACACTAATTGTAACTGCATTTGGAAGTAACAAATAAATGCCCAAAATTAATGAGGGACTTATAAATATTCAAGTATCATGTATGGCTACAAAAATCTTGTAAAATTATTACAATTATAAATGGTGCCCAAAAGGGTCATATAATTCTCTATTTACACAATGTAAATGACAACATATATACTAAAATGCAATTTTTTTTCAAAATAGACATACTAATCATGCCCCATATAATCAGCATATATTGTTGTCAATGTTTAAAAATGAAGTTTTTCTAAAAACTCACACATTATAAAATAATCAGAGTATGTTAAACCTGTCCCTTGGATTTTCTCTACAGGTTACTCCAGTAAACCATATATAAATCCTAAATCATTTAGTAATATCTCCAAGTTTAAACACGTGTTGATTCTTTTTACCAAAGCATCAGGAGCTCAAAAACTTATTTAGAAGAAAAATATAGATCTTAGCAAAACCACAAATATGAGAAAATAATTCAAATATGATAAACCTATCACTCAAATTTTCTCACAACTAGTAGCTTCAAAAATATGTTCAAAAACAAAATATATTCCTTCTAATGCAATTCCAAAACTACTTTGAACATTTTAATGATAATAAACTATCACAACTAAGCACACATGAAACTATGGAATTACTTACCAACCCACTTTATCATATTTTCATATTTTGGTAGTTTAATTTCCTCAGTGAATACCTAAGTAGCTTCATGGGTCATATCTGAAACTATTAGATTTGAAAAAACTTCCTATTTACTTATAGATGCATCATTCTTCATGGATGTCCTCTTAAAATACTTAGGACATAGTTGTGGATATGATACCCATCATGTATCATTTTGGTGACCACTTAGATTACAATGAGTACAATTATTATTACCCATTTGTTTCTCCTTAAAAAACATAAACATCCTAAGAGTTTGTTTTCTTTTCCAACATAAACCAACATAGTGATTATTCAATCCATAAAAACTACATAGATATTTAGACTAAAAGTCCAATGATAATATATGTGGTTTAATATATGTTGGAATATATACCAGGTTTTCTAGGATTAGTGCAAGTATGAGAAGGTGGAATGATTTTATCTTTTCTCAAATCATGTTTGTATACAACAACATATTTTTGTAGGGATGGAATTCTTTTTCTCTGCGTGTTATCACTTCACAAGACTAGTGACCTGAACACTTTGTTGTTAGAAGCTTGTATTCCTTCAATGGTTATAGAATTTTCACCAGCTTCCATTTTTCACACTATTATATCCCAAACATAAAAAATGAGGTCAATCTTCTACCTGAATGGGGTTATCAGTGCCTTGGCCATACTATAAAAGGTCTTTTCCATTAAATTTCATTTTAACAAGTAATTTTGAACCTATTCCTTTTCTATACTATTCAAATTTACCAAAATCATTATTACTAGATTCATCATGTGAAAGAAAATTAACTGGTGACTCATATTTACTTATAGTGCATTCATCCATCATGGTTTTTGCATTTGATGTGGAAGGCAAATCCTTCACTTGTTCACAATTATCTAGTCTTGTCAAGAGCTCATCCTTGGCTTACAATTCAATTTTCAAATTTTTGACTTCCTCTTCTAAGCAATAAAATTTAGATATCAAAAAATTGTTCTCTTCTTGGATCTGTTGATTATATGACTTAGGGTCATCAAGATATTTCTCTTTTAACAACTTACCCATAGTCCACCTATTATTGTAAACAACCTATACTTCTAACAATGAAAAGAGAGTAAACAAGAAGTGTACAATAATACAACCAAATTAAAATTGAATTCAAATTTACACACAATCAGAAGTTAATCCCTGTATTTTAACTGCTCTGATACCAAATTAAACTATTAATAGTAAGTCTCCCCCTACTATTAAAACTATTTATTTAAAAATATATTTTAATAATATGTAAATTTTTAAAATAAATTAAAAAATGACATTTACTCAAAATGTAAATTGTCTGCAACACTTCTGATTATGAGTATTTTGTAAAATCATATAAATCTATTATTCAATTAAAAATATTCCCTTCATATTTTATTTCTTTTAATAATCTATTTATTAATTTCCACTAATTAAATTCCAAATATCAAAAATAATTTGAAAATGATATACTGATAGAAAATTAAAAATAAAATAGAGACTAGAGATTGTTTACAAGGTTCACCAATTGGCTATATCCCTGAGATTACTAAATAGCAATCTAAACCATTAAAATTCAATTTTCAATTAATAATACAACATACAATAATGATAAATGAACCCTATCAACTTTAATAGAACTAAAAACCATATATTGAAGACTTTGAACCTGATCAACAAACATCTCCATATTAATTCGAAGCTCTACGAGTACTTTCTTTATCTAAAATTGGTAAATAACTATTTCTATAATTTTTATAAGCTTACAAGACTCTATAATAGGGGAAAATGGCCTTAATCAAGCTATTTCAAAATTCTACCTCTATAAAAATAAACACGGTCAATCCTCTAAATTTAATAACTTGTATTTTTTAGCATAGTAGACTTTCACCTGTATGGCATGTCTTTGCTTCAAATATTTTCAATAATCCTTTCTCTATAAAGAAAATATACAATCTGTATCTTCTTTGTTGTCTATAATAATAATAATAATAATAATAATAATAATAATAATAATTTTAATAATAATAATAATAATAATAATAATAATAATAATAATAATAATAATAATAATAATAATAATAATAACCAATGTTGGATAACAATTTCAACTCTTCCCCAAAGTGTGCTTAAACTCAAGTAGTACATTGCATGCAAATTTTAATAGAATGAAATACCTTTTCATCCTTCCAAGTTCTGCTAACTATATTTTTAATAGATGCTTCTATATGATGCACATCATCAACACGTGATGCAATCCCAATGTCTACCTTTTCAACTGTAAAATCCTAAATAGTAGGATCTTGAACCTCTTCATTGGTTTTTGGCTGAGTTATTTCTACATTCTAGTTCCCTGTGTTTGGGTCAACATCTACCCTAGATGTCATTTTTAACTTTTTGGATTTGGGGGCTTTCCCTAAACATTTGCTCACCATATTTTCCAAGGGTATAGAAAATGGAACTACTTTCCTTTTATGACTGATTGAACATTCCAGCCATTTAGGAGTAGAAGCCGAGGATTCTCTATCAAAATTTAGTTGATCAGAAGGTACAGTTGAAATAATCATCAATTTGGAAGAATCAGAATGAATCACTATCTATTGGTCTATACTAACTTCTTTTGCCATTGGTGAATCAGACTCTTTATCACCTTTGACTTCTCGTGAATCCTCTTTAGAATTCAAATGCACAATCATGTTTTTAGAGATTTGATTTTTCTTCTTGCTCTGAGTCCTTGACCTAGTGACATGAGGAGGTAGGGTAATTACAAGGGCCTTCTCAGATTCTTTGATGACAAGTTCCCTTCCAATTTTTGACTTGGAAGTACCTACATCATAGATAGCAATAAGCTGGTTAGATGAGCTTATTGGGAATGGAAATTCAATTATTACTGTCTATTGCTAGAAGACTATATTTTGAACTCCTATTTTTCACTCTCTTAGCGATTTTTCAGTTCTCCTTGTTATTGGAAGAGTCTTGACTTTAATTTTATCTTCTTCACTTTTTTCCCAGTCAATTTCTAGAATAGGTGATTATTTTATTTGCTCAAACTGTGGATTAGTCACCTATTCATCATTATCAACAATTCTAGAAATGTCCATATTTAATTTAAGGGTAACTATCTATCCTAAGGAAAACCTAGACCACAGTCTTCTTCTGACTTTAAATTCATCTAAATAATCCTCCCAATAATCTTCCAATTGGGGAATATGTGAAAACCCTGTTCCAAAATCTAGATTATCCTTGACAAAATCTTTGCTGTCAAATTGAGATCTGATGTGAAGGAATGAAAATTGAATTTCGTAAAGTCCAATTCTAAATTCAAAGCATCAGATGTTGTTTTGCATGAATAACATCCAAGTTCAATAGGAAAAGATATGCCAGATTTATTCTTCGTTGGGAACTTTTTTATCTACATGTGTTAATTGCCTACAAACTTCTATTGGCACAAATCAGTCGAGAACATATCTTGGTAACCTCAAGGGTTCACCATCAAAACCCCCAAATCTAACGTAAGTGAACCTAGAAAATTGAATTAAGAAACTACCATAAATGTTAATCAGTTGCATAGCTTCTTTAGATAACCTTTTATTGATATTATCTGATAGTTCAGAAGTCATTTTCCCAACAAAGAAATCATTGATTCTCTTGTAACCCTCATAACAATTATGCATTTGCAAATGTGGGTAATAGTCATAAATTTTACTATCTTTGGCCAAAGGTGCATGTGGTAACCCTACCCATTGTCTCGCAGATGCCATGCAGTAGAGAAGGTAAGAAGACATATAAAATTATCTATTTCCCAAACAATTACTTAAACCCTGTTGTAAACATTTAGCTACAATTTCTGCCCAATCCAAATACTATTCTCATTAAAGTATCACCTATATGAAGAAGTAGATCCAGTCTTCCCAATAATAAGCATGAGCATTGCCTTTCAGTCTGTGTAAGAATACCATGATATCTTGTATTTATGGAATCATATGATTTCTTGTTAATGGCCTAGGCAATCTTGAACCTCCTTTTTGGAATTTTAAGAGTCAATTCCCAGCAGTCATACTTTTGTAAATTGCTTTCTTCATTGAAAAATAACCATAGGAAGAAGTAATACTAAGGTTAGTGTATGGTTCCTTAGGAGGGATTATCACCATAGACATTAGGGTATGTCTATTGATATGTAGTAAAACATTGCCATCTGCAGTCCTGATACACCTATTCTGAGGTTCATATTTATTCATGCATTCAAGGACCAATTCAGGGCATTGTATAGCCATGGGAAAGGCCGCAGCTTCAACCAAGCCACTTTCTACTATTTTCTGCATCATAGGATTTGACAGATAATTTCTAGCCCTTTCCTTAAAATATTCCAAATCATATTGGACTAGAGAAGTGTCCCCAATTTTAGGTGGAGAACATATGAGACCAGGACCATGTTCGTAATCAAGACAAACAGATTTCATGGCTACAGATCGGAGAATATAATGAAAAGAGAAAGTTTTAAATTTTTAAACAATACTGTAAACTCAAAAAGATCCTTTTTTCCAACCAAGTAGAGGAAATATCTTACAGCAAGATTTAAACTCACCTTAAATTTATCTGAAATCACTACGGATTCAAGCAGTCAAATATGTTATATTACCTGTACTTTTCTTTATATCACCCAGTATGCTTGTTTGCTGAATTTGAATTGTTCTTTCTTGATACATATATTAATCAAATCAAAAAATTAAATTGGGAGAATACATGCTAAACATGCTTGAAAAGACGTGTATTTTGACATATGCATTAATGGCAAGCATATTTTACGTGCAATTTCAATGAGTAATGATTATTTGTAACCTCGTGAAAATTCAAAATTTTCTATTTTATAGTGATTTTCAGATATATTTTCCTCTAAATCTCCCATTAATTTTAACTTAGATAAATCCTCAGGGCGACATAAGAATATAGCCATTGAACCGTTGAACCATTGAAAATTATGGTTCAACTTCAAGGTTCAATGATATGACATAAGCCACATAGACCGACCAATAATCTCATGATCTTTCTAGAAACATTGGACATTGATAGAACCGTTGAACTTTTTGGATATTAAACTGTTGAACTTTTAAACTCTAAAAGAGGGTTCAAGTTCAACCGAAAGGTTTAAAGACACAAATAACATACAAAGGAATAGTGCATTTCAAGAAATATTGAACCATTGGACTTTGCTATGTAGGTTCAAATGATAGGTTCAAGAGATTTATTAATTTAGACAAGGGAGCTGAGTGAACAAGACTCTTTACAAAGAATTAGATATTGAACTCTTTGAACCATTAAACTCTTGAACCTTTGAACTCTTGAACTCTAAAAAAGGTTCAAGTTCAATCAAAAGGTTCAATGATATACCTGAAAAAACACAAAAGGACAAAGAGTTCACTTTGAGAAACACTAAACCATTGAACCATTGAACTATTGAATTCTGAAAAAGGTTCAATTCTTTTAAAGATTTCACACATAGGAAATGATAAGTGGGTGAACTTATTATATGGCAAAATTCACGAAATTGAAGAAGGTGACTCACAAACTAACATTAGCTCTGACTGGGGACTGTATTTTATGGCAAAATGCAGAGAACTCAGAAACCTAGTTACGCAAACCAAGAAATAGAAATGAAAGAAAAAGAGAAAGACAAACCAAAAATGGGAAAGGAAAACACAAAATACAACAATAAAATAAAAGGTTATGTACAAAATAGGGGATACCTATTTCACAGTCGGTGCAACTTGAGATCCTATCCATTATAAGATACGGGTAAAATAGCTCCATCTGGATATTCCAATTTAAAAGAATTAGGACCAAGTACCTAATGAATTTTGAAAGGCTCTTTCTAAAGTGAATCAAATTTACCATGTGCTCCTTTAGGTTCTCTTCTTCTATCCCATAGCAATACCTCATCTCCTTCCATGAACTTTTTGGGTCTAGTTTTCTGATAAAAAATCTTTTAACTTTGTTTTGATGAGCAGTAATATGATCAACCAGTTCATTCCTCTATTCTTCAATCTTAGTTAAATACATAACTCTTTTCTCTAAAGATTCTTGAAAGTATTGATCTTCAATAACATTCTATAATCTGGCTGTAGATAATTCCAGAGGCAATGATAGATGTGCTCCTATTCCATAAACCAGCTCAAATGGTACCATTCCTATTGCTCTTTTTGGGGTTACCTTGTCAGCCCAAAGTGCTTCATATAATTTCTTATGCTAATCTCTGTGGTTATCACTCAGTAATTTCTTCATGATGGCTATCAAATTTTTATTATTGGACTCTACTTATCCATTCCCTTGAGGATAATAATCTAATGAGTGAGAAAGAGAAATGCTATGATGATCGTATAATGAAGTAAGTTCCCTCGAATAAAAATTGGTAGCATTATCAGCCACAATCTTTTGAGGAACACCAAAATGTACCAGTATATATTCTTTGAGAAAATCACATACCACTTCTGAAGTAGTTCTCTTCACAGGGATCGCTTCAACCCATTTCATAAAATAATCAGTTGTTGTTAAAATGTGTGTATGACCAGCACTTAATGAAGGTGAAAGAGGACCAATGAAGTCTAATCCCCACTATTTGAAAGGTTCTTCAATAATGATAGGTCTCAGAGATAATGTTGTAAGTTGTGGCCTTCCTGAGAACAATTTGCATGTTTCACAATTAGCTACCCATTTATATGCATCTTTGAATATGCCTTGCCAATAATAATAATTTCTAAGAATTTTGAAGGTTGTGACTAATGAAGAAAATTTTCCACCATAGGCTTCATTATGAACAACTTCTAACAATTTGCATTGTTGTTCTTTATCTACACATCTTAGAAAAGTTCCATCTAGTCCTTTTTTGTACAATACATCACCCCAAATCACATATTTTGTTGATTTTAACTTCAAGTTTCTTTTCTCCTTTGGGGATAAATGATGGGGACATTTTCCATAAGTAAGCTAATGTGCCACGTTTAGGAACCAGGAATCTTGTAAGCTCACCAATAGGACAGTAGGGATTTCTTCTTCTTCATCTATAAATTTGGCTATCAATTTGCACAAACCTTGACCTCTAACTAATTTGGATGGCTTAATCCCCAGGTCGTATTCTTGAATTTTATCAACCCATGTTGCTCTATTGTTTATCCCAACCTCTTGCTGAGTCAGAATGATTTTCATATCTGAACTAGGAACCAATACAACTAAATGAGATTGAAGTATATAGTACCTAAATTTTTTAACGACCTTCACTACAGCAAAAGCTTGTTTCTCAGCCAAAGAATATTTATGTTCATGTTTCGTGAGAGGAACACTCATAAAGGCTATTGGGGATTCTACATTTACTTCATTTCTCTATAATAAGATATTATACATGGTATGTTCTGAAGCATAGCATTAAATAATAAAATCTTTTTGGAAATTGAGATTCACCAAAGTAGGTGTTTGTGTAGTTGCTTCCTTAACATATTCAAATGCTTTTTCAGTAGTTTCATCCATTTAAATGCTTTTTTTTCGCTCATCATTCCTACAATATGCTCTGTAATCTCAACAAAATCAGGAATGAACCTTCTGAGAAAATTAATCTAACCAAGGAATGACTTAACTCTTGTCCTATTAGAAGGAAGAATTAATTGTTGTATTGCTTTGACTCTTTCTGGGTCAATTTTGATTCCATCTTTTGAGACTAGGTGTCCCAATAATTTCCCTTCTGTAACATAGAAAACTGATTTCTTAAGATTAAGAGATATCCCATGACTATGGCATCTTTGTAAAATAGTCTCTAGATATTTCAAATGATCCTCTCTTTTTTTAAAGAAAATAGTTAAATCATCAAGATAAATGACAATAATCCTATCTTTCAAATCTTTAAAGGATGAATCCATCGCTCATTAGAAATTTGTGCCAGCATTAATCAAAACAAAAGGCATACGATTATAATCAAAAGTTCCTCAAGGTGTAGTGAAAGCAATTTTATGTTGTTCAACTATAGCTACACTTATCTGGTTTTAACCTAAGAACCCATCTAACATGTACATCATTTCTTATCCAAAAATAGTTTTCAAGATGTGATCCATTATAGGTAAGGGATAATTATCTTTTAAGCTGGCTTGGTTCAGGTTATTGAAATCAACATAGATTCTTATTTCCCCATTCTTTTTGCATATTGGAATAATATTCGCCACCTAAGTGGAATGATGAATTGGATAAATAATCTTGGCCTTCAACATCTTATAGATCTCCTTAAAGATAGCCTCAGTAACTTTTTGGTTGTAATTTCTTCACTTCTATCTAAATGGAATTGCATCTTATTTCAAAGGAATATGGTGTTGAAACTACCCACTTCTAAAATCTTTAAGGTCATCATAATAGCAAGTAAAGACATATTTATAAATAATCAAGAAATTAATCAATTTGTTTTTCTCTTATGGTGAACAACACCTACCAATGGAGATCCATTTAGGGTCAGTTTCACTTCTAATATTGATTTTTTCATAATCCTCCATTTTGTCAAGATTTTGGATAGGTTTGCTTTTAGTGTATTCATCTTGTCTATTGAATAAATGTTCTAGAGAGGCGAATCGTTTAAGGATTTTCTTTCCTTTCAACTAAATTACATCATCTTTTGGATTGATCCCTAGATCATAAGTGAGTTCTTTACATTCTGATTCAGAACCTTTAAAATAGGTCCCCAAGAACATATCAGCATTCTCCAAAAAAAAATTGATCTGTTTATTACTCTAAAAAACCTGCCAATTTTTAGCATTACCTGGGACATTAGGATAATAAACCAATTCTATTCTATAATAATCCTTTTTGAAATCAGGGTGTGGGAGAAGAAGAGAAGCTGATACAACTAGATAATTTGCCTAAGAGTTATGGTCTCTAGGAATTGCTTCAATAGAAAAGGCATCAAAACATTCTATCTCATCCCAAACTCTATTTCTGTAATGTCTTAGTCTATCATTTTTGACTGAGAAAATACTTCTCATCACTTGTTTGACAATTAATTCAACATCTGCTTTTGCCTTGAGTATTTTTATACCCTTTACTTTAGCTTCATTCATCCCAAGTAATAAAGCTTCATATTCAATGGTATTATTAGTATTTCTAAATTCAAGCTTGAAAGAGTAAGGAAAATTTTTGCCTTCAAGTGAGATCAATACAACACTTGCTCCTGAACTAGCAGTAGAACAATTGCCATCAAATTCCATGGTCCATAGATCATCTGAATGAACATATTTTGGTACAGTTTCTTCCTTTGAATCCTCAAAGGAGAGAAAATAGTTGTAAAATTTGCATTTTTCAAATAGAATTTAAGACTTAGAATCATCAGAAGGATATACTGTGAACTTGCATTTAGGTTTGGGTTCAATCTTAACTTTATGATTTCCCACTAGAATCATAGCTTCTGACCAATACAATTTAATCTACCCTCCTAAATCCATAAAAAAAAGTTGTACTCAACATCCCATAACTAGCAGGGATATCAGCCACCAAAATAGTCAACTTCACCATTTTATCAAGATAGGCTGCAAGAGCAACTTGTGCATCTTTAATTTATTTGAGCAAAGAGATTTGTTTGCCATCCATGTAATAACATCTACCAAATGCTTTTGTAAGGGTCAAGCCTAAGTCTTTGGCTACAGAAGAAGGCATTATATTATCAGAAGCTCCTGAGTCTATGATACAATTATTGAGTTTATGACCATTTATGAACAAAAAACATAAAATGGATTGGGTTTCATATCATCTGTAGGAGTATCATCAAATGAATTGAGGGTCATTCTAGAAGAATTAGTCGGTGATTCAGATGGATAATTAAATAATTAGGCAATGGGAGACTCAATATTAACGTTTAACTGACTTTCAGGTTCAACTTATGTAGGACCATTTTTGACATATTTGACCAATTTATCAAGATCTTTGGGTTACAGCCTGAGGTATTCAGCATGGGATATCTGAATTTTTGCAGACTTATAAAAATTTAAAATATCAAAAGAAGTTTAACAATCATTTCTTTGTAACAATTTATTTTCTTGTGTCTTAGCATCAGAAGTTTTAGTAAAAGGTTCCTAACCTTTAACTGGAACTTCTTGAGTATTAGAAAATCTTGGATTCTTTTGACTTCTATTTTATATAGCACATGAAGGATCTTCAAGAGTAACCAATATTTCACCTTCTCTTTCTAAATTGGAATCATATTCTAGGAAGTGTATTTCATAGTCGCCAGGTCTCTCAGAGCTCCTTTCTTCTTCAGTAATTTCCCCTAAGACATCTTGAAGAGTAGTCATTTGATTAAATCTAAGCATTTTTGGACAAGAATCTCTATCATGATCAGTAGTCAAATGAAAAATACACATATTATTTCTTGTATGAGGGGTTTCAATAGCCAATCTTGGTTGTGTTGATATAAGTTATAATGTCTTACTAGTATCTGTTTGTTGATTTCTCCTACTGATATCTTGATATGGCTATTGGAATGAAGTACTAGCCTTTGGTAATTATCTTTTAAGAGTAATCATATCATTGACTAGTCTTTGAACTATAGGATCTGTAGAGGATGAATGATTAGCATTGGGTAACTAAACTTCTTTTTTCCATTTTTCGGCCATAATAAGATCATCCTCTAACTCAACTGCCAATGATTGTGCATCAGTTAAATTGACAATTATACTTCTTCTGAGATGAAAAATTATATCAGGAGGCATAGAATTAATAAAGAAACACTTCTAATTCTTAATAGTTGGTCTTTTAGCAGTAGGAATCTTGTGTACAATTATATTAAATTTGGCTATAAATTCCCTCATGGGTTCATGTATCTCCTTTTTAAGCTGAGTTAACTGGGCAAGAAGGGAATGTTCATCTTCTAAACTTTTTAACCTATTTTTGAATGCAGTTTTCATATCATGCCAACTTGTGATTGAGGAATTCTTTATAAGATAAAACCATTGTGCTACAACATTAGTTAAAGTTTGCACAAAAAGCCTTATGGCTACATCTTGATGTTGTATGCCTAACACACCACATGTCACTGCAAAGGCATTCAGATGTTCCTTTGGTGATTATTTTCCTTCTCCATTAAGTTTGGGCAAATTCTCCCTTGCATTTTTAGGCAAAGGATTAAGGTTAACCCCTAAATTTAGAGGTCCTATGGCTGTACCCCAAGGTTGGGCCATTGGAAGAAAACTTATGGCAGAAGGAAAGACAGTACTAGAAAGGGTTAATGCTTAACAGACAGAGGATGTAGATGGTTTGGGAGGACTAGGAGGTCTACTTGTAGTTTTTCTAATGTGAGTAGGCATATAAGGAAAGTTTAAATTCTGCAAAGCTTGAAAAGTATAATCTTCAATTCCTTCTCTTCTTAAAGACCTTGTGTACCTTCTAGAATCCAACTTATGATATAATAATTATTAACTTTGATGCTGCTCTTAATCTTTTCACACCTCAATAGGTTTAATTCCTTACTGCATCTTCTGCTTGTCTTCTTCTTTGCTTGAGTAACCACAATCTTATATTATCAGCCAATTCTTCTTCTTTTTCTAATACTCTACTTGACAATCTATAATCATTAATATTCTGATGAGAATGCCAAGCAAGAGTATTTAACTGGCTATTTAAATCTTCCTGTTTGTCTTGAAAACCAAGACTAGGTTGTAAAATAGGAATCATATTTCATGAGGAAGCACCATTTTTGCCTCATATTAAGGCAACCAAATCAATTTCATTCCCCAGCGGAGTCACCAAAAAAATGTTGGCTAAAATATTTGTCTTTATATAAACATATTTAATTTTGACTTCATACCCCTCTCTCAAGAACAAATAAGTTAATAACAAATGGGTGAACTATTAAGACTAGTTTCCCTTTGAATTAAGGTACAGCTCCCTTTAAGATTTTCAATAAATTTAAATATTCAGATACACTTTTAACTAGAAAGTGCCTAAAGGCAAACTAACATCCATACATAATTAGCTTATGAATGTGAGATTTTATAACAATGATAGGTAACAGAATACACAAATTTTATTTTCAATAAATATTAAATAAACAAAAGTATATATATTGCTGACCCAGTAAAGAATAAAATGCATATAATGAATTGTCTAAATGGAAAAAAGTAAACACTATATGATTGAAGGTTTCACACAGAAAACCCAACTTCAAATACTCGAACACACAGATCCAAGTATGCAGTAATTAATTATCTTTTTTATTCACAAATGAAAATGTTTCAGACAAACATCACATATATTACTAACAACAGTGGTTCAGTTTTTCTAATTTTCTAATCTCTTTCTCCTCTTTTTCTTCCTCATCTCTTTTTACACTCAAAAATATATATTGTTGTGTTGTGTTTATTGTTATCAGATTTTTTAAATTTTCAAACAAATTTAGTTTTTTTTTTTTTTTTTGAAATTGTTTTATAAATTTTTTTGTGTTTTATTTTTTGGTTTGAACTTATTTGTATTTATAGATTTTTTTTGTTTTTTTAAACTATTATGTTGGTTGCTTTATTTTTTATTTATTAATGTCGGTTGGTTAATTAAATTTTATTTTATAATGTCAGCTTTTAAATAATTAATTACCAACTCATTCACATTATTACATTCTTTTATCCCACACCTAAATACCACTATAAAGAACACCTATTGATGTAATTAAATAAAAATTTGAATTGATAATTGTTCAATAAAAAAATTGAACAATTAAAATATAATAAAATTTTATTATAATTTAATATAAAATTATAAAACATATCAATACTTTTTAACGATACAATAATACATCTCATCAAACAAACAAGAGATTAAAAAATAATTAATCAAAATAATTTAAAAAAAAACACAATAAAAAATACATTCAAATAAAACTTAATAAAATTATAAATAAATAAAAATATAAACACAAGATGTGAGGGTATAAAAAACGCCATTCAAAATGATAGGAAATAAAGGCAAGTGGAATTTTAAAATATAGCCTTCCACTGTTAAGCCAAATCTTAATTAAGAAGCGTGATGCATATGTCATATGAGGGAATCCAAATGAGAAAGGGATTAGTCACCCAGTTTATTCTTTTCCTTTTCCTTTTTCCTTTCCACGGTAAAATTCTTATCGCTTTAGGGTTTTCCCACACTAAATTTTTATCGGTTTTCAATGGAGGAGGGTAATCAATAAGTGTTTTGTACTCGTCGTACTATTAGCATATTGGATTTTTAAAAATATGTATATTGTGAAAATATTAAGTTATTAATAATATTTAAAATTATTAACTTTGAAGAATAGTTTTAAGTAATATTTTTGAGAATATTTTAATATATACATTAAAAAAATTTAAAAAAAATATATAATAATTAAAATTATATATATTAAAAAAATATAATTAAATAAACAAATATTGATTAGTTGGAAAATAAAATTTATAATAATATGTGTTGGTAGATAATAATAAGTATGCTTACCTTTATTTAAAATGGTTTTAAACTTTTAAATCCACAAAAACTATGCATAAAAATTATGACATTTTAACTTTGTATTTAAATACCTTAAGTTATCCTTATAAATTAATGAATACTTTATTTAATAAATCTAAAATCTATTTAAAATCTTATAAACTTTAAATAAACTTCACAATAGTTATTGAGAATTTAAATAATTATCTATCATGCAAATAAAAGTGGTAGAATTAAAATATTTTACTTTGAGATTATATTGATATTTGAATTCATGAAAAATTCATGATAGAAGTAAATATTGAGAAGTGTGAAGTTTGAGATATATTGAATCAAAGCACTTTACAAAGAATAAGCTACCAACAAGTAGTTGAGATATACAAATAAAAACATACCATACTTACAAATCAATTATAAGAAGGAAACTAGTAGTCAAGAGACATAAACATAAACAAACTTTAATTACAATTCAACCATAAAAAGGCTAAAATGAACAATCATTTTATATATTGTATAATTTTACAATGACAAAACTTGTTGTCAGACTGGAACTATAAGACTTGATCTTTAATTTGCTGAAGCTAAACCATGACTTTTGAATTCTTCTTGCATAAAACTTGTTGCGAAAAAAAAAAAAATACACCAATAAAAGGATGTCAGAGTAAAACTTTAAAATTGCAATTACATGTTAATAGTTATTAGAGAACATCACTAAACATCTAGCTTTCCAAATATGCTTTACAATAACTTGTCTAATAAAATCAACAATAACATTATTTTACAAACTCAAGCCCAAGATGGCTTCTTTCTAATTTAACTCATGATATAAAATAACAAGAAACATTTTAAAAATAATTGTCCACTATTTCTTAACATAGCTCATATACTTCTCTTTTAACTAAATTTTGTATGAATGGAAAAAATATTTTCATTTTTATGGTCCCCACTTTGTGGAATATTATTTTATCTCTCTGTGATATCCTAATTATGAATTTTATTTTATATATATATATATATAATTTCTTTATGTTCATTTCTAATTTAATATGTATTTGTCTAGTTTATTAAAGCATTTTAAGTAAATTTTGTGCATTATTTATGTTTCAAATTTTATTCTTGTGTGAATTTTTTCTTGTATATGGATTTTGGAATGATTTGTTTGGGTATATAGTATTTTTTCAATGTAAATTTTTCTCTAGATGGGTTGAAGGAATACTATTTTAGCGTATTACTTTTTTGAGTGTTTTTTTATATTTTGATTTCTTCTTTCTCTTTCATCCTAACATGGATTAGATTAGTGTTATGATAGGTGAGGAATCAACCTCTTTAACCCGAAGGTGTTTCTATTACAACTCACTTATATTGGAACCTCTAAGTTATAGCGTTGGTGTGTTTTGGGCATCAAAAACTATAAAATATAACTTACATATATTTTCATGTAATAAAATTAGATCTTAACAAAAGGTTTAATGAGCAATTTGAAAACTTCAATAAGAAAATACTTAATATATTTTTTTAAAATAATAGACAATTACAAATAATTATATCAAAACAAAGAGATATAATGTGAACATGATGCCTTCAAAATATTTAAATATCACTACTATAGATAAAATTAAATACTCAAAACATGCCACAAAACATAATCTCTAACAAATTAGTTCCAAACATATTCTCCTAGATAACTAAAGACTAAAACTAAGAAAAACATCACTAACTAAGGTTCAATTTCTACATAGTCCTTTAAACATTTCAAAAAATTGGCCATAAAGATATATTAATGTAGGATTTGAAATTCTCCATATAATCCAAGTGGAACACACTCTTCAACATTACAGAGCTAAACCCACCCCACAAACACTTTGAAACATATCCTAAATTCACTTCTAGTTGTGAACCATTATTATATTTTACTTAAAAAAATCTCCTTACTTTTTAGTAAATACTTTCCTCAAAATAAATGACATAAATCATGCATTAGTCAAAGTCAACATGGCTCTTTCCACTCCCCCAATTTAAATTTATGTGCCTTTCTTGTAAATGTATTCTAACATTAATAATATGTATAATTGTATTAAAATCAAAGAATATTTTTCAATAACGTTACTCGAAATATTTTAATTTATATATATAAATTATTTCGCTTTACATTTTAATCAAGATATTGGATAAACAATATATTTAATATGGAAGAAACAGTGATTGAATTTGAAAGATGTGACAAATATTTTTTAAAGATCAGTCATAAAGTGAAAGATCAGTGTGCAGCATTAAAAAAAAGAGTTTTTAAAATTCCAAAAATTCCAAAAATGAAAATATTTCCATCCCAACATGAAAAAAAATCTCCTGTGTATTTTCATCATGATAAAAATTCATGTAAGATTTTAATTTTACATTTATATAAAATTTACTTTTAAAAACTGTCTTAAAAAGCCATGCGTGATTTTAATTTTTTATTTTTATGGAACATAATTTAAAAATCCTTTTTTTCTAAATACATTTACTATTTAAATTATTTAATTTTTAACAATTTATTTAAATTGTTTATTTTAAAGTTAATTAAAAAAAATTAATATTTAAAGTGTATAAATTTTTTCAATTTTTCATCTTTCAATATTTAAATTTAATAATTATTTTTTTAAATTTAAATTAATATTGCATGCATTAAAATAAATAAGTCAATTTAAAATATTTAAGAATATTATGTTAGACAAATATTGTTAATTGATGTAGAAATGAATTGATTGATTTGTAAGGAGATCGTGTCAAATCACAGTTACAGAAGTTAGAAGATGCTTCATTGTTTTTTTCATTTTGTTGGATTTGCACTTAATCCGAGGTGGTTTCATAAGAAACCATGGTTAGATGATGAAGTCTCTTAGGGAAAGAAAGTATATCTTAATAGATTTTATGCCACGAGAGAGGAGCATGCTCATATTGAGAATAAATTCTCACCATATACTGATTCAAAGGGAAATGTTTCTCATCATAATGCTACATATGATCATGCCAACTTAAAAATCATAACATTTTTGGAGACATATGGAACAACAATAACCCTGCTTCAAACAACAATAATTCGAGTCCTCTCCTAGATTTTTAATTATTATTTATATATTTACCATCACTTAATAGTTGATTTCAATACTATAATTAATTATGAAAAAAATAATTTGGTGGTTGTTACATTTTATTTCAATTTTAAATTAATTTAAATAAAATAAAATATTTTTTGTTTCACAGGTATCAAGCGCTTCTCACATAGGTGTAGGATATTATTTCCCCTCACCATCATCCCCTGACTCACCTCCTCACACATCATATTATCACACCATAGCATGGAACACACAATTTCATTTCTACCCTCACCTTCACTACAAAAATAAAACATATTTCTTCTTAATGATTCATGCACAAAAAGTGAGATGGGTTAATGGTGATGGGTTTTGACTGAATTATAATTATCAACTTAAACTCATTTATTTCACAAAATTTTTATATATGTATAGTTATTATTAATATATTATATTTTAGAATATTTTATTATATGATATATAATTATATATTTAAATTTTATTTATCTTTTAATTAAAATTAGTCTCAAATTTTTAATTTTTTTTCATTATCATTTTTTAAAAGTGGTATTTTTTTATTTATAATCTAGGGTTGTAGAAGAGTGAATTGGTATCAATTTTGGTGGTGGGCACTAAGTCACATCTTATAATTAACATTTACGACACCCTGACATGTTCCACCATTATTTTTGTGATTATTTTCGGACAGGCCAGAGGCCACATTCTCTATATTTTATCAAATCTTGAAACCCTTCCACACTCCCTTCATAGAATAAAGGCCTTTAGATGACGTCAAATTCTTAACACTAAATTCCAATGAGTTTGTGTGCCACTATACCAATATAGATTTTGCTTTATGGTTCCCATATCATATGATTAAAATATACATTAAAGATGCAATATTTTCAACGTAACTTGTGCCTCAATGTCATCCAATTCACCTCATTATATATACTATTTTTTATATATAAAAATATATATACTATATATTAATATACTTTATTATACTATAAATTAATATTAATCTAATATTATTTTATAACATATATATTAATATAGTATTAATTTTATATAATATTGTTAATATAATATATTATTATTATAATATACAATAATATTATTATTAAATTTCATAAAATATATGAATATAATATAATAGATAAGCTCTATTATTATCATGTGGTAATTTGTAAAAACAAATTGTAGCAATCTGCATGCAAAAGATATAGGCATAATGGGTTTCAGCGTATGCATGGCAATGCTTTCCTCATAAAGCATTGGTACTCTTTCATCAAATTCAAAAAAGCTTTACAATGCCAATTTTGGCAAATCTAGTGAATGTTGTGTGTCTTGAGAGATCGATATTTTGCATTTAGTAATACGAGGTTACAATGTGCCCATAGGAAATTCCATTGATTTATTGCTTAAGTTCGTCCTACTTTGACTTATTGTGGTTCTCAATTTGGTAGGATAAGGGATGGAATCATTTGGTATTACAGGAAGCAGATGAGAAAGCATACCCAATGGAGATGCAGAATGCAATGTGGGTTCCTCATGTATTCCATGTGAGTGTAGTAAAGACATAGTATATCAATGAAAGAAGGTAACACATCCCTGTTTGCTCAATCAACTGGGTTGGTGAATATAAGTATATGATACATGAAATCGTTAAGTTGAAAACCTCTTTGTGACACCATAGGAAATATGCAAGTTGGAAGCTCCATTAAATTCATGACGTGGTAAGCAAGTTTGATAGCGACAAAATATATGTCATTGAAAATTGTCGATGAAAACTAATGAACATCTTTAAGATTTTTGTCTCCCATTAGATGAATGTAAGAGGTTGGTGTCCAAATAAAGACATCTCCAACGTAATAATTTTTAAAAAAAAAATCTTTATTTTTTTGACAAACATTTAAATTAGAAATTTGAATTTTCCTAAATAAAATATTTTATCATTACCTTCTAAACAATAAACAAATATGTAAATAAATATTTTCAAATTTTCTTTTTTTAAAATATAATATATTTTACAAAATCGATATAATTTTTTTTTAAATATTTAAATTATACTATATTTTATAGATAAAAATCTAAATGATTACAATAGTACTTATTACAACAGGTACTAATAATCAATGAATACTAAGTTAGGATTGATTTTAAAGTTTTTGAAAACATTGTCTTTATTTTAAGCCTAATCATAATTTATCTTGAAGAAAAAGATACTTATAGTAATAGATCATCCGTGTCAAGCATAAAACATCCAAGTGTCAATCACGTTAATTTCAAAGTCCTCCGCATAAAATAACCAGTCAATTTAATAGAATAACCAGTCAATCTAAAGTCAATGGCGTCCCTGTTCTAACTGATGGTGCTATGCAATTCCTTTTTACTCATCCTCCCAAGCCATGTATTTTACTTATTTCAGTGTATTTGATAAATAAGAGCTAGAACATTATGGAAATGGCCAAGAATGGTTTATCAGCATTCAAGTGTTTACTATATTTTCTTAGTATGCTGATTTTACTGCACAATTGTGATTCGTTAGGAAATGCTGGTGGAGATGTGCTTCCTCTGGGAGCCTCACTTACCGGAAATTAGACTCTAATTTCACAAAATGGAACCATTTATTTTAAAGTTGTGTTAAGCATTTTGTGCATTCAACACGATGAGAATGTGATATCAAGCATTACATATGTTGTTCTGACTCTGGAAGGGAAAATAGAGGTTGATGCAAAACAAATTAAGAAGTCTGTTAAGGTGCTTGTGGACGAGCATGTATAGAATGATGATAAATCAAATTGGGATGATGTTATGTATCATATTTTAGAATGTAAAATAGCGGTCTGCTCTGTATATGTCAATAAGGATGATGAGTTAATAGTGAAACTAATAAAAAAAATAGCTCAATTTTTCAGAGGCCATAACTTTTGACTCGTAATTTTGTTTGAGCTCTTTCATTTGTCAAAACTATTGTATCGAAAAGATTAATTTTACCCTAAGCTGCTCTATACACTTAGATTTGACTTTGATATTTTTTAGAGGCCCAACGTGATTATTGAGGGTCTAAAATTAACGTTTAATGATTTCTTCAAGAATTTTTTATTTTTAGACATTATATATTTTTAGAACCAGAAATCAACTTCAATTAAATTTTCTTTCATAAGGTAATTTTAGTATTTAGGTTATTTTTAAAAAAAATTAGAGTAGTGTGTGTTTGCATACGAAACTTATTGTAAATAACGACTGCTAAAAATAGATGTTTATTTTAGATTTTATATTTTTCAAATTTTTGCATGTTAATTCTAAATTCCGAGTTGATGATTATTTAAGCATAGTTTGGGTTTGTAATTATTTCAAGCAATCAATATGAATTAATTTTGGGTATTATTTCAATATCTTAGTCTATTGGTAATTTTCTTGTTCTTGATAGTTTTTAGGGTCATTATCTGGGATCAGATCATGTTTAAATCTTGGAGGAGTAAAGAATGGTGAGAGGACAAGAAGGTGTAGCACAGATGAACCAGACTATGTAAGAGCTGTAGAAACAAGTTCAATAATTAACATAGGTTATGACCAATCAACAGAGAAGACAAGGTGGTGATGAAGAAGAGGCAGATTGTGATGAAGAAGTTTACCAAGAAGAAGAACAAAAAGAATAGTGTCCATTGATGGAAGAGAGGATGGTTCAGGGTTTAGAAGGAAGAAATGAAAGAATCAAAGTTAATGTTCTAGATTATGAAAATAGTTTAAAACTAGAGGAGCTGATAGATTGAATGAATAGCATGAAGAAGTTCTTCGAGTGAAAGACTATGAGAGAAGACAAGAAGGTAAAGTTTGCATACATAAAATTGAAGGGTCATGCTATGATTTTGTGGGATCACCTGTAGAAAAAGAGATAAAGAAAAGGTAAAGAGAATATTAATTAATAGAAAAAGATAGAGAGGAGGTTGAAGGAGAAATTTTTTCTTATAGATTATGCACAAACTCTATACGAAAGATTTCAGAATTAAAGACAAAATGATCATAGTATAAAAATGTATACAGATGAATTTTATAATCTTTCCATACAAGTGGAGCATGATGAAACAAAAGAGAAGATGGTTTCATGGTATGTCAATGGTTTTAAATTTTCTATTCAATATGAATTAAGTATGCATTGAATACTTAACATACAAGCTTATCAATTAGCTTTCAAGGCAGAAGAAAAAAAATATATATAGAATTTTAGAAGGATAACTATTAGTCTAAAAATAAGTGGATCCTCTCTAATAAGGGTACAAGGTAGGTTTAATACCACTAGAGGTGTATTTAATTCCAATAAAGGTGAATCATCACATGGTATGGAAAGGCAAGATGATAATAGGTAAGGGTTTCAATACCAACAAAGAGGAAGAGGATTTCAGATAGGATGAGGTTATGGTGGTGCTAGGGGATGGTTTTCAAATCAGTGTAGATATGATATTTGTTATAGATATGGAAAAGAAGGGCATAGAATATTTGAGTGTCCACACTATCAAGATCAAGAAATGAGGCAAGAAGATCATCCGAGAGTAAATCTAGATGAGGCTAAAATAGAAGAGTAGAATACTGAAGTTGCACCAGCTGATGTTGGAGAAAATCTCATGATGAGAAGAACCATGATCGATCCAAGGAAGGATCAAGTGGAAAATAAATAAGGTGGTGATGCATGGCTGTGATCAAATATTTTTTGAACAAGATTTATTTTGGGTAGAAAGGTATGCAAAGTAATTATAGATGGTGGTAGTTGTGAAAATATGGTTTCTAAAGAAATAATTGAGAAGCTAAATGTACAGTGTGAAAAGCATGTTAATCCTTATTATAATTCATGGTTTAATAAAGGGAATGAAGTTACAGTAAATAAAAGGTGCTTAATCAAGTTTTCTATAGAGAAGAGCTATAATGATGAAATATGGTGTGATACTATTCTAATAGATATATGTCATGTGTTATTGGAGAGACCATGGCAATTTGACAGGAAATTAGTTCATGATGGAGCAAAGAACACATAATTTTTTTGAAAAGGTGGTACAAAGGTAGTTTTATTACATCTTAAAGAGGAAGAGAAGACAAAAAATATGCTTTGTACTAAATAATGTATCCAAGATATGAAGGTAGTAGGTTGTTATGCAGTAGTAGTAAATAATGAAGAAAAAGAAATGGTACCAATACCAACAGAAGTAGCAAGAGTGTTAAAAGAATATGTAGATGTTATGACTGATGAGTTACCAAGTAGTTTACCATCAAAGGGAGATATTCAACATCACATTGATTTGATTCTAGGATCAACTCTACCCAATCAAGCATCTTATAAGATGATTCCAATAAAACGTACAAAATTAAATAAATAGGTTACTGAATTGCTAAGGAAGAAAGTGATAAGGGAGAGTATGAGTCCATATGCAACACCAATATTGCTAACTCCAAAGAAAGATGGAGGATTGAGAATGTGTGTGAATAGTAGATCAATTAATAAAATTACAATAAAGTATGGGTTTTCTATACCTCATTTAGAGGAAATGATGGATATGCTTGTAGGAGCAAAATATTTTATCAATATTGATATAAGGAGTGGTTATTATCATATTCAAATTTGTGAAGGATATAAGTGGAAAACTATATTCAAGACTAGGGATGGATTATATGAGTGCATGGTGATGCCATTCAGATTATTTAATGCATCTAGCACATTTATGAGGGCGATGAATATAATGCTACAAGAATATACTGGTAAGTTTTTTGCTATTTATTTTAATTATATTTTGATATTTAGTAAGACTAGAGAATAACACTTACAACATTTGAGAATGCTAATGGATTTGTTAAGAAAGGAAAAGTTGTATGCAAATTTGAAGAAGTGCAAGTTTATGCCAAATAGTTTGGTATTTTTAGAATGTATAGGTTTAGCAGATAGTGTGAAAATGGATGAAGAAAAGATAAAGACAATTATTGAGTGGCCTAGTCCAAGAACAATTATAGAGGTGAGAAGTTTCTGTGGTTTAGCAAATTTTTATAGAAAATTTAGTAAAAATTTTAGTAGTGTTGTTGCTCCAATAACATATTTCATGAGAGGAAAGGAATTTGTATGGACTAGAGCAGCTATAGAAAGTTTTGAAATTTTGAAAAAAGAACTATAGAAAAACCAATTTTAGCACAAAATTAACATTTAATGATTTTTTAAGAGTTTTTTATTTTTAGAGATTATATATTTTGAGAACTGGAAGTCAAATTCAATTGAATTTCATTTTATAAGATAATTTTAGTATTTAGATTATTTTAGAAAAACTTTAGATCCATGTGCACTTGCATGTGAAACTTACTATAAATAGTGGCTACTAAAAATAGATGTTTTTTTAAGATTTTAGATTTTTTAAATTTTTGCATGTCAACTCTAAATTATGATTTGAAAAATATTGAAGTATGGTTTTGGTTTTTAATTATTTTAAGCAATCAATAAGAATCAATTGTATGTATTATTTCAATATCTTGGTCTATTGGTAATTTTCTTGTTCTTGATAGTTTCTGGGTTCATTAGAAACAATAGATGACCAAAGGATCATTGAAAATATTCTTAGGAGTTTGCCTATGAGATATGATCCAATTGTCATAGGTATTGAGTATGCCAAAGACCTTTCAAGGATGACAGTGGATGAATTGATGGGTTCTCTTCAAACCCATGAGCATTAATTGAACAGATTTGGACCTTCTTCCCTAGAGCAAGCCTTTAAGGATCAGGCCAATTTCAAAGGCAGGGGGAGAAGAATAGAAAATAGAGGCAAAATATTTAGAATTAGAGGAAGGGGAAGGAGCTATAATGTAAGATCAATTTTAGATAGTCAGGAAGTAGTAAGTAACTCCCAATCAAATTTCCAAGAAAAGAAAAAGAGTATTACTTCAAATCAAAGGTATGATAAAAGTAACATTCAATGTTATTATTGTCATAACTATGGTCACTTTGACAATGAATATAGAAAGAGGCAATATAACTAATTAATAAAAATACACATGTAGCCACTGAGAATGTAGGTGACAATGAAGATTTCCTAAACATGTTCATTGTATGCAATGTTGTTAAGTAGAGCAGTGTTGAGGTATGGTATTTGGATGGTGTATGTAGTAACCACATGAGTTGTAATGAGAATCTATTTTATTTTATTGATAAAAATATTCAATCAAATATCAAGATGGGAAAAAATGAAAGAGTTCCTATTATTGGCAGAGGAAATGCAGTTATCTATACCAAGCAAGGTGAGAGGAGAATAATTTAGGATGTCTATTATGCTCTAAATTTGAAGCATAATCTATTGAGTATTAGACAGTTGGTTCAAAAGGGATATAGAGTTCTAATGGAGAATGGAGAGTGCAAAATAATTGATAAAAAAGGAAGCAAGAATTTTATAGCTAAAGTTTAAATCTCAAGGAAATGAATATTTCCTTTCAAGACACTAATTGATCCTCTTAAGAGTACTACAGTACTCCATCAACCAACATTTAGGACAGTCATGAAAGACACATCTATAATTTGGCATTTGAGGTATGTGGATTTAAGCTTTTCTAGATTAGATATTTTATCTAATAAGAATATGGTTATAGGTCTAGTAAGAATAGTAGAACCTGAAATAAGATGTGAGTCATGGATACTAGGAAAACAACATAGGAAACATTTTCAATCAGGGATGTCTAGAAGGGAAAAAACACCTTTGGAGTTGGTGCATTCAGATTTGTGTGTCCTAATGAAAACTCTTACCCACTCTAATAATGCATATTTCATAGCTTTCATAAATAATTATAGTAGGAAAATTTGGATTTATTTCCTACAAATTATGTCTAAGACTTTTCATAAGTTTAGATGGTTTAAGCCATTAGTTGAAAAATAGAGTGGATATTTCATCAAGGCCCTGAGATCAAATAGAGGGAGAGAGTATGTGTCTAATAAATTCTTAAATATTTTCAAAAATTAAGGAATTGAAAAGTAGTTCACATATAGATACACTCCATTACAAAATGGAGTTGTAGAAAGGAAAAATAGGACCATCCAAGAGATGGCTACAAGCATGTTAAAAGCCAAAAGACTTTCAAAAGAATATTGGAGTGAAGCTATAGCAAAAATAGTGTATTTGTTGAATAGGTGTCCCACAAAGGCTATTGAAAAAAGGACTCCATATGAAGCATGGACAAACAAAAAGTGTAGTGTTGAGAATCTAAGAATTTTTTGGTGTGTGGAATATGCACATATGCCAAAGGAAAGAAAACATAAATTTGATGATAAAGGACAAAAGTGTAACTTCATTAAATATTGTGAAGATGCTAAAGTATACAAATTTTTCAACCCTGTTACAAAGAAAGTTGTGATTAGTAGATATGTCAAATTCAATAAAAATGAATAATGGGATGGCACCATTAACACTGTAATGGGTATCTCTTAATTGATATTAATAGATGATGGAGATGAAGATGCTCAAATTAAACAATTTATAGATCAACAAGGTGAATCACTGACAACACCTCCATCACCTTCACAACATGATCCTCAATCAAGAAAATTTAGTAGAAGTTCATATCCAATTGTTGCTTCTCTTACACTTAAAAATACAAGGAGTTTGAGAGAGATTTATGAGTATTCAAGGTATGATGATGAAAACATGAATTTTGCTTTATTTTCTATAGATGAACCTACATGTTTATGAAGAAGCAGTAAAAGAAGAAAAATGGTGTAAAGTCATGAATGAGGAAATGGAAGTAATAGAAAGAAACAAGACATAGGATTTAGCTAATTTACCTAAGGGTAAACAAGTGATTGGAGTGAAGTGTGTCTATAAGACCAAGAGCATAATAGAAGGAAAAATTGATAGGTAGAAAACAAGATTAGTTGTTAAGGGATACAAATAATAACTTAGAAGAGACTATGATGAGACTTATGCTCCTATTATAAGAATGGAAATCATGTGGGTTGTCTTAGCAATAGCTACCTAGCACAAGTGGAAGACATATCAAATGGATGTGAAATCTACCTTCCTAAATGGAGTACTCAAAGAAGAAGTCTATGTTGATCAGCCACCTGGATATGAAGTACTAGGAAAAGAAAAGAAGGTGTATAGGATCAAGAAATCACTCTATGGACTTATGTAAGCACCAAGGACCTAGTATACTAGAATTGATTCATATTTTACTACAAATGGTTTCAACAAAAGTAGTAATGAGCCCACACTTTACATCAAAGAGATCTATGGTAAGATTTTGATTATTGTGTTATATGTAGATGATTTAATCTTCACAAGAAATGATGATGCTTTTATTGGTGAGTTCAAAGAAGCAATGAAGAAGGAATTTGAAATTATAGACTTTGGTGTGTTAAGATATTTTCTTGGTATAAAAGTATAATAGATGGATCATGGCATATTCATCTCTTAGTCTAAGTATGCTTCACAAATCTTGAAGAGGTTTAAAATGTTGAACATTAAGTTTGTGCTAACACAAACCACTACAAGTGTCAAATTGAGTAAGAAAGATTACAAAAATGAGGTGAATTCAACTTTATATAAAAGCATGATAGGTAGCCTCATGTATTTGACAACATCTAGGTTTGATATAGTGTATGTAGTAAGTTTGATTTCTAGATTTATGGAAACACCTAAGGATACACATTGGCAAGTAGGTGAGATAATTCTAAGATATGTAAATGAAGTTAAGAACTATGGAATTCTTTATACTACATTGAGTGATTTTGATCTAGTTAGCTTTACAGATAGTGTTTGGGTAGGTAGTGTAGATGATGGGAAAATCACATCTTGTTATGTATTTCACATGGGTTTAGGGGCCATTTCTTGGGCATCTAAGAAGAAACCTATAGTTTCTCTTTCCACAATAGAAGTTGAATATATTATAGTAAATGCAGTAGCATGTCAAGCAATTTAACTAAGGAGAGTCTTAGTAGATTTGAAGAAGAAACAAATAGATGACAATCATATTTTGTCATAACATGTCTTCAATAGCATTGACGAAGAATCCAGTGTTCCATGGACAAAGTAAATACATACATATTCATTATCACTTCATAAGATAATTGGTTGAAGATGATGAATTCAAATTGGCATTTTGTAGATCTGAAGATTAGTTAGTAGACATCTTCATGAAGGCACTAGTGAAGGAGACCTTCGAACATTTGAGACAAAATTTAGGAGTAATAGATATTGTAATAGCTAATGGAAGAAATTAAGGGGGAATGTTGTAACTCATAATTTATCCATGCTATTATTAGTAAGTCTTGTAGTTTGTTTTTATTATTGTTTGTTCTCTAGATGTATCAGTGGGGAAATGTTAGAAAATGTATTAAAATGGTAAGTTTATTTTATCTGAATTTGTCAAAGTCCTCTTTATATCGAGGCTCAATGTAAGCTTTAGTATTCAAGTAATCAATAGAAGTGCAATAGCACTGTGTCTTATGTGATCAAGAAATTGAATCCAGTAGTAGCTTTTCTTGTGTAATCCATTGTTGCCTCTCTCACCTTTCAACTTGCTTTACTTTCAAGATTAGCTAGTAAAAATAATTATATGTTTGGGCCTTATAAGATCATTTTTCTCAATTTGGTATTAACATTTATGTTTTTGTAAACTTTATTTATCAAATTTTAGTGTCTTTTAAACTATAATTAATATGAATATTTTATTATTTAATTTATTAACATGAATTTTATTTGTTTTTAACAATATTTGATTGATTAATTTATTATTTGTATAAAATATACATTAATATTTATAGAAATAAAATGTGAGTATTAAAATTTAAAAGGAACATAACATTAAAATAGATCAAAACATTTAATGCAAATAATAATAAATAGATCTACACAAAATAAGGTTTATCCTAGAGAAATCTAATGAAGGAAAACTTCAAAAGAGTGAGGGAAGTCCTTTTCTTACTATTGTCTCATTTTGTTGTTACAAGTATACTTATTTCTCAAGCCCTTAATTAATACTTTGTATTATAAAAATATTTCAATAAATAAATTCAAACTTTGAAACTTTCTCAGTCCCACGTAATTAATAAACTTATCTAAAACATTTGACCAAGAAAAAATAATTTCTAAGAAATAATTACATGCCTTAAAATGACACCTTCATGTTATATGTGTACATATTTTTGTCATAGGATCAAAGATCGATTGGTATGCTAAAAAGACTTAGAAGTGGAAGAGATATTGTCTATAATGATTATTCAAGCTTACATTGTCTTTATACAAGTGAAAGCTACTTTTATTGTTCTTTACATAACAAATTACAAAAGAGACCAAATTTTAACTAAATTTTTATAGTAAAAATAACTAATTAAGAGTCGTTTCCTAGGTCACCCAACCTAGTACTACTCTAGCTCAAGATCACTTAACTACGGAGTTTCCTTCATAGTTAAACCCACTTAGCTTGCTACCCCATTTGAAAAACCTTCAACAAGAGTTGTGCCTTTGTGAATGGTTTCACAAAGGCACAAAACTTGTTAAAGGTTTTGAAACCATTCACAAAGGCACAACTCTTGTTGAAGGTTTTGCAAATGAGGTAGCAAGCTAAGTGGGTTTAACTACAAATTTGCTTTTGTGAATGGTTTCACAAATGCATAACACTTTTTGAAGCATTTGTAAATGGGGTAGCAAGCTAAGTGGGTTTAACTATGGAGGAAACTCCATAGTTAAGTTCACTTGAGCTAGAGTAGTATTGGGATGGGTGACCCCCTGCAAAATCGTTGGGCTTCACCTCTGTGAGGATCACCTAGATGCAATGAGTGCTAATGTGGACCATTCACATGAGTGATTGGTCAAAGCGTATTGACTACCTCATAAAATAGGTCAAGAGTATTGACTCAAACCTACGCAGTGAATGCTAAAATATTATAAATAGATATCCTGCAAAAATACACACATTAAAAATAAATGAGCCAAAAAGATGCTCCATATTGGATGGTTCACAAAGGCATAACACTTGCTGAAGATTTTACAAATGGAGTAGCAAGCTAAGCGGGTTTAATTATGAATGAAACTCTATAGTTATGCGTGTTTGAGCCAGAGTAGCATTGGGATGGGTGACCTCCTAGGAAATCCTAGTGCTTCACCTCTATGAGCATCACCTAGATGCAATGAGTGATAATGTGGACCATTTACATGAATGATTAGTCAAAGTGTCTTGACCACATCATAAAATGGGTCAAGAGTATTGACTTGAATCTATGCAGTGAATCCTTAAATATTGTAAATTGATATGCTGTAAAAATACACACTTTGAAAATGAATGAGCCCAAAGGATGATCCATATTGGATGGTTCACAAAGGCACAACACTTGCTGAAGGTTTTACAAATGGGATAGCAAGACAAGTGGGTTTAACTATAGAGGAAACTCCATAGTTAAGCGTGCTTAAACCACAGTAGTATTGGGATGGGTGACCTCTTAGAAAATCCTAGTGCTTCACCACTATGAGAATCACCTAAATACAATGAGTGCTAATATGAACCATTAATATTGGGATGAACGACCTCCTAGGAACTCATGGTGCTTTGACCCTATGATCATCACCTAGATGTAATGAGTGTTAATGTAGACAATTCACATAAGTGATTGTAATGTGGACCATTCACATGAGTGATTGGTCAAAGTGTATTGAACACCTCATGAAATGGGTCAAGAGTGCCCAAAGGATACTCCATATTAGATGGTTCAAAAAGGCACAACACTTGTTGAAGGTTTTACAAAGGGGGTAGCAAGCTAAGTGGGTTTAACTATAAAGGAAACTCCATAGTTAAACATGATTAAACTAGAGTAGTACTAGGATGGGTGATCTCCCAGGAAAACTCGATGCTTCACCCTTATGAGTATCACTTAGATGTAATGAGTGCTAATGTGGACCATTCACATGAGTGATTTTAATATGGACCATTCATATGTGTGATTGGTCAAAAGGTATTGACCACCTCATAAAATGGGTCAAGAGTATTGACTCGAATCTACGTAGTGAATCCTAATATATATGCTTAATATGCTCCATATTGGATGGTTCACAAAGGCACAACACTTGTTGAAGATTTTGCTACTGCCCTCAGTCCCCTCCCCCCCCAATAAATCCATGAATCTATGCAGTGAATCATGAAATATTATAAATTGATATCGTACAAAAATACACACTTTGAAAATGAATGAGCACAAAAGATGCTCCATATTGGATGGTTCACAAAGGCATAACACTTGCTGAAGGTTATGCAAATTAGGTAACAAGGTAAGTGAGTTTAACTATTGAGGAAACTCTAAAGTTAAGTGTGCTTGAGCCAAAGTAGTACTAGAATGGGTGACTAACTGTGTTTAAGCTAGAGTAGTACTGGGATGGGTGAACTTACAAGAAATCCTGGTGCTTCACCCCTATGAGCATAACCTAGATGCCATGAGTGCTAATGTGGATGATTTACATGAGTGATTGGTCAAAGTGTATTGACCACCTCATAAAATGGGTCAAGAGTATTGACTCGAATCTATGCAGTGAATTCTAGAATAGTATAAATTGATACACTGTGAAAATACACACTTTGAAAATGAATGAGCCTAATAGATGTTGCATATTAGATGGTTCACAAAGGCATAACACTTGTTGAAGGTTTTGTCAATGGAGTAGTAAGCTAAGTGGGTTTAACTATGGAGGAAACTCCATAGTTAAGTATGCTTGAGCTAGAGTAGCATTGGGATGGGTGAACTCCCTAAAATCTTGGTGCTTCAACTCTATGAGCATCACCTAGATGCAATGAATGCTAATATGGACCATTTACATGAGTGATTGGTCAAAGTGTATTGACCATCTCATAAAATGGGTTGAGATTATTGACTCGAATCTATGTAGTGAACCCTGAAATATTATAAATTCATATGCTATGAAAATACACACTTTGAAAATGAATAAGCCCAAAGGATGATCCATATTGGATGGTTCATAAAGGAACAACATTTGTTGAAGGTTTTACAAATGGGGTAGCAAGCTAAGTGGGTTTAACTATGAAGGAAACTCCATAGTTAAGCGCACTTGAACCAAAGTAGTACTGAAATAGGTGACCTCCCAAGAAATCCTGATGCATCACCCCTATGAGCATCACCTAGATGCAATGAGTTCTAATGTCGACCATTAGTACTAGGATGGGTGACCTTTTGGAAAATCCTATTATTTCACCCCTATGAGCATCACCTTGATGCAATTAGTGCTAATGTGGACCATTCACATGAGTGATTGGTCAAAGTGTATTGACCACCTCATAAAATGGGTCATTGTAATATTGACCATTCACATGAGTGATTGGTCAAAGCATATTGACCACCTCATAAAATGGGTCAAGAGTGCCCAAAAGATGCTTCATATTGGACGGTTCGAAAGGCACAAAACTTGCTGAAAGTTTTGTGAATGGAGTAGCAAGCTAAGTTGGTTTAACTATGGAGGAAAGTCCATAGTTAAGTGCACTTGAATCAGAGTACTACTAGGATGGGCAACCTCTTGAAAAATCCTAGTGCTTCACCCCTGTGAGCATCACCTAGATGCAATGGGTGCAAATGTGGACCACTCACATGAGTGATTGTAATGTGAGCCATTCACATGAGTGATTTGTCAAAGCATATTGACCACCTCATAAAATGGGTCAAAAGTATTGCCTCTAATCTGCATAGTGAATCTTGAAATATATGCTCCATATGCTCCATATTGGATGGTTCACGAAGGCACAACACTTGCTGAAGGTTTTCCTATTCGACTCGGCTCACACACCCCCCCCCTCTCCGCCCCCCGAGAAATCTTCGAATCTACCCCGAAAAATACTCGAATCTATGCAGTGACTCTTGAAATATTATAAATAGATATGCTATGAAAATAAACACTTTGGAATTGAATGAGCCCAAAGAATCCTCCATATTAGATGGTTCACAAAGGCGCAACGCTTGCTAAAGATTTTGCAAATGGGGTAGCAATCTAAGTAGGTTTAACTATGGAGTAAACTCCATAGTTAAGCATGCTTTAACCAAAATAGTACTAGGATAGGTGACTACGCGCACTTGAGCCAGAATAGTACTGGAATGGGTGTCCTCCCAGAAAATCCCGGTGCTTCACCCATGTGATCATCATCTAGATGCAATGAGTGCTAATGTGAACCATTTACATAAATGAATGGTATATTGACCATTTCATAAAATAGGTCAAGTGTACTGACTCGAACCTACAAAGTGAATCCTAAAATATTATAGAATCAACCATGCTATACATAGTAATGCCAAAACTCAAATTTTATGCTTCTATGGCCTATTATTTGAACCTACATTTGAAAGCCGTCGGATTCGATGTACGCTGTGTTACAGGGAAAGCCGACTATATATAAATAGGGATGTTGCTTTTGAGGGCTTCGGAGGACCAGATCCACGATCATGTTTTTTTTAACATAAAACGTTCTTACAGCTGCGCGAGGAAGGGGTGCAGCCGTTACAGCTGCGCGAGGTTTTAGTTGAGGACGGTGTTGGTCTTGGCGAAACTGGAGACGGCTCTCTTACTGATAGATGCTAACAGCTCACAGGCTGATCTTATGCCAGATTGATGCAACTGACAACACAGTTACTTACAGCAGAATACAGACATACAACAGGATTCACAAATGAAACCGAAGGATTCAAATAAATAGAGATCATATCAATGACAAAAGCAGAGTAAAGAGAATACACAGAATAATAAACATCAGATTTATCTTCCATGCCAAGATTTATATAATCTTCATTTGTCTACATTAATAGAGCTGTGCTGCCCACATATAGAAACATCTTAGATTTTTCCGCAGACAGTTTAGCATAGCTTCGCTGCATTTTTCTGCCATCATACACTTTGTGCTGCATACATACTAAAAACAGAGTATATTAAAATGTTTTTACAAAGATAGACTAATAGTTAGCTTCGACTAGAAGGATCTAGATGAAACGAGAGAGAGAGAGAAGATATATAAAATGCGGTAACTGGAATGGGAGATAATTTGCAGCAAAAAGCTTTCTATATGTTTGACGTGGCACGGGAGATTAGTTATCCACTGAGCTGGATACCACATCCGGCAACACTTACGACCATTCTCTTTCAGGGGCTGCTTCATGAAACTTTAAGGGACATGGTGTCTGGTTTTGAGGAGCTATTTTTCTTTTCTTTCGTGTTTGCAATTTGGTAATACTTTATCGTGGGGTAACATTTGGTTATAGGATCATGCGTAGGAAGCCTTTAATTAGATCAATGTAGCAAGTGGATATAGATAAGGGCGTTTTTCCTGCCTTGATGTCCATGTATCGAACTGTATACTATTCTTGATTTGTATGTCAGGTCCTGGTTTGGGATTTTGGTTATCAAGATAAATACATCAAACCCACATCCCAACGAGAAAATAATTATTTTTTTCTCAAACCCTGAAAGCATCACATATGAGCCACTGCTTCGATTGTAGAGTGAGAAGGGCATCACAATTTAGAAAGAGGTCGAAGTCTCAGAGCATAATATGACCGTCTTCTCTGACGAGCACATTTTCGGGCTTTAAGCCTCTGTACATCACTCCCATCATTGGCAGATACTCCAATTCCACCAGTACCTAAGCCGCACAGACCCTGAACCCTGAAAGCATCACATATGAGCCACAGCGTCATGACGGGTTAGCTGCAACAAGAAAAAAGGATAAATAAAAAATAAAACTTTATATATATATATATATATATACCAATTCCCGGTATAGCAAATTTTCCTTAAATCAAAACATTATTGTCATCTTGAGCATTCAGATAACACCTCCCTGCAGACAAGTGGTGTTAAATGGAAGTGAGAAAACTTTAGGTTTTTAGGTACATGTGAGATGAACTTGTGTATAGTTTTTCATATAGAATGCCTCTGACATAATGATAGAAAAACAAAAGAAAAATATTACAAATGTTTGACATCTGTATGAACCGGCATCTAATTTGCATGATAAGATGTAGAGATGAATCTTTAGAAAGCGCTTCTCAATAAAAATGCCCCCTGTATAATAAACAGCCAAACGACTAGGTAAGTTACATGCACTGGCCACATGACCTTGCTTGTCTACTTCTCTACATCATTTTTTCATCACATGAGTATCACTGTCAAACTTGTTCATATTTCTCTTTAATTTATATATATGGAGAACATCATACTAAAATTTAAAATTTTTAAGGTGATTTTCTTTAATATGTAAAGAAGAGATACCAATAGTTCAGTGAGGTCTGATACCTGATATACTACATGAGATTAAAATATCTAATACATGTTAAAAAAGAACTCATAATTGTTGCAAAATATTCAAAATTATGTATACGATTTATATGTTATTTTACAAATTTGACCAATTAATAGTACACAATATTCAATGATATGGTGACACATCTATTGTACAAGTATAAAATACCCAATTTATATGTATTGACCATAATTGTATGTATATTATTTTAATGACACTTTGTACAATAGTCACTATGTTGGAACTATACTAACACGTCACATCCTAAACATTTAGAATTAAGTAGTAGACTCTTCAAGCTATCCATCCATATAGTTTACAAGTGTTGTTGTAGCACCATTTAGGTGTCATGTAGATTTGAATTAAAGATGCACAACTACTGGGTCCTTTCCCTTAATCTTGGGCATTGTAATTTAGAATATATGACCCTACACAATGCATATGCAGATGTAGATGTTATAATTTAATGTGTAAACCTTATTGAAGACCTATTCTTTTAGGGTTGCACTATATCGTCTAGGTTGAACTATCAACCTTTGATTATATCCAACTTGTATTTTTCAAAGCATGTTATTATCTGATCAACATCATTAATTATTTAGATATATATCAACATCACAATTATTTTTTAGATACATAATAATTTTGAGGTTGGTGGGCACACACTTTATATAAAACACAAATGGAGTTCTCATTCCCATACTTCCATTATACAAATCAGTTAATATATATCTCCTATTATAAATCACGTAAATCTTAATAAGATTTGAATCTAAATCCTGACTATACCAATACATCCCACGTAACTATTACACTGTAATATATCAGCATCATAATAATTATATTAACCATACATTAACACCATTGTTATGTTATCTCTACATATCTCACCCTTCTCATGTGCTGATAAAAGATTCTACTTTTAAAACAAAGCACCTCTATAAATAATTCATGAATCCTCATTCCTCATTCTAAAATATACCATTATGCAAAGCTTTGACAAAAATACCAGTAGGATATGCTTCCCTTTCCATAAAAATTGCTAAATTAAAGTCACTATTAAAGACTTTTTCCTATAAAAAAGTGCCTTCATATAATTATCTAATTTCCCGGTTCATCCCACCATACAAAATGTTCTATATTTTTAAATCATATGTAAGTGATACTATCAATAGAAAATCTCCTCTACTGGTCTCGTAAAATCAAATGTTTTGGGTTCATTGTCTTCATATGCACAATGCATAATGATGTTTTCTAGGATTTTGATTTAAATTTTATTATGTATCACCATAATTATTTTTCATCAAAAAATAATAATATAATAATAGCTACAATAATAAAGATCCTTGTCGATACGTTTTGACGAAAACTCTATACCAATAATTTATATTTTTGTCTTAAATATTATATAAAAAAATATAATTATAATACTAAAATTTACTTAATTTATAAAGGCATCATAATAAGTATCTTTTGCATTCTCTTATTGAGAGCATATAAATAAGAATAAATTCTTATAATAGTAATTGACATATAATAATAATTCACAAGATTGCATACTCTTACATTATACAATTTAATCTCATAACCCTAAATAATAAATCAATACAAATATTTCATCCCTCTCAATTGGGGTGAATAGGAATATAGGGGACAAGTATCCCTTTTATGTTGTGGCTACAACTCGAGTAAAGTAGGTGGATTACAAGCCATTGGCACCCTCAAAATCTAACCCATCTCACTCATTTTAAAGAGAGCAAATTTAGACTATTTTGGAAAGAGAACATGATTTATCAAATTCTACAATGATCTGTCAGTTCTCCAACTTGTGGCCTTCTCTTGTAGATCTGAATGGCTAGATGAAGGAGAACTACTTGCCACTAATGGAAGGAAATTTGTGCATTTTCCCCTACACAAAATATTATTTTATTTTTCTCTTTGATCTAGAATAGGATATGACTTTTGTGTTTTAGAAGCCATTTAGATCTTGGAATTAATGTGTTCTTGCCTACAAACCATGGTTTTCATTATTTGATCCTCATTTTGAGGTCTTTGACATAAAATCGATTTAGGTAGGGTTGGATTTTTTACCCTTAAAATTTCGCACTCCTTTCTATTTAAAAGCCATAGGTGATTCATTGTGTAAATTCTTATATACAGAACCCTAATCTATGAACCATACAACCGCTTCTTGAATTCTAGTTAATCTAGATATTTCCAAAGATCTTCATGAGTCCATTGATTTGAAAGTTCAAGATCATACTTGGAAGCAATCTCTTGATTTTGAGACCTTATCTTTTCATTGTAGAAACTATTCTCCAACATGTCATCTTTCTTCTTTGAGAAATTTTTCTAAGCATAATACCAATATCTCCTGGTATAAGGATGTTCTCCTTGAGCATTTTACTATTTTCAAACATGGTGAGAGTAATGATTCAAAGAGTGATTTAGATAAAATAGAAGATATTATGGTTTTGGCCCGAAATGAAGTTAAAAGAGTATATAAAGATTCATCCCCTTGGGGAAGGATAATAGAGATCGCCCAATTGTGAGGATGCAAAAAGTGATTCTCTGGTGCAATTACCTTTGCATAAATCAGATTATGTACTAGAAATTTCCATTCCTATCCTTCCTGATGATGGAGAGGAATTGATAGTTATTGGTAACAAAAAAATTCAAATAAAGAAAGATTCAACACCTACTCAAATGATCCTTAGATCACAAAATGAAAATAATTTGTATGGGTCTTAGTTCCTCTACTATTTTATATAGCTTTTGTAGTTCTTTCCCTTTTTTGTTTTTTTTCTTGTAGTGGTAGTTTTTTTCTAGTTTTTATCCTGGCTTGTTTGTTCTATCTGGTGACCATGTTTATTGTTATTTGTAATGGGTTGGAATCCAATTTTACCATTAATAAAAAAAATCAATACAAATAATTATACTTCTCTTGTAATTTAATACATAATCAATAGTATGTCTCATTGACTAAACCCATGTGTCTATATATTTTTCATCACAATCAAAATGAATAGAGGATGACAAGCGTAATGTGTCCAACACTTAGATTTAACGACCCTTCCATGCTATCAAAGACCTCAAGATGGAGAATCCATGAAAATGACAAATTAAAGTGCCAATATTGTCTATGGCTGATGAAAAATTGATAACTCAAGTGCAAGTGTCATTAAAACCAAGACATGGTACAAATATGGATCATCTTCACATACTATATAGTTTCATCATAAACCAACCAAATTTATAAAGTCTACCCTATGCCAATCCTCAACATTACTCGACTTACATGAATTGAATTACTTCATCAAGACAACAACTTACATCATTCTACCATAGCTATTTAGTAGGTGTGTGCTTCACACTCCACTATTTAGTTGAGTGGATATGTGTCAAGCACTCCATTGTGTTGGCCACTTAAAAATAATGTGTTCATAAGGAAAATAAAATAGGGATATTAACTTGTATATGAATATGTACCTAACGCCACTCCATTGTGATAACATGTACATGGATATATATGCTTAGGTACTCTTACAAAATTACTCATAATTTTTTAAATTTGTACCAACATTCCATTGGTGAATATGTGTAATTGGACAGGGGATGGGGCAAGAGTATAAATTTAAATATGGAATGATGATCAACCCATTGCATTTATAATCCATTCTATTTATGCCATTTGATTATATATTTACTCAAGAGTTAGGCACACAGTTTTGAGAGGAGTGCATTTCCACAATTATTGATTACATTACTCATCCATTTATTGGTCAATAATTTAACTTGTGTGTTAAACTAGACTAGATGTTATGATACAAATATATGGTTTCACACATAAATAAATAGAGTTTATATTTTCTATGATCGCTCTATGCATGCTTTACAAATATCATGTCACAAAACCCTTAAATTAGTAAATAACCAAGTGTTGGCATAATACATCTACTTAAGACCTATAACTTGTGAAGTATGTATAACGAAAAATGATATACATTTGTATCATTCTTTGAAATGAGGTAAAATATTACAATACACTTTAATTGTTTGATCTTAGTAAATGACAGTGCCAAGGTAGATTAGGAAGCTTAGGATACTTACTGACTTCATTACTGATGTGGAGGCAAATCACTCTCAAGAAATTCTAAGGCAAACTTGAATCAAGAAGGAAGAATGTAAAAAAAATTTAACTAAAGAGGTTTTCTCACAATATATGCTTCATATTCAATATTATGGAATTACCATATTTTCTCACCACTACCATGTTACAATCCTTCAAAACATAATATCCTTTCCTAATTTCCTTTTCCAAGGGAATAAACACAAACCACTATTAAAATACAAAGAAGGAATATCATCCTTTTTAGAAGCTTGAAAAACTAATATTCAAGGAAAATTCATCCACCTTCCTTCATCAGGGTCAAATATAAAGAAAGAAGAGTGGAAGACAAGCATAATTACTCCCCATATCCCATTTGGGGTCATCATAACCATGGTCAAGTCTCCCATGTGCAAAAGTTGGCTCCACCTTTTCATGTCTAGTCAAAAAAGAAAAAGGAGATTCTAATTATGAATAGTGCACCTTGTCCCACATCATCACAAAGCTCCAAAAGATGATTGGTTCCATCTTTGACCATCTTTATTTTTCTCCTCATGAAAATTTCGACCCATGACACATATGCAATCAAAAATAGTAGCTAACAACAAAAGTGACAATTCAGAATAGTGCCAATTTGGAATAGTTGCAAGTAGGGACCACCATGACAGTTCACCAAGTGGAACCACATCACCATGACACTCTAGCTCATGAAACCATATCACTAAGATAATTTATTAATTGAAATAGTGGTGGTACATCATCCTCCTCTGGTTGAAGTCAACTCAGCTCTTATGAGTTGCTCTGATGATAATTTTGCCATTTTTCTTTGTCCATCTTCTTCAGCACCCACTCCATGATCCAAAAATTATGTTATGGTGGTAATCCTTACCATTGTACCAAATACTTATTTTATTTTCCTTGCCTTGTGTGCATAATCTTCATGTCTATAACATAGACTATCCTTTCCCTATGTTTATTTGGAATCTGTTATTTCCAATTGATGTCTTCTTCATCATCATCTTCATCTTATTCTTCATAGAAATCATACAAATCTAAAACATTGAAAATTGGAGAAATATAAAATTCTTCTAGTAAGCTTACCTCATAAGCATTGTCACTAATTTTCCTCACAATTTTGCAAGGGCCAATCTTCTTGTATTTTAGTTTGTTATAGGTCCTTATAGGAAATATCTCTTTCTTCAAATACACCATCACTAAATCTCCCTTGTCAAAAGACTTTGATCTCCTCTTAACATCAGTAACAATCTTGTACTTCTCATTAATTTTCTATAATATCCTTCTCACTTCTTCTTGCAATTGATGTATATGATCTGCAAATGTCTCAACATCATCATTCACTCTTTCTATAATTGGCAACTATACTAAATCCAAAAATCCTATTGGATTTATTCCATAAACCACATGAAATGGTGATTTGCCTATTGATCTATTCACCAAAATGTTTTATAAAAACATAGCTTGTGGTAAATCCAAGTCCCACTACTTAGTATTCTCTCCAACAATGCATCTCAATGAATTTCCTAAGCTTCTATTTACAATCTTTATTTATCCATCTATTTGTGGATGATATGCACTACTGAACTATAACTTTGTATCCAAATTCTTCTAGAAATTCCTTTGAAAATGAATTAAAAACATGGTATCCCTATATGAATTAATGGTCTTTGGAATACCATGCAATCTTACATCTCTAAAGAATAATTCAGCAACTCTAATGGCATCACTAGTTTTCTAGCATGCAATGAAATGAACCATTTTGGAAAATCTATCTAAAACAACAATAAAAAATAGAATCATTACCTCTCTATCTGTTTGGTAATCCCAACACAAAATCCATGCTCAAATTTACCCATGGTTCTCTTGGGATTGGTAATGGCATGTGCAATCCTATACTCTATGCATGTCCCTTAGCCACTTGACATATTCTACATCTTGAAACATATCTTACCACATCTCTTTTTTTCTTTGGCCAAAAGTAATTCTCCTCCACCATAGTTATGGTCTTAGCTTGACCAAAATGGCTAGAGAAACCTCTATTGTGTAATTTTCTTACAATGTTATCTCTCAAAGACCCAATTGGAATGCACAACTATCTTCCCTTAAAGAGGTAACCATCTTAAATAAGATACATCCTAAATATTACCTATATCTTTGGTTAATGGATTCTTGCATTGCTCAACTATCTTACCAAAATATGGAATAGTATCATACAACTCCTTCATAAACTCAAATCCAAATACTTCACTTAAAAAAGTAATTATCAACCCAACTCTTCTACTCAAAGCATTAGCTACTTGATTCTGCTTCCTTGATTAATACTTCAACACAAAACTATATCCCTCAAGAAAGATACTCACTTGGTATGTCTACAACTCAACTTCTTTTGGGTATTCAAATACTTCAAAGCCTCATGGTCGGTGTAAAAAATAAACTCCCTAGAGATCAAGTAGTGTCTCCAATGTCTCAATGCCTTAACAATTACATAAAACTCAACATCATAGGTGTAATATTTCTTTCTTACATCATTTAGCATCTCACTAAAATATGCTATGGGCCTCGCATCTTAGCTTAACATAGCTCCAATTCCCACATGTGAAGCATCACAATCCACTTCAAACACTTTGTCAAAATTAGGCAAGGCTAAAATAAGATTTTATGTAATCTTTCTTTTCAACAACTTAAATTTTTTTGTTGCTTCTCTTATCCAAATAAACTCTTTTCCTTTTATGTAATCCATTATTGGTACATCAAGACTACTAAAACTCTAGATGAATTTTCTATAAAAAATTTCCAAACCATGGAAATTTATTACCTCGTTGATGCTTTTGGGAATGGGCCACTCAAAAATTGCCTTCACCTTCTCTTCATCCATTCTAACTCCATCGAATAAAACTACAAATCTCAAAAAAAACCATACTTTCTTGCATAAACTTGCACTTCTTCAAATTCACATACAGTTTCTCCTTTCTCAACAATTCTAGCACTATTCTCAAATGTCCCAAATGATACTCTTTAGCTTTACTGAATATCAAAATTTCATCAAAATAAACCACCACAAACTTACCAATGTAATTGTGTAGCACTATCTTCATCACTTTCATGAATGTTCTAGGTGCATTAGACAACCCAAATGACATCACCAACCATTCATATAATCCATCTCTAGTCTTGAATGTTGGCTTCTATTCATCTCCTTCACAAATCTAGATCTGATAGTAGCCACTCCTTAGATCAATCTTTATGAAATACTTTACTCCTGCAACAACATCCATTATGTCATACAATCAAGGTATAAGAAATCTATACCGAATAGTAATCTTCTTGATGACTCTACTATCCACACACATTATCCATCCTCCATCCTTCCTTGGATTCAATAATGTTTGTGTTAAACATGGACTCATGCTCTTCCTTATTATTCCCTTCCTCAACAACTCAGTGACTTGCTTGTTTAATTTTACATGCTCTACTGGACTCATTCTATATGTTGTTTGATTAGGTAGAGATGATCCAGGGGTCAAATCAATGTGATGATGAATGTCTTTCTTAGGTGGTAAACCATCCGATAGCTCATCAATAATGACACATGCATATGTTTTCAAAACTTTTATTGATTTTTCTATAATCTAAATCACATCTTCACCTTCATTCCTTGAAATTAGGGCATAACAATAACCTAAAAAAAAACATCAAAAAGTTCTTTAGTGGCTAACAAATTTTCCTCTTTTATCTCTTCTTTAAGAGGAAAAAATATTACCTTTGTACCATATTTATGAAATGTATAAGTTTTCTTGCCTCCATCATGGATGACCTTCTTATCAAATTTCAAACAATCACACCAAAACTCATCCTTATAGCTATTTCCTATGGAAAACTTCCCTAGCAAAACATGGCATGCATCCATGGGCAAAACATCACACCAAAACTCATCCTTATAGCTCTTTCCTATGGAAAACTTAACTAAACATCTCTTATCAACTATAACTTCATTATCTTTCTTAAACCATTAAATTTGATAAGGCCTAGGATGCTTCTCACAATGAAATCCTAATTTTTCTACCATTTCTTTTAAAACCATATTCTCACAGCTACTTCCATCAATGATTACCTTGCATACCTTACTACCTAAAGGGCATACTGGTCAAAAAATATTGGTCCTCATCCATACATCACCTCCTTTGTTTTGCTCTACTTATTAATTTAAAGCTATCATGGTTCTTCTTGTAATAAGGTTTTCTCCCACATCTACTACTATAGCTTCAGTAGCTTGATCTTTAGACTCAGCTTCAACCAAGTTCACCCTTGGATGGTACTCTTGTCTTCTTTCTTGTCTTTGAGAACATTCATTTGCTTTATGTCCTTCTTCTCCACATATGTAACATATAATGGCTTTGGGTTGATTAGGAAACCAACTTCTTAAACTTCCATATCCATGTCCTTTGATTATTTTGGAAGATTTGTGTATTGTATTCTCTTCTTCCTACAACATGTAATTATTCTCCCCTTATAGGTTTAAATCCACCTCTAGTGGTGTTGAAACCACCTCTTCCTCTAATTAGCATGGATTGTCCTCTAATTGGACCAAATGTCCTTTTTGTAGCTTATCTATTCTGCTTCTATTTTGCTTTCAATGCTAATTAAGCCTCTTCCATGTTCATCACTCTATGCATGCTAATCTCATATTGAATGTAATATTTCAATCCATTCACATACCTTGCAGCCATTTGCTCATTTATTTCTTCATGCTCCACTTTTATGGAGAGATTGTAGAATTCATCTATGTACTCTTGTACACTCTTCTCCATCTACTTTAAATTTTAAAATATTCAATAGAGGGGTTGGGAGTAATCTAAAGGAAGGAACTTCTCTCTAATCTTCTTCTCCATTTTCCTCCATGTATTAATTCTTGGTTTGTTCTTTTTTTGCCTCTCCTAATGTAAATGATCCCACCAAATCATGACATGACCCTTGAACTTCATACATGAAAAATTCACCTTATTTTATTCTTACATAACTCTCCATTAAAATAAATTTTCCATGCTATGAAGTTAATCAACCAGCTCCTCTGGTTGTAAACTCTCCCCATAGTCAGGAACTTCAATCTTAACTTCATCATTTCTTCATTTCAATGATATAATTATCCTCTCCTCCATTGATAGTGGTTCTTCCCCTTGTAAAATTTCCTCTTCATGTTCTTCATCATGAATGGTCTCTCCTTCTATGTCTTCTTCTCTTTGTTAGGAACCTGTGCCTTACCCTTCTCTTTGCAGTATTAGTGTAATAATTGCTATGGATGCATATGCTTTGTAAGTCATCCCTTAGAGCATATTTGAATTATCCCACATACAAGGGAAGTAGTAGTTGTTATAATAGACTTAGTATATAAGTAAGTGTTGAGGCCCAATGAAGGCATCCATGAATTTATTGTATTGAGCTTGCTCAAAGGAGGTTGCCCCCTCAAAGTGGCCTGCGATCAATATAAGCTTTATGTGTTTCTATTATTCGTAAGAGTTATTTTATTTTCGCATATTTCAATTAAATTTATTGTAGGAGGTAATCTGCTATAGGAGTTTCTTCTCATCTGGTATCAGAGCACATTCTTGGCTTTGTGGGTAGATTTGGAGCAATTTCTTTTCAAAGCAGGGTTTTTTAGGAGCTGCACCATTTCTGGCTAGAATTTTTTTCATTGCAGGTTCCGTCATTTCAGATTGGGTAAATACCTATCTGCTTAATTATGGGAAGTGCTTGGGAATAAGACCTAAAACTCATTGTGAGGAGTACCACAGGAACCCTAAAGTAGTTGGCCCATTGAGAGGACTTGTCAGTGAAAAGGGCAATGGCCCCATCCTGATTGACTAGTTCCCACCCGTGAGGTAAACCAAAAGCTATAGTTAAGGGGTAAACCTACGGCCATAAATTTTTGGAGAGTGATACTCGATTAGATAGCTTTGGTGGCCAGATAGAATTTTAAAAAAAATCCTTTAGGCAGCCAAACAAACCTAGGGTCCATATCCAACTTATCAGGTTCAGAGAGCAAACAACAACATATCCACAATTGAGGATATTTCTAACCACACAGTTGTAGAGAATCCATTTATAAAGCAATAGTAAAAAAAAGAATAGCAACAAAAAAAATTCCAAATAAAAATTCACCACTATTAACAATGAACGATCCCTAGCTATTAACAACTGGTTATGGTCACCACTCGTGTAGGCACAAAATTCATGGAGGAAGAAATCACCACATTGAAATATTAGGTTACAAAGTTAACTAATATGATGCATGGCTTGAATCAACAGAATAACATCTTGCTTAATAGAATGCAGAAGGAGGAGTCTTCTTTAGAGCATCACTCCTTTGCTTCCAACTTCTCATGTGGACCTAAGATAGACTTTCCATGGTTCAATGGTATAGATCTTATAGGATGGATATATCAAGCTAAACAATTCTTCAACCTCCATAATAATTATTCTACAAACAAAGTCTCAATTACCTCCTTTCATCTGAAACAAGAAGCACTTCAGTGGTACCATTAGTATCTCAAGACAAATGATGAACCCGATTGGTCAAATTTTGCATCCTTAATTCTGGGCAAGTTTGGTCCCTCAGCATTCAAGTATTTCATAAGAGCTCTCACCGAACTCCATAAAATTGGTACTATTCATGAATATCAAATTGAATTTGAAAACCTTTCTAATCACACTGAAGGGTTGTCAGATGACTTCTTCAAAAGTTGCTTTGTTAGTGGCCTCAGAGAGCTAATCTGTTCAGAGGTAAAAAAATTTTAACCTAAAAATATGATGGATGCTTTGGGTCTAGCTAAGTTAGCAGAAGATAAACTCTCCACATAGCATTGACCTCCCACCGTTTCACCAGCAAAGAACATAGTGAATCAGTGGACAACCATAACCACACCAATCAAGCACCTGACTGAGGTAGAGATGTGGGCTCATAAAGAGAAAGGATTATGTTACAACTGTGATGACAAATGGGTTAAGGGTCATAGGTGCGTCCAACAAAAACTTTACTTGTTAGATGTGGAGTCACTGCCAGAGCAGGATAGCGAGCCTGATATTCTAGAATTTCAAGATGCTCAAGAAGAACTCGGCACTAAAGAGGACCCAGTGGTTCAAGAGACTCAACCTGAGATCTTAGTGCATACACTAGTAGGTGTCACCACTCTGCAAACCATGAAGGTCAAAGGGTGCTTCGAAAAGATCCCTCTCATAATCCACGTTGACTCAGGTAGTACTCATAATTTCATTGATCCTTGCATTGCTAAGGTGGTAGACTGCTTTGTATACCCTTGTTCTAACTTTGAAGTCATGATTGCTAATGAGGGCACATTACCATGTAAAGGGAAGTGTCAAAATGTGCATATTGCAATCAGTGATTATAATTTTTGCTCTGATATGTTTTCCCTACCTTTAAGAGGGTGTGATGTGGTTTTAGGGGCACAATGGATTCACACATTAGGACCTATTTTATGGGACTTCTATAAGCTTTGGATGTAGTTCACAGATAATGGTCAGAAGCACACCTTAAAATGGTTATTACCAGGATCTGCTAGCATCATTAGTTCTCATCGCATGGAAAAACTTTTGAAGAAAGGCTCACATGGGGTCATTACACAACTGCATTCCATTCAACTCTAGCCCCCCACTGCTACTAACCACCCTATAGATTTACAAGCCATACTCGACAAGCATCCAACCATTTTTTTAGAACCAATAGGTCTACCCCCTTCATTCCCTGAAGATCATTGCATTCCTCTCCTTCTAGGAAGCATCCCACCCAACATCCAGCCATACCGTTACCCCCATCTGCAAAAGATTGAAATTGAGAACTTAGTCTAGGAACTCCTCAAGTCTAGAGTTATATATCCTAGCACTAGCCCATATTCCTCCCCAATGCTTCTTGTCCATAAAAAAGATGGGTCATGACACCTTTGCATTGACTTTTGAGCCCTTAACCACCTCACTAACAAGGATAAATTCCCAATTCTTGTCATCGATGAGCTTCTTGATGAGCTCCATGGGGCCAATTTCTTCTCCAAATTGGATCTGCGTTTTGGGTATCATCAAATTTGAGTGCATCCTAATGACATTCCCAAGACAGCCTTCTGTACACATGAAGGTCACTATGAGTTCCTTGTCATGCCATTTGGCCTTACAAATGCCCCTTTCACTTTTCAAGCACTCATGAATAAAATCTTTCAGCCTTTTCTTTGTCAATTTATTTTAGTTTTCTTTGATGACATTTTTATCTACAACTGCACATGGACTGAGCATCTAAAACATATTGACAGGGCATTACAACTATTAGGAGACAATCAATTATGTGCCAAGCAATCCAAGTGTTCATTTGGTCAAGAGGAAATCAACTATCTGGGGCACATTGTTTCAGCCAATGGGGTTTGTGTGGACCCAGAAAAAATTAGTGCTATGCAAAATTGGCCTCAACCAACCACCCTCAAGAGCCTTCATGGTTTCCTAAGCCTGATAGGATACTATCACAAGTTCATCAAAGATTATGGAAAGATCGTGGCTCCTTTGACTTCCTTATTGAAGAAGGATAATTTCACCTAGGGTGCAATCACTGATTAGGCATTCATCAAACTCAGATAGGCTATGTGTAGCACACTAGTTTTGGCATTGCCGAACTTCACCAAAACTTTCACCATCAAAAGTGATGCCAATGGCATCAGCGTGGGTGTTGTTCTTCTCCAAGAGGGCTGACCAATTACCTTCACTAGCAAAGCCCTTTTTGGCCACAATTTAGCTTTGTCTACATATGAAAAGGAAATGATGGCAATTTTACATGCAGTATAAAAATGAAGACCCTACTTACTGGGAAATCATTTTTGCATCAAAACTAATCATCAAAGTTTGAAATATTTCTTGGAATAGCTGGTCTCATCCCCAGCTTAGTAAAAGTGGGTTAGCAAACTCATGGGTTATGATTATGAGATCACCTATAAGAAGGGAAAAGACAATGTTGTGGGTGATGCTCTCTCAAGAACCTTTGAGGACCAGCCTTCCCTCTCTACCATCTCCATGCCCATTCTAAAATGGTTGGAATATATCCAACAAGGGTATGCAAATGATCCCTCCTTATGCCACCTCATTCATCAATTAGCCACTAACCCCTCTTCAGTACCACATTATTCATGGGATGGTGCTTCTCTGTAATACAAGGGTCATCTGGTGCTTTCCCAAAGTCCAAACCTGCATCAGGCCATCTTCTATGAAATCCATGCTTCCCCCTCACTAGATCACTTAGGATTTCTCAAAACCTATGAGCGGGCACATCGATACTTCTTTTGGAAAGGCATGAAAGCTGAAATTAAATAGATGGTGGCCGAATGTGATACCTACCAATGAAAAAAAGGTGAAACCATATTGACTCTCAGTTTGCTCGAGCCTTTTCCCATTCCTACTAGGATCTGGATAGATATTTCCATGGATTTCATTGAGGGCCTCCCTAAATTTGGGGGAAAGAGAGTGATCATAGTCATAGTCGACCACCTCTCCAAATATAGTCATTTTTTGTGCACTCAGGCACCCATACACAGCCTCCATAGTCGCACAGGTTTTCTTAGATTAGATCTTCCGTATTCATGGCATTCCTTCTTCAATTATCTCAAATTGTGATGCCACTTTCACTAGCCATTTTTGGATGGAACTATTTCATTGCACAGGCACACAGTTGATAATGAGCTCTGGGTACCACCCACAAACAAATGGCTAGATAGAAATAGTCAAAAAATGCTTGGAAACCTTCCTTAATTGCTTTGCTTCAAAACAACAACATTAATGGGTAAAGTGGCTTCCCCTAGTTGAATGGTGGTACAATACCTCATACCACACTTCCACCAAAATGAATACCTATGAATCAGTTTATGGTCAAGCACTGCCACCACTTCTTCCATATAATCCTAGTAGCTCACCAGTTCAGGCAGTTGACACTACTCTCCAAAACTGGGATCAAATTCTCCACACCTTACGAGACAATATCCACATGGCATAGAACCAAATAAAGCAGTAGGTTGATCATCACCACTCTAAGTGTACCTTTCAACCTGGTGATATGGTCTTTCTTCATCTACAGCCATACAAGCAATCATCCCTAAAACTAAAAGGGTGCCAAAAGCTTGCTCCAAAATTTTATGGGCCATATATGGTTCTCCAAAAGATTGGGTCAGTTGCTTACAAGTTAGAGCTTCCACCTTCCTCCCAAGCTCATTCCATCTTTCATGTCTCCTATTTGAAATAAGTTCTTGGATCCAAATCTGAGTGCAAACAGTTTTACCAGCACTTGATAATGAAGGCTCCATCCTTCTCAAGCAAGAAGCAATCCTGGATAGGCGCACTGGCCAACTTCGATCCCGCTCCATCACAAAGGTCTTAATCTAATGGCATGGCATGCAACCAAAATATGCAACATGGGAACCAATCTTTTTGATTCAACAACAATTCCCACATCTGAAGCTTTGAGGGCAAAGCTTTTTCTAAGAGGGAGGGGATGTTAGGAACCCATGCCTTACCCTTCTCTTTGCAGTATTAGTGTAATAATTGCTATGGATGCATGTGATTTGTAAGTCATCCCTTAGAGCATATTTGAATTATCCCACATATAAGGGAAGTATTAGTTATTAGAATAGAGTTAGTATATAAGTAAGTGTTGAGGCCCAATGAAGGCATCCACAAATTTATTGTATTGAGCTTGATCGAAGGAGGTTGCCCCCTCAAAGTGGCCTGCGATCAATATAAGCTTTCTGTGTTTTTGTTATTCGTAAGAGTTATTTTATTTTTGCATATTTCAATTAAATTTGTTGTAGTAGGTAATCTATTTTAGGATGTTCTTCTCACTCTTTGTCTTCTTCCCATCTTGGCAAACGTTATGGCTAGATGTGCCATCTCTCTTCTCATCTCTTGTATATCTTTGTTCATCTAAACCAATCTTCATCTTGTTTATCTTCTTATGATACCTACAAAATGAAATTAACAAAAATCCTCCTTAGGATTCTACTTTATTGGATATCACTTGATGTGGAGGCAAATCACTCTCAAGAAATTCTATGGCAAACTTGAATCAAGACAGAAGAATGTGCAAAATGTTTAACACAAAAAGTTCTCTCACAACATATGCTTCATATTCAATATTATGGAATTGCCATATTTTCTCACTAGTGCCACGTTACACTCCTTCAAAACATAATATCCTTGCTTAATTTTATTTCCCAAAGGAATAAACACAAACCACTATGAAAATATAAAAAAAGAATTATCATCCTTTTTAAAAGTTTTAAAAACTACTATTCAAGGAAAATTCATCCACATTCCATCATGAGGGTCAAATACAAAGAAAGAGGAGTGGAAGACAAGCATAATTACTCCCCATGTGCCATTTGGGGTCATCATAACCAAGGTCAAGTCTGCCATGTGCAAAATTTGGATCCACCCTTTCATGTCTACTCAAAAAAGGTAAAGGAGATTCCAATTATGAATAGTGCACCTTGTCCCTCATCATCACAAACCTCCTAAATTTGATTGGTTCCCTTTTTGACCAGCTTTATTTGTCTCCTCATGAAAATTTTGACCCATGACACATAGGCAATCAAAAATAGTAGTTAACAACAAAAGTGATAATTTAGAATAGTGCCAATTTGGAATAGTTGCAAGTAGGGACCACCATGACACTTCGCCAAGTGGAACCACATCACCATGACACCCTAACACATGAAACTCCACCAATATGATGCTTCATCAATTTAAGTATTGGTGATACATCAATTACTCATACTTTTTACTTCATGGTTAGCTCAATCCATTAGACCAAGTTGATTGATATTTCAACACTATATGAGGCATCCTCCTAGTGAATATTTTAGAGGGTTTTATTAGATAAGGAGTACATAAAATATTATCTCAACATGAATGTATAATTATAATGATTGTATAAAATAAATTTTTAATCATTTATATATATCCTCATAGGAGCATGGAATATAGTGAATAAATATTTAGTCAATTATGTTTCCCTGTTTATGAATATGTTTATGTAAATACATAAATTTGGTCAAAGTTACTTTAAAATGTTAATTATTGATGCATCTTGAATCAATTAACTTTCACTTCAATATTTGACTCTTATTCACCATATCTATAAGTTATTTGTCTATATGCAGGGTTGACTACCTAGTTTACATCATATACTATTCAATAATTTCATGGTTAAGATCTTACATGAATTTATATTTTCCTACGATGATTGCACACCTTAGAAAAATGGTACTTGATTCTTTGGAATAATTCTACCCTACATAGACAAGTCCATTTTAGAAGTCATATCCACCAAGAGTAACCTTCTCTTCATGCTAGATAATATCTAATTTCCCAATGTAGATTAATATTTTTTGACTTTACACATGTTTTTAAGGTCATGCAAAGGAAATCATGTAAGCGATTCATTATATAAAGATAAACCTCATTTTAAACCCACTCGGTTCCTAGCTTGGCACTATTTATTACACACTTATACACTTTTTCACATTAAAAACATATGACCTATTCTTCCCAAATTAAATATCATGCACTAGAAGTAGTCACAAACAACATCTAATGCATCTTAAATCAATTCAAAGCTCTTTTTGTCAAGTATTAAGGTCAAATTTAGAGTTGTATACATATAGTCAAGGAGCATATTTACACTAACTATAGGTGGGAGAACTATGTGAGGCTTGATTCCCTCTTTAGAAAATTTATGAACATATACATCAATCAATCATCAAGGGGTGATTTGTGCCATCTTAGCCCATTACACTCCTATCTCTTTTTATAGGTTTACCTCTCAAAAGTACCCATATTGTTTTAAAGGAAAGAAGGTGGAAAAAGGTGAAATAAATGATCCATTTAAAACTTTGAATTTCCCAATCTGATCAATAGACATAGTTTTAGAAGGTAGAATAGTTATATTTTTTATCATAGTCAGCTAGGAAAAGTCCATGGTTACAATGTTGTCTAAGGCAAATTATCATATCCAAGAGCAGTTTTAGATTATGTCTTTTGTCATATAGAATCATAGTCTTATCTTTTATTGATTCAGACCATTAAACATCAAAAATATTTAAAATAAAATCCTAATTCAATCTAAGTGCATTTATTATTAGTGTTTTCCAAATTATATATCATTTTTCCATATTAGCAAGTTTTAGATCAAAATTGTAAATGATTGTACATCTTTATCATTTTTATCTCTATCAAGTTTTACACCTATTAAGCAACGAAAATTAAATGTTTGACTAAATAATAGGGTAAAACATATTGATGAGCCTATACATTTTTTGAGTATTACTTTTTCATTTTTTCATAGGGTTTCAGGTTATTTTTTATTTCCCATACATTGAAGATAAATCTGATCCTCCTTTATTGGATTTTATTGAGAATTGATCTACAATTTTTCTTTGACCTAGGGGTTTCAAACTATTTTATTTATTTTTATCTGCAAAACTTTTCCCCTCTATTGGTTTTCAATTATATTCTTTTTTTCTGACTTTCTAAAACTATGTTTTGACAATGTAAAACTCATAGGAGCTATCATTTTGAGAAAAGTGATATTTAGTTTTACCTAAGCCATGGTTAGAGGGATGCTTATCGAATAATAAATCTATTATGAAACATTTTAAATGTATTTTAGTTTCAAATTACCTTACCATATATCATAGATTCTTAGGTTTTTTTAACCATAAGAAACCTTGAATCATTTATATTTGTAGTGAACCAATAAGTTGTTAGCCAGAGAAGGTACTCTTAAAATACCTTAGAGATGTAGTAGTCTAGCTATGAGATGGTAGAATCCTCCATAATTAATTCCACCATGGGCCTTGTTTATAATCTATAACTAGGATTAGTATATCTGAGAACCTACAAATCAAATAAATCTTGACTAGTCACACATACGATCAAATGTCTATTAGAATTAAACTTGGTATTTATCATGATTTATTTATTTTTGGTCAAAAATATAAAATGGTGTTCATCCTTTAGATGTTGTAAACTATAATAATATTTTATTTTGGGACAATAAAATTCATGTCAATAAGGATAAAATGAATAAGGTACAATCTCAAGCCTTCTTCAACTCATATTGTGGAAACATTTCATCATGTCATAACGCTAATAGACAAACATAATTAAGACAATATTTTGTAAAATTAATTATGACTTGGGAATAAGAAAAATTATATAATTAAAATAAGATAATATATACTCCACATCTTATTAATGGACATTTCATGACTGTTGATAATGATAAAGCTAATAAAGAATATTTAGATGAAATTAATGACATAGAATTTACTAAATATTATAATGCTAATCCCAAAACATTTGATTTAATACTATACATTACAAGGAATGAATAAAAAATAAACTAAAGCTTCTACTTTAGGTGCTTCAATTTCTATGATTGGTCTTATTCCTATATCAAAACCTCTAGGTGCATATGTGCCATCATCCCTAGTTACGAGGGAATCACAATGTTTCTAATAGATTCATATACCTATTTATACACATGTATCATACACACCTCTCGTGATCTCTATTTATGGTCCATTTATTAATTTTCCTAATGCACACTCTTTTGAACATATTATAAAAAAATTACAATCTAAACTATTTCAATTAGATCAAGGTGTCTCTAGCGCTATTAATTCAATGGACTCCCATACTTTGAGACTTGAGATAACATCTTCCTCGTTAGCACTAGGCTTTGTGTCTACTAAGCTACCACTATATAAAGTTAAATATGACCTTGAATAAAATCTTCAATCATTCCATGCATCATGCTTAGATTATTACAATGAAAAATTATTAAACAAGTTATTTACACTAATCCTTAAAGACTATGCTTTGTGATGTTTCTCTGATCTTCATATTCAATCAGTTGAAGCATTTAACCCTTTGGCATATAGTTTTAATTTTTTTATGTTAATATGAATGAAAAAATGTATTATGCATGATTTATTAAACTCAAGAAGGATCCAATGAGATAATCAATACATATGTTCTTTGATACAAAATTATGCTAGCTAAGATGATATATTTTATGGTAGAAAATGAGTTACAAGATATATTTACAAAATATTTTTTTAGCAATCCTCCATGAATCTATCACGTTCAAAAAATTCAAATATTTTAATGACTTATGCCATACATTCAAATAAATAGAATTCAAGTTCATAGATTTAAATAATCTCAAATACACACCACATACTCCATGTACTTTAAATGTTAAGTTTCAAATAAAAAAATCTACAAAGTCAAATTTAATGAAATAAAAACTAAATCAAAAGTAATTGTCAGTGTAATGTCATAACTATTGATCAAGATGCAATTGAAAACTCAACTAAAGAGGAAATTTTTAAGTTTACCACAACCTCCTCATGTCTTATTACATAAATTACTTGAGTTAAATCTCATATCCCTACCTCCACCATTAGATGTTGATATGACCAATCCTTGACACAAGAGATTTAATAATAATTCATATTTAAAATATCATAGATGTATTAGACATTTTAAAAATAAGTTTTACAAGATAAGATATAATATATAATATCTTATTGATGATATTTCTCTTTAGCTAAGCACACATAAAAATGAGGTAAAACCACAACAAAATGACAATTAAATGTTGAAAATATTTAGTAATCCATTTCAAAACCATGGTATACTAGAGAATTTAAATAATTCAAAGGTGCATCATGAATATAATGTGTATCCTCATCGTTACACATATGGGCATTAAATAGATGGTATTACGATACATTTACAGGTGCATTACCAACATGTCCTATGATCACATTTGATGTTAATGATTTTGTCAATGATGACTCATATAGACATACATTGTTTATCTAAGCTTATGTCAACCAAAAAATCATACACATTATCATTATTAACAATGGTTCAAGTCAATGTTCATGTACAATGGCATTTATTCACACTCTTGGTTACACATAAACAATATTTATAAGCTACATCAAAAGTAACAAAATTAGTCAATGGTCATACACATAATACTCTTATGCACTTAGTGATACCTTTTCAAGTTGGGTCATAAATAATGGTTACTCCATTTATAATATTACCAAGCACATGGGTCCTTAATATGTTATTAGGACACCCTTGGATACATAAAATTAGTGCATTACCATCTATAGTCCATCAATGTCTCAAATATGTACATTATAATGAGGTGGGCAAAAATCTAGGAATTTGATATGAGTTCCTTATATAATTAATATTATATCCTAACCCCACACCATCATTACAATTAGTTCAAAATCATACTAAAAATATAATTATTTCACATAGTCAAGATTAATGTGTGATATAAAACTCTGTATTAGTGATTGGCCTTAAAAAACATTAGAGTAGGAATATTGATTTGTGGCTTACCAATTAAGTTTTATTATCTATGATAATTTCATAATTTATAAAGTAAAGTATTAAATTTTTTTTGATCAATTATTTAATTTAAACAATCGGATGTCCCAAAATTAATATATTGATTACATGATGCTTGTTAAAGTATGATTGAGTTATCACCTTGTGTCGATGGTATGGGACACTCATATGAAACATCAACCCTCACACACTTTTTAATGATCACATTTGTTTTGTTCCTATAGATCATTGGTCACTAATTTATTATTAGAATGGGTAGGTTGGGAAAACCTATCAATAGAGTGCTCAACTTTGGGACGTGAGTACGAAGTGATTGTAATAATCATTAGTCTCACTATCACTCAACAAGTTACTAATTTTAAATCTGACAAGGAGGAATTTTTAAATAGATTTTTATGTCCATAAGTGATGTATAATTAGGATGACAATTATTTCCTTATTTTATATACATCATTAATGTATCATTCCATGTTCTTGTTCATTGTCATACTTTCCTCATGTTGTGTGGAATACCTAAAGTATGTACCTACATACACATTGACCTCTTTTGTTTCATCAGATTCATATTTATCTTTCTCATGAATGGTATGAATGGTAGGGACACTCTAAATGGATTTAAAGTTTTTATGGGATATGATATGATATTATATTGGAGGTTAATCCATATATGTTACTCTCACTCTACATATTATATAATTATATTTGGTTTCAGTGACGATCTCTTGCTTTTTCATTGTTCGCATTAATGGAAACCTATTAATTATGAACCAAGATTTTTTTTTTTTTTTTTTTTTGTGTTTGTGTGTCTATTAGTATTTGATGTAATATTATATTTAGTACTACAAAGATGTAATTAGGATAATTATAAAATATAATGTAACTAGTAATGATCATTTATTTTTGATTTGTACCTTCAAAATGAGAAAATTAGATTATTGTCTTTTAAATATTAATTTCCTTATTGTAAATGAATGGATATCATAATTAAGAAAATAATATATTCTATGTGAATGTGTATTTAATTTGATAATTATTAGGGGAGAGGGCCTATTAGTTTGGATGTATAAATTTGGTGTCCCACATCTTGTATATAATGTCACCTAATAATGTCAAAATTGATATTTAAATAGTTGAGTGTCATCTTAATCTAAAAACATGAAACAAGAGGTATTTGGACCTTGTCAAATGTCATGTAACCATTTATATGTTTATGTGTGATTTTTAAGTTATTTTATAGGTATGAATAACCATTGACATTAATATGTCCATCAATTTATGAAAATATGACCAATAATCAAATACAAAGGAATAAATTATTTTTGATGCGATTAAAAAAATCACATATTTAGAAGCACTCAAAACTTATTAGGGGTCCTTAAGAAGTAACGAAGAGCCATGTTAGAAAATGTATAGCATTATTAAATTGCATTAAAGTGTTATGCTAAAATGTCACTTGTAGTAAATGTGAAATTAATAGATATGGAACCCAATTGCCTCTTCTAAAAAAATGCAACATTTAATATGTATTTAATCTTGGACATGTTGGAGGGATGAAACATCACCTACTTTGAACACCCTATGAACATTATATATTCAATTGATTTGTTTATATAATCTACTAATATTTAAAATTAAGAATCACTTTTTCACTACAATGCTCCAAAGTGAAGGAATGATGATTCAACTTTCTTAGTATCTCTTTAATAGGGTTTTCCTTCACTTAATATTATTGTCCTTCTATCAAATAAAATATTATAGATTTATTTATTCTGCTATAGGGTGTGAACATCTATGGATTCATGTGATGTTTTATTTATATTTGAAATGAAATTATTTTTCACTACCTCCATATTTCCACGGATTCTACACATAGCTAGTAAACTTTGCCATATTGAAATGCTTAGTTGAAGTGTAATTTTATTGATAAAGTCCTCTGCCTCATCCAACAACTATAGTGCTCCAATATTTGTTTTACACCATAATGTAGACTAATGTAAAAAATTATAAAATGTTAAACATAAAGTTACAATACTATAGAAAACTAAAGAATATATTTTGTTAATTTTTATTGTTAATATTGGTAAAGGTTTTAACACCAGATATCCTAAGTGATTTACTATTTAACTAACTCTCACAACCAAATGGTGTGTGGTAATTCCATGTTGGGTTTTTGATTACCCAGAAATAAGCTAGATAGTGGGCTTTCCATGAAATTTCTTCCTTTTCCTTCGCTTCATAAATTTATCATGATCTTCATTCTAATAAAAAAATGTGGATATTCATTTCAAACATTCGTATATAAGTTTTTTTTTAAAAATGTCAAATATTGAAGGATGACTAGGGAGTTTATCCCAAGGGCTTCAAATTCATTTACATCATCATTATATGCTTCAATTTTCCCCAAAATTAAAGTATTTCTTAAAAAAATATCTTCTTTGTATTTTTTCATAGTTTAGTGCTTGCATTCTATTCTATATGTTCCTTCTCTTGCTATAACTTTAAATATGGAAGGTATTTTTCCTCCTCTAAATCTCCATATTTTGCAAGAATATCCTAATCCTACATCCATTGTAGCATTTATTCATCTTCATAGGTATATTCATCCCAAACCTATCATCCTTCCTCATATTAATCAACATTTTAAGGGATCTACATTAAAGTGTTCATAATCATGGCAATTGAATTGATAGATAAAGTTTACATCTCTTTTTTTGTGTGTGTGTGTATTGCATCTCTCTTTCAGAATTTATTTGGTCTATATTGAATTCTTATATTCCTTGGCATAGGGGGCATATTCTCTTTAAATATAAATATAATTTATTATATTTTTATGGTGATATTGAAATGAGAGATTCTTATGTACCATTATTATTTTCTTGGCATAAAATTATTAATGATGGAGGATGCCTACCCAAGTATCAATTTATATCCTAATATATACTATATATTTAATCTAAAGTGGACATTATCCTCAATGTGATGATTTAAATTAAAGACGATATCATCTTATGAGTCATAAAAAATGAATCATATAAAACTCTATGTGTAATCAATATTATAAATATGGAATACTCCTTGGAAGGGTTTAAAGTTTGGAATATAAATAACATCCAAATGACTTCAATAAAGGGAAACATAGTCTACTATGAATTTGTATTATTCATACATTTACTCTCAGAATTGCAATAGAAAGCAATTGATTCCTAATTTCCATTGTGTTCCTACATTGATCCCTAATTTCTTTTTATTTGTTCCATTCATCTTTGGTAATATCAACCATAATATTGATGGGTGAACCATGTATGAAAAATGTAAATTTTATATCATCCAATTAGAGTGGTAAACAAGGTGTAGTGATAAGTGGTATGTTTTTTTGATAGGGTTGATGTAAATTGACTACATTATGTAATCTTATGCACATATGCTAATAATTTAAGTCCATGAAACAACATTATGAAGAGGCACATTATCAAAAATATTTAATGGTCCTATTTTTAAAAAAAGGTTGATAATGTTTATTCTAGTTTTAAAATATTTACAAACATTGTGTTTCTTAACATAGTTTATGTTTGTGAAGTTTGTAATTCTTTTACAAATACTTTTGAAATTTAATGAATGCTTTGTTATACAATAGTTTTAATATTTGTAAAAGTGTGTTTTGAAAAGGGGCCCTACCAATACAAGAAATAAGAAAGCATGGATAAAAAATACAGATGGAGCAATAAAGCTAGAAAAAAAGAACCAAACGCTGCCCAAAATAGTTGAAAAAACACAACATCCACAAAATAATTAGAGAGAAAATAAACAAAATACATATATAAACCTTACTATACATTTTATTTTTGAGGTGTAAGGGTTATTTTTAGAGGACATTTTTCTTTCTTGCCTCTTATTCACCTTTTTTTACTCATAATTTTCTAATTTCCACCTTCCCCTATATTTGGTATAACTGGAATGGAGAAAACAAAAGGGCTGGCTACAGAGACCATAGCAGATGGAGTCCACTTTTATGATGGATGGGGATTCTATCATCATGTATGGTAATGGTGTTTCAAATATATAATTACACTATTTCTCTACCATACATTATTATTGCTACTTTGGGTTGTGACATATGGCAGGATGAGGATCATTTAGAGAGACGCACATGGTGGATCCTTAGACCACCACATGGCTTGCCACCACACCCTCCATTTTTCAAGTTATATATATTCCAAGCTTAATTATTAACTTATATTCCAACTCAAATGGAAAATCAACTCAATGGTAAGCCAATTCGAGTATCGACTCATTCACCAACTTCAACTCGACTGTCAACTCGAAGTCCAAATTAAGTTTCAAATGCATGCCAACCTGAGTTCTAACTCACCATCTTGAGCTCATAATTAATGAATTTAATTAAGTTTTTCAAGTGAATCAAGTGATTTAGATTATTCCAAAGATATATTGTTTAAAAATTCTTCTCTTTTTGAAATGGTTGATTGAATATTATTTAAAGGGTTATGAGCCATTGGAATGTCATTAGAGGAAATCGTAAAATTTTATAAATCTGATTTTTTCCCTTGTAAGGTGTGATATTCCTTTGTCTTCATGCTCAATTATCTATTTATG
>JARHVA010000126.1:255000-357500 GCA_037957365.1 Torreya grandis
ACAGATATATATATATATATACATATACATATATACATATACATATACATATATACACACACACATATATATATATATACATATATATATATATATATACACATATATATATATATACACACAAATATATATACATATGTATATAGATAGCTACATATATATACACATATATACACATACACAAATACATATACATACATATAGACATATACACACACACACATATGTGTGTGTGTGTGTGTGTGTTTACATATGTGTGTGTGTATATACAAACATACATACATACATACATATATATAAGATGAAGGGTCACACATGAACGAGTAAATGCATATTTCATTCTATGTATGACAAGAAAATTTGGTAGAAAATAACATGCTTATTTGATATTAAAACCAAAATTTCTTGAATTGAGAGATATGTCTTACGATAATAAAAACACACATCCATAAAGAGAACATTATACATAATTTTTGAATTTCCATTATGTTCTCATCTTGACTAATGAATATAAATTATTTATCCTTGCTTTCAAGAAAAAATACAATGAGCTTCAAATAACCCTTGTATAAGTGTCATTTCTCCTATATATAGAGGTTGGAGAGAATAAGATCACTTTTTATATTAGAAACTGACTATTATAATTTACATTTTTTTCTTATTATATTTTCACTAATTTTTAACATTTTGAAAAATGAAAATACAACTTTCCTGAAATAGAAAATAAACAAAAATAGAATAAATGGTTTTGATCATCCTATGAAGATTTTTATTAAGTTGAAACTAGTTTTGATGGGCTTGGAGGTTTAGTGTCAGTTGAGCTATTAGCCTATTATTTGTCCATGTCATCTTTAAATTTTATTAATTTCTTTACTACTTTAGTTATTGCATTGAACATACTAATTACTAAATGTTTACAATGTTTCAACCTTATATCAAAGACCATCAACATGTCATTTATTAAAAAATTGAGAATGTTTTTTATTGACACAAACATGACAATATACATGCTAATTATACATAGCTATGGAGATTTCTAGAAGCATCAAACTAGGCTATCGTAACAAGTCTAGAGTTGGCAACTACTCTAGAATATTTTCCTTATTTCTAAAAATAATGTAATATCTATCTATATAGCACTATTATTCTAGCATGGAAAGTGTTGTCTGGAGGGCTCAAGATTTATCCATGATGATCTATTTTGACAACTACGTAAGTGCTTTTGTGATGGTTCTAGAGGGTTGCGCTATCATTCCCCCCTTATTACATTATTTTTGTAAATGTACTCCCTGAGCAGTTCAAATTTCAATTTCCCAAGAGATTTGGTAAGTATATATCCTATTTGTGCACCTGTAGGGTAATACTGGAGCTAGATATGATGGTTTAAAACTTGTTCACGAATGAAGTGACATTTTACTTCTATGTGTTTTGTCCTCTCATGATAAATAAGATTCTTAACATGTTTTAACACACCTTAAATGTCTCATTGAATAATGGGTGGCTTCTTTTATTTATAGCCCATGTCTACTAGTATGTGATGTAACTAAATCATTTCTCACATACATCCACATGAAACATGATATTTTGTTTCAGTGGAAGAAAGAGCAACAACTATTTGCTTCTTAATAATCAGTCATATCAAAGGATTTTTTGAGGTCATTCTTCACAATATCAACCTGATCTTTTGAACTTATTGTGATCAAAAGATCATATACACACAAAATAAGAATGATGATTTATGTTTTAACCTTCTTTATATATAAGTTAGAATTGAAGGGGTTATGAGTGAAAGCATGCTGTAAAAGTTGATCATTTATTTTGTTGTACCATACCCTAGGTGCTTATTTTAGTCCATAAAGATATTTGATGAGATGACATACCTTTTTAGGATGTTTTTCATCAACAAAACCTTTTAGTTGGGTCATGTATACGTATTCCTTCAGATCACCATTAATAAAAACACTTTTTATGTCCATCTACTATATTTGTCATCTATTATTTGTTGCGAGTGTGCAAACAACTCTGATGGTCTTAATATTTGTAGTGGGTGCAAAAGATTCTTTGTAGTCAATGCCCTCTTTTTGAACATATCCCTTTGATACTAGCCATGATTTATTTTTATTGATAGATCCATCTACCTTGTATTTTGTCTTGAAAACCCATTTGTAGCCTATGGGTTTCTTTCCTATTGGTAGATCGACAAGTTCCCAAGTTTGATTCTTCATGAGTGAGTCATATTTAGCATCCATCTCTTTCTTCCAATGAGGTTGAGTTAAAGCTTCATGAACATTATCAAGTTTGGAACTATCAACTATTGTACTCATAAGTGCAAAATTTACCTCATGTCTTGTCTAACTCCTTGTTTTTACTCCAGATGAATGAGTGTCTTTGCTAGTACCTAGTACCAACTTCAAGAGATAAATCTACTATTGTTGTGATGAACTAATTGGTGGATGTGAAGAACTATCTAGTGGATGTTTTAAATCTCTAAGATTAAAATATAGCTCTCCTTATGGCTCTAGAAGATCTAATTCTCCAAGATCAACATACAACTCTCCTTATGGCTCTGGAGTTTCCTCATTATCTAACTCAAGAAGTAATTTATGAGAGGTGATTATTGTTGATCTATCGTTCTACACCATTGATTCAAAATATGACTCGTCAAACACCACATCTCTACTCTCATAGATTTTCCTCATTTTTGGATCTTTGAGATCATACGCCTTCGATGTAGTGCTATATCCTAATATGATGCATGGGAGTGTTTTTTACTCAAATTTCTTCCTCTTCTTCACTGTTATATGCATATAAGCTATGCAACCGAACACATGTAAATGAGAAATAAAAGGATTTCTACCACTCTATACCTCTTCTAATGTTTTATCCTTCAATAGTTTTATTGGTGCTCAGTTGAGAAGATAAACAATAGTTTGGACTACTTCTGCCCAATAGTGATTCTTCAGCTTAGATATTGATAACATATAGTGAGCCATCTCCACCATGGTGTGAATGCATCAGTCAACAACACCATTCTACTAGGGCGTATAGGGAGCAATTAATTTTTTTTAATACCTTGATGGTTTAAAAAATCCAAGAACTTCTTTGACGTGAATTTCCCCCTCAATCTAAGCGGAGGTGAAGTAGAGGTTGTCTTGTCTCCTTCAAAACCTGTTGATAGAAGATCTGGAATTGTTAAAGTGTTTCACTCTTCTTTTTCAAGAAGAATACCCATATCTTCCAAGAGTAGTCATCCATGAATAGATGGAAGTACTTATATCCTAAGAATGAATCTAGTATTAGACTGCATAGATCAGTATGAACAACCTCTAATTATTTTTTAGCATGAAATGAGCTTCTTTTGAATAGATCCATAAGTTATTTACCTCCAAGGAAACTAAGGTAAACATGCAAGGAACTAGATAGCTTGGTAAGTACACATACCATCCTTTTAGTTCTTAACTCATATAATGAATTGGTAGATAAATGACCATCCTAGTAGTCCTAGAGGGCAGTGGATTCTACCATTGAGGTAGATAATGCTACTGCAAAAGATGAAATAGCATATAGAGTAAATAATTTGTCTTTAATAAAAGATTTATCAAAGTAAATAATTTGTCTTTAATAAAAGATTTATCAATAACTTTACCTTTTTATGATATAAGGCCCATTTTATGCCATTTCCAACAAGAGATTCCACCTTCAGATGATTATTTAGTAGCTATCTAACTAATAAGAGATTAGACGTCAGTCTAGAAATGTATAGTACCTTTGTTAGTGTACATTTTTGCATTCTAATAGGAATGGTAACTTATCCTATTTCTTCTATAATGTTCTCTTTGTCATTTGCGATCCTAACCCGATCTCTAGTGGGTTGGTCCAAAAGTGAATCAAATAGCTTTTGGTCACCTAACATATGTTTGGTGGCACTAGAATCAATCAACTAGATATTCCTTATGGGTTGTGAGGTATGGGAGACTAATACTAATTTCTTGTCTTCATCAAATATCTTTTATTTAGATATATTATTTTGTTGAGCAGTGAGATGTCCCTTTTACTTCCATTGATGGGGACATCTTTTCAATTTTTGAGAATCATCTCACCCTATTGTGCTGGTAGAGCCTTATTTTTTTGCATTATACTAGCAGTTGTCTGTGTCATGAGTATTGGCTCAATAGATATGACACCATTTCTTTGACTTCTAAGATTTATGATATTGAGAGTGTTGTTTTTGATATTGTTTCTATGGATGCTTCTTTGAAGGCCCTTTATGAAAATTATGACCTTGTTGCCTCTTTGAGATAAGAGTTTTATCTTCAAACTCATCTTGGACTGAGTTAATAACTTCTTCTTGCTACAATAGGTTCATGAGTTCTTCAAATGATACTTATTGTTTAGTGACATTTAGTGTCATGATGAACACTCTAAATTTGGAAGGCAGTGTTATCAAGGCAATCTAGACCAAGAGATCATCTTCTACCTTCTCACCGAGTGCTAGTATATCCATCCATATTTTAGCCACTCGATGTATGAATTCTTCAACTTTCTCATCAAACTTCATGGTGATTGTGTTAAGTCTCGATTACTGATGGAGGATATTCATTTGAATTTTTGCCTCATATATGGTTTCTAACTTATCCCATGCTACCTTTGGATCATCAATGTCCTTGATATGTAGCTGGATGTCATTAGTGATGCTTAGCATGATTAGCATCAAGGCTTTGGTAGTTGCCTTATCATACTTTCCATGTTCATTTTCACATTATGAGATGAAAGGTAACTTTTCCTATTCCTTTTTCAATGTACTCTTTGTCATGTATGATCCTAACCTGATCTTTAGAGTTGCTATGATAGCTTAGTTTGATGCTTCTATAAATCTCCATAGCTATGTATAAATTAGCGTGTATATTATATTTTTTTATCAATGAAAAATATTCTCAATTTTCTAATAATTTAGTATCAGATCTAGGTTTGATGAAGGGAGAGAAGAGGAACAAAAGTTTCAAGGTGAAGCACAACATTGTAGATATATTTAGCCCAGTGTATCAGCTAAAGGAGCTGCTAAAGAATACAAGTTTGTTTAGCTTTTTGAAGCACCATCCAAAGAACAATCTAGCATAGGAATGAAAAATATTCTTAGTTTCTAATATCATATTAGACATCTATAAGTCTGATAAATTGGTTATTAATTTACTCAAGTGATACATGAACTTCACTAAGCCCAACCATAGAAGAATAATTAAAGGAAATTTATTTATTTTATTATTCCTAGATCAACTTCCTAAATCTCTTTGAATTCATGTAGAGTAAATTTGATTTCAATCTTATATAAGATCACTACCAGTTCCCAAGACATTTCATCATTCATAAATGTATACTAGATGGTTTTGATCTACTACAAAATTATAACAAGTACAGTGCTTCTAGAATTCCTTATTTTTTCATACGAATGAAAAACTCTGAACTTATATAAATAATCCTACATAACTCAATTTAACATTGTTTTTAAACTCACTTCTTTTGACAAAGGCTCTTAATTCACTACTAAATAAGGATATCAAAATTCATTGTTAAAGTTGTCTTATTCGAATTGCCTCAACTATGTTGGAAATTGTATAATATATAGGTATGTCTCAAGATTTAAAAATTCATTCCACATACTAGATAAAATAATGGTTCTAACAAATTTAAAAGGATACACACACATTTACCAAAGCATCTCCAAGCATATACATAAGTAAATAATAATATTTCTATTCTGGAAATAATCTCATAGTCTAATTAACAATACTTTCCACACAAATTCCTCCCTCTCACAATGTTTATTAATTTATTGAAAATTTTTATGATATTCATCTACTTATTTTATTTCTCTAGATTCAAATTTTCATACCTATTATACACTTGAGTGGGCACAAAATTATCTTTTCAAAACTTTTCTTGGTTTCAAAAAAAATTCAAAAGACCTATGAGAGGTTTTTTTACCCATTCTCCATATTTTCCCAACCTTCAAATGCTTTGACATGACTACTGTTCAGCCCTGTATGTCTGTGGATAATGACTTAATATCCATTGAAACCCATTATATCAAATTCTAATTCTCATTAAAGAACTCTCTAATCCTTTGCTTGTGAAGATGCCTTTTGTCCACTATTCTTCCTTTTTTCATTCCTATTGGTCTCAATATTAACATAGAGGTGGGATGGAAATAGTCATCTATAGCTTATTTTTCCTTTGAAAAGTCACTATGCTCTTTGAATTGATTCAATGACTTCTTCAAAACCTTTCTAGATTATTTGGATCCTTTATATAGTGATGGAAACTGATTCTATATTGGTTTCTTTGAGAAGTGGCTTAATGATAGTATACTTTAACCAGGTCTCTTTTGACATGATCCATCTTCTTATAAGGATATCAATTTGTTTCAATTAATAAAATCATAAGGAATTCTACCAAGAAAGTATACAATGTTCTTGCAATAATAACGTACCATCCCATGAGGTTTATACCCAAATAATCCGGGCAACATAATTAATTTCCACTTTCTCAACTTTCCTAATAATAACCTATAGGAAATAGAGAACTTAGTCCTCCATAAAATGAATCATAGGATGAATTTAGACCTAGAAATAATTGTAACACCTTCTAAAGCCAGTCTAGGATCTTTCCCCTAAGTTTTGGAATGTTTCACCAAATAGGACTACAAATTTTTTACATTTAAAACACTTTCCTATGAACCCACCTGATCCTCTTTCTCTTTGACTATACCCTCCTCTATCATAAGGCTTCCTTCCTTTATAACCACCTCTTTCACTAGGTGCTTGTTCTTGGGATGCATTGTCTTCTGAATGAGTTCTTTAGGAAAAGTGTCTACCTCCTCACCAACCTCTACTCATATTATGTCTTCCCCTTCATATACCTTTCTTATTATGTCTCCTATTCAATTTATCTTTAGCATTTAGTGCAAATTGGTAACACTCATCGAGTGTTCTTGGGCAAACAAGTGTTAATTCATCATGTAGATTGTACCTTAAGCCAATCAAATACCTTGCAATCTTTTATTTGTCTTCTCCAACATGTCCTAACCTAATAGTAATCTAATAAAAATCTTTTGTATGTTATTGTATAGTAATTTATTTTTTGCTTCAAGTTTTACAACTTTTTAAAGAGGTTTGTCTCATAGTCCCCTGACAAGAAGTTACCCTTGAGCTTGGAAACCATCCTATCCCAAGAAATTATATTTTTATTTCCCTTATTTTTTCTCATATTAAGTGAAATACCACCATAATGAAGTATTCCCTTTCAATTTGGTTCTTTCAAAACTAACCTTCTTCTCATCAAGTACATCTTCATACTCAAATTACTTGTCAAGTTAATTTACCCAATCCATGAGTTCTTCTCCATCAAGACCAATTAAATAGGTGAGAAATTCCACTTTTGGTTTTGATCCTTGAACCATGATTACCTATAGGATTTTCTCTATACCCTATTCTTCAGATCCTTCAACTATCTCTTCTTCTTCTTCCTCATGAGCTTGTGACTCCTTTTCTCTATCACTCAATTCCCCTGTTAGGACTTCTCTTTTTTGAATTTATTTTAATGAATCCAACCTAGCATGCAGAATGAATCTAAGGTCCCTTAATTTTCCTAGTACTGCATCTTGGTTCCCTTGATTCCTTTCACCTCCTCTATTTCTCCTAGGTGGCATCTTGTTACACTTGTCTTATCCAATCAAGAAAAGACTAATTCTCTCTTTTTATAAAATAATTATAATGTAAATATCTTTCACCAGGTGTTTATCCTACTATGATATCACTTTTATCTATAACTATGTAACAAAACTTTCACAAATGGTGATCTCTAAGAAATTCTTCTTCATAAGCTTACTAGGCTTTATAACCCTTTTTATGAGTAAATTATGCTAAGTAGTAATAATAAAAAATTTAAAATTAAAATGAAATGCAATATAGATACCCTATAATGTCATACATAACCTCCTAAAGTTTGAAGTGCTCATGTATCTTTTAGATTACATTTCTCTCACTCCCCTGTCCCTAATTAGGCCTTAAAAGTGGCCTATAGCTCAGAATAGTATGGTCATTGAGATTATCTTGCTAAAAACTTATGAATAAGTTAGACCTCCATTCAAAAATATAAATTACAAAAATTTGTAAATTTTGAATTGTTAAATCTCTTAGAATGAGCAAAACCCTAATTCAAAATTTTTAGGCTTACTATGTAACCTAAGACATAATAAAATGATTTAAATTGAGTTTATAAGTATTTAGAAAGACCTAAACACATTGATAGGGCCTATGCATGGTTATAAAATCCTTTCAAATGATTTTATTTATCTTATTAATCCCTCAAGATGCACTATATAATAAAACTTAGATTGTCTAGTTTTTCTCAATGGACTGTATGTATGTGAACAAACATAATTGAAATAGGGTCACCAAAATAATAGAATGTTTTCAACAAGCACTTACCTAGTAATGATAAAAAATAAATAACCATGTGAAATAATTAATACATCCTTATTCCTGAGTAAATAAATCTTGATAAAGGTTCAAAATGTAACTCGCAATAATGATTCCAACTCAAAACTTATGTGTAATCAACTTATGCTTATTTTCATACTTTCTACTTAGTCACTACAAGGTAAACATTAAAATAGTAAAAAGGAATAATGATCTTTTGATGAAGCATATTTCATTCTTTTCTTTTATCTCTTATCTTTATCATAATCATTGTATACACCGTATATGTAGTTCCTTACAAAATATGGGTTCATGCACTACACACATGGATTAAATTCTTATACACTGTATGTTCAAGTCTTGAATCACCTTTTTATTTTTTCCTATATATTTCTCTTATCTTTTAATAACTTGTTACAACACAAGATTCAATGTTTTGTATTCCATATAAAGTAGGATAACTATCAACCAATTCTTGATTCAAGAACTATGTAATTCTTACAACCAATAAAACCATATATGACAAAACACTAAAATGTATAAAATTAGAGATAGACCAAACTAGAACATAAAAAAATCTATAATGAGTATATTGAGACTAAAGTAGGTCCCGAAGTGCCATTAGAATTTGTGTTTGCTAACCTAATGGGTAGTTTTCAAATTCAAATTTGAATTTATAGGTTTTTGTGAGAAACCCCTTAAGAGGGTCCTAAATTCCAAATAATCTATCAAAAAGTAACAAATGACATTCAAATGAAAACTCTATCTAACTAAACATGATCGTAGCCAAAATGTGGAAAATTGAAAGTTTTTTAGGCCTAGGAGGATGCCTCTGCATCAAATTTTCTACTCTTGGGAAAAAATTAATGGAAAAAAGATATAAAATGATCAATGAAGTCTTAGACCTTATTTTTCTAATTTTTTAATCTAACATTATTTACTTAGTACTGACCTTGTATCTATTTCATGATGAACTCAACATCCATTGAGTTTTGAGTTTTTGAATTCCCAATTCATCTACTACTTTTTTTACTAGGAGTAGAGCTTCATAATTAGTTGTATCATTGGTGCATTAAAATTAGATTTTATAGTAAAAGGAAATAATTAAATTTGAGGAGAAATAAACACCACATCAACACCTAAACCTATAGTTAATCAACCTCTTAAACTCATAGAGGTGATACTAATTTGTATCACCCTCTATGATTTAGGGAAGTTCAAGGTATTTCTCATTCATTATCATGTACTTACCAGGGTATGTCTCTTCATAAAAAAATATTTTCTTTATTATCATTTGTATTTTACACAAAGTGTTTAGTCTTAGGTTTTAGCATCTAATTTTCATTTACTTATTTTATAGGGATAATATCTCGTGCCCAATATGATTGGATCTCACCTAAAATATCTTTAAAAAAATTCATGCTCGGTAACATTCCATAGCTCAGAAGGACATTTTTTAGTAGAATAGTCATCTTGACTCTCTTATGAGGGAATACAACTAGGGTGACTTGTACACATTTTATTTGTTTAATCAAGGGGGCTTGTTTCACTTACATATTGAAGACCAAAAGCCTTCGTGAAGGATATCCCTAAGGTGTGTACAACCTTGGATGACATCATATTATCTAAAGCTCATGAATCAATTATATAATTATTTAGTTGAAATCTTATAATGAAGAACAATACATAGAAACATTCAAGCCTTTAACTACCTTCAGTATAAATGGCCATGTTATTTTACAAAGTAGAATAAACCAATATAATATGATCTCCATGAGGAGATGTAATAGGAATTTCACCTTTTATAAATTTGACCAATCTATCCAACAACTCAAGGTTTGACATAATGTATTATGTTTGATAAATTTGAACCTTAAACTTATTCATTTGAATAATTATATCAAAATAAGAGGAAGAAACCATATTTAATTCTTCATTAAGAGAGTTATTAGGAAGGAAAAAATGATTTCTCATCTTTCCAAGATGTTTATTTTTTGAAATATTTAGAAAATGAGTACATCAGTTGAGAACTAACTTAGGAGTATTTATAGCTTTTGTAACTTTATTTTTGTTTGTTAAACTATTTTTTATTATCCACAGTTTTGAAATTCTCATTATAAAATCTAATGAATACACCATATGAATGACTATTGATGTGTTCCACTATATCATCATACTCATCCTAATTGGGTTCATATTCAAGGTATCCGATAGTAGAATCGATATTATGTTCCTAAATTTTAATATCAGAGGTGTTAAAGACACATCATTTGGGTCATTTTTTAATGGTGCATAATTGCAACATCCTCACCATTTCTAGGTATTTGAAACCATTGTGATCATTAGTATCATGAAGAATACATGAATAACTAATAACAATAGGAGATGATTCAATAGTGACTTAAAGAGGTGGAGCAAAGAGTCTAGCACAAACATTACCATGATATGGGATAAATTTTCTTCTAGGTAAATCATTGTATGGTGTAGTTTCATTCTAAATAATATGCTTATTTAATGCCAATATGTTATTTTACAACTTATGAATTAGTACATATGCTAAATTTTGTCTCTACTATTGAAAGAATATTTTTTTATGTTTAACAGTCATGATCATATCATCTTCAATTTTAATAACTTTTGTTAGTGCTATAGCCAAAAATTTTGGATTGTTACTTCAAATCAATAAACTTATTTTTGGAAATTGAGAATTTGTAAAGAATATTTGATGGTTTTATATTATAGGTATGGAAACTATTGGCATATCGTACACCGACTTGTTGAATTGAGATATGAAATCCCTCATGGGTTCATGATTTTATTTATTTATTTGAGACAATTGAGCTAAAAGGGAGTGTTCATCTTCAAATGGATTGAAATTTTATTCAAATTTATTCCTCAAGGTGTGTTAGTCTTGAATAGAAGCAATTGGAAGATCATGAAACTATTTGGTGGCTCTATTGGTTAATGTTTCCACAAAAAAACTAATTGATTCATCTTCATGTCTTATAGTGAAAATTTTTTAAGTAGAAAATAAGGTTGTTATGTGCTCATCGAGATTTTGTTTACCATCACTAGTAAACATTGAAAATTTCCTCCTTGAACCCTTTGGTAGTTCATGAATTTGAGTGAGTAGGGCCAATGGACTAATATAAGGACCCCATAGTGTAGCCACAACTATGTTTTTTAAATTGATTTCTCTTTTGGTCAAGAATTTAGGCAAGGACACTAATTCATTCAAGGGTCACACTTTCCTTATTTTTTCTAGAGAAAGCCTCAAATTAGATTTCTCTTCTACGTCAAATAAGGGATCAGGAACACACTTATTTCTAATAGACCTAGTGTACCTTATTTTATACATGAATGAAAAAATATTTTCATAAAATCAAGAAGAATAAGTATTATAAAAAATTCTTATCATATTGAGTGATAAGTTATGCAGTTAGGGTGAATATACTAAAGCATGGCCCATTGTGTGCACCAAAAAGTATTGATGAAATATTTGACACTTTGGAAAATATGAGATTTGACAATAGTGAAAGGACAAAAAATTATTTCCTCTTTTTGGAGGGGAGGTTCCCTTTATTAAAAAAAGGAAAAATTGTAATAAACCTATTTACAATATCTATAGATTGAATGGAGTATTGGGTTGTACTACTTTCAATCAAAAATAATTATAAAAGAAAAGAAGACAATAAAAATTGAGATAAAATAACATGTTTGTTTGAGATTAATACAAGTATTGCTTGAATTGAGAGGTATAAATTGGGATAATAAAAACACATATCAAAAAATAAATTGGAAGACATAAATTTCTTGAATTTAACTTGTGTTATCAATTATAGAATAAACAAAAAAATTATATTTCCTAATTTCAAGCAAAATGACAAGGATCATCAAACAACCCTAGTACAAGTACCACTTCTCCTATTTATAGAGATAGAAGGGAATGGATGGACCCTTTATATCACAAAATGACTTTTTATTTCACATTTTTACCTTATTATATTTTCACTAATTTTTACATTTTCACAAAGGAAAAGTACAACTTCCCAAAATAAAAATAGACAAAAATTAGATCAAATGGTTTTGAACATCTTAGGAAGATTTTCCTTGAGTTGAAGTTAGTTTTGATGGGTGTGGAGGTTCAATATAAACTAAGATCTTGGCATGTTCTTTGTCCTTGATAAAAACAATTATTTTATAAATTTATTTAATGCTTCAGAGATTACATTCCCATTAAGAACAACTACATGTTTATAGTGCATTAGCCATTTATCTAATACCATCAACATGACATTTGTGACATTTGTTAGTTTTATAAATTATTTACTGCTTTCTTGAATTTAGGCATGAACTTCACTAAGAAACATCATCAAGGCAACATTGAAGGCATTTTATTTAAATATATTTTCCCTGATTAGCTTCATATATTTTTCTTTGACTTCCTGCATAATAAAATAGTTGGTCCAATCTTTGTTGATCAAGTCACAATACAATTCTTGTACATTAGAAGATAGCTCTTTATGTTTATATCTTCCACTTTGAATTTATTATTTCAACTCATATATAGATTTGATTAGAATTTCATTCTTTTGTAGAATGCATTCCAACCACTTGTAAGAGACATCATCTTCCATGTTATCAAAAGCTCCAAATTTACCCATATTTTTAATGTCAATGGTAGTCATTTATTGGATGTCTCCTTTCACACTTCAACAATTTTTTTATTCATTATCATGGCACTCGATCTGTTGATTGATATCAATAATTTCTAAATCAGTTGTTCCATACAACATTATCACATTCTCAATATTTTTCATACCATCTAATAATATTTTTTCAACCTAAGCCTCAATATTACTTCCATATTTTTTGTACCTGGTATGGTTTGTATTGTCTCCTTACTACTTCTAGGGACTTGAGTAGAATCCTCCACATAGGAAGGTTTTGGTCCCTCAACTGAATTAAGGAGGTAGTTGACATACCTAGACAACTATCAAAATTGATTTGTTGATTTCTCTTGAATGAATTCATCTTTCTCAAATATATTTATCATTCATTCTTTGGTTTTCCATTTATTATGAACATCACTCTCTAGTTGCTTCTCCAAGTGATACTCATTTCATAGTATAATCACTCAAAGTCATCTCCTTTTCATTCTTGTCAACATTTGGTTCAAAAATTTATACTAACTGGGATCCTAATGTATTTGAAAATAACCTTGATGTAGTTTTAACCTTCTTATGAGGAGGATTCTTGAGGACATTAGCCACAATATCAAAATCATGTAATTCAACTCAACCACCTTATTCCTTTTTCTCAACATAGGATGCATCCATTGAAATGACATCTGGGTAAAACTTGTCATTAGAGAGCTTGAAGGTGGTGGTATAATTTCATTTGGAACTTAATACTTTGGAGGAGGTGGAATTAATGTAGAAACTATGGGAGAAGGAGACTCAAAAAAATCAATATCAACATCATTAAAAATTTCATGTTGAACTACTTCTTGTACAGAGGGAAGATATTATTGATAGGTGTTATCAATTAATAGGGATGAGTACTTGAGAGGGGAAGCTGAATTCAACATGGCTTATTTTTTAGCTTGCAACTTCTGACCACTGTTGGAATTTCTTCGCAAGCCTTGCTAGGTTGTTCTAGCTACTTTGGATCTTCATCATCTCCATCATTTGAACTTACAAACTTGATTTTATCTCTCAAGTCTTTATATCATAGTGTTGAGTGTAGGTAAACACTAGATCTGAATATGGTATAAAGATATGAAAATTGGTTCTTTCTAGTAAACATCTTTTTGATAAGACAACTATCAAAGAATTTAGATTATCTACATTGTGCCTCCTATGGAAATATTCATGTTATTTTCAGTTAACTCTATTAATATAATGAGAATATTGTTCTTTTAGGATTAATGCTATAGAGGGCAAGACATCGCATAAGGTTAATTTTATCTTTGTCTTTAGTATCAATTTTTGTTATGTTTTTTTTTATTTTTTTGGCTTTTTGTGATAGATTTCAATTTTTTTATTCGTAACTTTTTTCTATCCAATTACAGTATGTTGGTTGTCAAAAAATGTTTGAGTTTGTTTGTTTTTTCCAAAAAAGAAAGTGATGTTTTTCGTACATTCTATTGATTTAAAAAAAACGTTGGTTATCTAAATGTTTTTTTTAGATTAAAGAAAATTACTGTTTTTCAGGTTTCTAGAGTGAATAAATGCAACGTAGAAAATTTTACTCTTAGAGTATAGATTTAAGGATTTTTTTTTCGGTTATTGACTCACCGATTCTAGGTACTTGATTAGAATCCTCCACCTAGGAAGGTTTTGGTGCATCAACTGGATTAAGGAGGTAGTTGACGTACCTAGACAACTATCGAAATTGATCTGTTATTTTTTATTGAATGATTTCATCTTATTCAGATATATTGATTATTCATTCTGTGGTTTTACATATATTATGAACATCGTTCTCTGGTTGCTTCTCCGAGTGATACTCGTTTCATAGTATAATAGCTCAAAGTCATCTCCTACTCATTCTTGTCAACATTTAGTTCTGAAATTTCCACAAACTGTTATCCTGATGGATTTGAAACTAACCTTGATGTAGTTTTCACCTTCTTAAGAGAAGGATTCTTGAGGAGATTAGCCACTACATCAAAATCAGGTAATTCAACTCAACCACCTTCTTCCTTTTTCTCAACATAGGATGCATCCGTTGAAATGATATGTGGCTAAAACTTGTCATTTGAGAGCTTGAAGGTGGTGGTATAATTTGGTTTAGAGGTGAGTACTTTGGAGGAGGTGGCATTAATGTGGAAACTGTGGGAGAAGGAGATTCTGAAAATTGAATGTTAACATCACTAACGGCTTCATGTTGAACTGCTTCTTATGCAAAGGCAGCATATTGTTGATCGGTGTTATTAATTAACAGGGATATCTCCCTGAGAAGGGAAGATGAATGCAACATGATTGAATTTTTAGCTTGCAACCTCTTACCAACTGTTGGAATTTCTTCACAAGCCTTGCTAGGTTGTTCTGGCTGCTTTTGATCTTCATCATCTCGATCATTAGAACTTGCAGAGTTGATTTTATCTCTTAGGTTTTTGGATCTTAGTGTTGAGTGTAGGTGAACACAGATCTAAGTATCGTATAGAAATAGGGAAATTGGTTCCTTCTGGTAAACATTTTTTTATAAGCGAACTGTCGAAGAACTCAGATTATCTGTATTGAGCCTCTTGTGGAAATATTCATGTTGTTTCCAATTAACTCTATTAATATAATGAGAATCTTGTTCTTTCGAGATTAATGCTATAGAGGGAAAGACATCACAGAGGGTTAATTTTATTTGTATCTTTAGTCTTTGTCTTTTTTTTTTCCTATAGATTTCAACTTTTTTACTGGCAACTTTTGTCATCTAATCATAATATTTTAGTTGTCAAAAACAAAGTTTGAGTTTGTTTTTGTTTTTTTTTAAAACGAGAAGAAGAAGAATAATTTGTCTTACATTTTATCGGTTAAAACAAAATGCTGACTATTTAGATTTTTTTTTATTAAATAAAAATGATTTTTTTCCATGTTCTAGAGTGAATAGTTGGCATGTAAAAAACTTTTACTTTTAAAATATATCTTTGAGGAAAATATTGTACCAATCATTTTGAAGTGTAATGGTTGCATTTATCATTGGCTATGATCAACACTTTTGAAGTATAGTGGTGGTATTTATCATTGGCTATGATCAACACTTATTGGTAGATACATTGGTCTGGTCAACACTCATTGCTAGGTACTCTCCTCGATGATTCTATTGGGACATAAAAATTCGAACACAGTTTCCAATGGGACTGAAAAAATCCAATTCAAAGGTTCCGTTCTGCGAAATTATAGTCTGATTTCCGGTGAGTAACATTCCCGAGAGGAAGCACCTCTCGTAACGAAACATCTGCAGTAAAATCTGCATAGTAGAAGCTAAAAGAAAATATTGCAAACAATTGAATGCATAGTAGAAGGAAATGAGTGGAAGAAACATCTCTTTCTAATGGCTTGGGATGACAAATAAATAAATGGATGACGTGGGACGTAATTGACCCGAAATCCAGATGTGTACAATATGAACGTGATGAGTCGTTGGCCGCAACATCATGCATTAATGACACTTGACTTATTTTAACGTGTCAACTCATTTCCATGAAAATGATAGATTCTTTTCGGGTTTAAATGCAAGAAGGAAGATTTGAGTAGGTTTTAGAATAAGAACAGAAATTGTATGATTATTTTCACTAATTTGTACTTATTTTAACATTTTTCGTAACGATTCAGTTATTTGTACACAGTCTAGTTATAGTGTCAACATTTATCTTATTTATTTAATATTTTTTGTTGTCTAAATGCTTCCAAGTTTGATTTCTTTGTGTTGCCTACTTTTAATGGAATTTGGAAGCATAATTTAAATCATATTATTACAATTCAAGCCGTCCATTCAACGCGGGTCTAATTTTATCTTGTAAAATAAAAAAAGGAAAGATTGATTAATTGCAACATCCACATCATTCCCTTCAACGGGTATTAATCAATAATATTTTCTAAGGAAATGAATTGACATATTTAATAAAGGCGAATGTTATTAATGTAAGATGTTACAGCCAATTATCAATTCTATTTATATTGTTTGTTTTTTTTAAAAAGTACATATTTAGAAGTAAAATTTACAATTGTCTTTTTTTATCATGTAATTTTTTTATGATAATTTATTGATTTAAAATTACATATACATTTAGATCTTAGGAATAAATTTTAAGATTTATTTTATTTGTTATATAAGTTTTTGATGATGGTTATTGATTCAAAAGTGTTCTTTAAATTTTAATATAGTTCATAGTACAAAAAGTAAACATTCAAGATAATCTATATATTTATATAATTTTTTAAGTTTTTATGAATCAATTAATGATTCTAAATATCAAATTAAAAACAGGCATCTGATATATTCAAAAAAATTAAAATATAATTTTCATAGATTATAAAAATATTAAATTTCTAATGAGCTAAAATTTTTAAGTCAGTTATGTTTGAGTGAAAGTGCTCCACAATTTAATAAACTAGCTTATGCATCAATTATGTCTTCAATCTAATTGAAGGTTATTGAAATTTAATAACACCTTTTCTCTATCACTCTCTAGCCCTATGAATATTTCCACCTTTGTAATAAAACTAAAAGACCACAAACATAATCCAACATTCATTTCACACAACTTATACAACTGCTATCATAAACAGTGAACAAACACAACCTTAAATAAAATATACATACAATTAGTAGACACGAAGGCCACAAACCGGTTCTAATGATGGGCACTCACAACAGAGACTTATTCAATCCACATGGAAATACCATCTAATATTTATAAATATACATATGTTCCAATCAAATAAGAATATAAAAATTGTTCACTACAAGAAATAAATAAATAAAAATAAATCACTGTTCAAAATTATCCAGCATAAAAATAAACCCAATAGTTTTCACCCATGACCAATACAAATTTATGTTTGATCTTCTTATCTATTATATTGCTATGTTCAATGCACTTCATACAATCAACCTCGAAGACAATATTTCTTTCAACAAATAACAATACAATCTAACCATTGTGAGACGTTCCATATGGTAAAGATATTAATTTTAAAAAACCACCCAAATATATATAGAAATAAGTTTTCCCTACAACCAAAGATGAACATCACCATTTCTCTTAAAAACAACTATAAAATATTTACCCATAACTTTAATTTAATATACAAAAAATTTTAAATAGTAAATCTTCACTAAACAAAAAGAAAAAACTAATATTCATTAATCAAAAAGAGTTATGCATAATTAAAAAATTATTTTCTAACAAATAGAAAAGATAAATGATATTTTATTCATTAAAATTTTTATTTTTGTGTCAAATTATATTTCAAACATTATCCTTGTTAAGTATTATTGCTGAAAATAAAATAAATAAAATAGCGGTTGTGCACGTCTCTTTTGAGATAAGAGTTTGGGAGATTTATTAGGGGTTAGAGAGATTTGTGGGATAGATATTATCTCTTATTTTTTAAGGAGATTTTTACCTTATATATGTATTAGTGTTTTCAATGAATAAAATTAGTTTTACCTGATCGACCATTTAGTTTGCCATTACTGGTATCAGAGCAGGTCCATCTCTGGAACTCTCTTTTTTTCTTGGCCTAGCTCCTCATCAGATTACGTAGTGTAGACCATGTACAAAAGTCTTATTTAGAAAGGCCGTTATTTTTTATGATTACAGCAAAAATGGTGTAGACCAGTTGTTTTTCTCTGCTATCATGTTTTTCATTGTTATGATCACGGCCTGTATACCTTCTCTGTGCCTCATTCAAACCAACGTACCTTCTGCTTGCCACATTTCGTCATTCCAACGTGTCTTTTGAAAATCAACATGGTTTTACAAAGTCAGTGGTTTCAGAATCTACGCCCTCTTTGCAATTTTTCATAGCTCAGCTTCACGCGACAGATCCAATTGAGGTGTTTTGTACGAAGGATCTTTGTACTGACCCAATGATACCACACGAAAACCTTCACTAGGCCTTCAAACTGCGTTCTTTGAATCCATTTTGGGCTCCTTAAAATAGCAGCGAAGGGCAGGTGTGTCACCAAATTCAGCAAAGCATCTATTCCTCAGTGAGCAGATCAAAGTTCATTAGTTCTACATCAACGGCTCACACTTTTGGAACGATCACCCTCCCAACTCGACGTCAACCAGCTCCAGCAGTGAATTACACAGTGCACCTACAGCAGATCTCTCCTCCAGCACATGGCATTCATTGACAACCACATCTTCACTCAGCTCTCAAAACCAATGCCGCCAATTAAGCCTTCCTACGTAGCTTAGAATAAAAAATCAAAAGTTAGGATCTAGTAATTTTTATAATCGATAATAAGTTTGGTTTTAAGTCAATTGAGTCAATTAATTTAAAAGTTTATATAGTGTAAATGTCATGATCATTTTAAATTAGAGTTTGAATATTTGACAAAATAAACTACTTATCAGAGTCCAGGAGAAAAGTAATATTTAATTACTTTTACATTGTAATTGTCTAGTTTTTTTTAGGTTATTTTGAGTCAAGGTTTAATATTTTAGATTGAGTCATTATTTGTATACGGACATAATATCGGTTGAAGACAACATCTTTTGAGTAAAAGAGTCTAGAGTAGGGGAGGGTAACATGGAGAAAACAATTTAAATTGAGAAATTTGATGGGCATGATTTTCATACATGGAAAATCCAAATTCAATTGTTACTAATTGAGAGAGATCTTTGGGACATTGTTATTGGCACAGTACCAACATCAAGAGATGCAGACGAGCACCAGAAATGGAAAATCAAAGACAAGAAAGCCTTAGCGATTATCGGTCTTACATTATCAACACCATATTTGCATCATATCGATTTTAAAAAGTCTTCTAAAGATATCTGGGAAACATTGAACACACTATTTGGTTCTCAAGCTAATAGTGCCAAAATCACTATGAAACAAAACTTGTATGGTCTCAAAATGGATGAAGGTGGAGACATAGTGTCTCACATCAAATTCTCTCTCTCTCTCTCTCTCTCTCTCTCTCTCTCTCTCTCTCTCTCTCTCTCTCTCTCTCTCTCTCTCTCTCTCTCTCTCTCTCTCTCTCTCTCTCTCTCTCTCTCTCTCTCTCTCTCTCTAATTAGTTAGCTGGAATAAATGCAAAGGTAAAAGAAATAGATGCAAAAGCCATACTCTTAAATAACATGCCCAATAGAATGTCAAATATATTGTTCACTATAAGTAAGTTAAATCCAAGCTTAGAAAACACCATATCAACATTGATTGATGAAGGAAACATAATGAAGAATAGTGTTCTAGATGAAGAAGAAGCACTTGTTGCACAAAATAGGCCAAGCACTTCTTACAGGTATTCTAAAAAAGTGTACAAATCTAGATACATATGTTACTACTTTAAAAAACTAGGTCATACTCTTTTGAATTGCACGCAGAGAGCACAAGACCTTCTCGATGGAAAGGTGAATGATAAAGCAATGGCAATAAAAGAAAGTGATCAAGAGGCAAACAGTTCTCCCTCAGATAGTGAGAGTGAATAAAACTATGTCCTTTAGTGTTTTCAGCATTAGGGGAGGGAATGTTAAGTATTATTGCTAAAAATAAAATAAATAAAATAGTGGTTGTACACGTCTCTTTTGAGATAAGAGTTTGGGAGATTTATTAGGGCTTAGAGACATTTGTGGGATAGATATTATCTCCTATTTTAAGGAGATTTTTACCCTATATATCTATTAGTGTTTTCAATGAATAAAATTAGTTTTTCTTGATCAACAAATTAATTTGCAATTAATCTTTAAGAATAGTTACATCGTAAATAGCAAGCAAAAATATACTGATAGAAAATTTGAAACCTATATAAATTGTGTTTGATAAGGGAAAAGATGATACAAACTTAAGAATTAATCCATTTATATACTAAAATTAATTAGCTATATTCTACATTAATATTAATCATTACTAAATAACACCTTAAATAATTTTGATTTCTTTGTATTTTAGGAAGAATTGGTAATTATTGTTAAAATATGGTCTATTATCTTTATTTAATCTATTTGAGTCGTCTTCAAATTAAAATATGTTTACTAAATTTTTAAGTAATAAATTAATAAGTGAATAGATTCATCCCCAGCTTAAAATATTTTCACTAAATTTTGAAGTAATAAATTAATAAGTGTCATGATGTGGCTTTAGTACTTACTGCAAAGAGGAATATTTATATTTTGTGAAGATTAGTATTTTGATTGTAACATTTTGATGACATGAAAAATTGTGTGAAAATAATGATGAGGATTCGACATACGTAAATGTGAAGCTGCTTATAGTTAAAAAAATGAAATTGAATCCAATAAACTAGTTATACATTTAAGCTAGGCTAACTATACATAATTTTAAGGTGATGTTTTAAAACTGATTATTTAGAGTGTTATTCTTAATGGATACACCTTTAATTAGAACTAAATTTAATGGCCGACCCTCTCTGTTACAATTTTTCTATGAGGATTATTAAACATTATCTTAATATAATTTATATTAAAAAAAAGAAAATATAAATTCATATATTTATTATTTTCTTTCAAAATTTGTGATGATTTGTCCATAATTTCACCTTACATCTAATGCGATCTATACAAAAATGATTGTATTTTATAGCTAAAAAATGTAAAGATAGTCATAGGCCAGCAATTTAATCCATACCTTGAATTATTAAACATAAATAAAAACTATGAGTGAGCAAAGAAAAAGAAAATTTATTTCTAATTAAAAAATATTTAATCTATCTTTAATAGTAAATATCTATAAACCAACATACAACCATCAATTTAGTCCCTATCATAAAATATTGATATTAAATAAAAACTATGCTCGAGCAAAGAAATAAAAACTCTAATTATAATTTAAAAATATTAAATCAATATTTAATAATGAATATATATATATATATATATATATATATATATATATATATATATATATATATATATAAAAGCCAATATAGGACCATCAATTTAGTTTCTACCCTAAACTATTTATATGAAATTAAAATCATGCCAAAGCAAAGGAAAATAAACTTTAATTTTAATTGAAAATATTAATCAATCTTCAATAATGTGCATCTATAAACCAAAAATTATTGATATTAAATTAAAAAAACTAATTGTAATTAAAAAATATTATATTAATATTTAATAATGTATATCTATAAATTAATAATCTTCCTCTTTTGAAAACAAACTTATAGTAAAATATAATTTTAAATATCTATACACACCCACTTTCAATCAATTAAGTTTGTTTTTTATATCTATCCATGTCAGAAGACAACTAAGATAAAATAAATTAAAGTGTATTATAATACAAAAAATAACATTTGTGAGTCATGAGTCTTTATGCTTATAGAAAATAATTAAACTAGCAGTTGCCTCAAACATGAAAGTTATACCAGGTGGGTTATCATTATAATTTTTTCAATTACTTATGTGCAAAAAGGACATAGAGTAAACTGATATCTACATGCCCAATAATTATTATTGATTTATGGTGCAAGATTAGCAAATGAGGGCTATAAGTACTTCAATGGCATGAGTGACACTAAATGCATTATACATGTATAATTGATCATTATATGTGCAAGGTTAACATTCTTAGTTGTGTTAAATATATTGGGGATATTTTAAAATTTATCATCAAAATGGAAGTTAAACTTATTGTGGTTGTGTAGACATGTTTATTTGGTGTCTGTATACCACATAAGAATGTAAAATTAGGAGTATTTATAAAAACTATTCTTTTTGAGATGGATCCTCAAAATGTTATGACTTATGTTCTTCTAGCAAACATCTATATGGATGTGAGGAAGCGAGGTGAGGTTTAAATGGCAAGGAGTTTGATAAAAGATAGAGGAATTAAAAATATACTTGGATGTAGTTGGATTGAAGGATATAAAATGGTACATGCTTTATTTCTCAGAGACAAAACACAACCATAGACATAATATCTATGCAAACTTCCACAAGCTATCTTTGGAGATTAAGGTAACATGATATTATCTATATTCAAGACATATAGTAAATGATGTGGAGGAGAAGGAAAAAGGATTATTCCTCAACCACCATAGTGAGAAGTTGACAATTGTATTTGGATTGTTAAACATAACCCTGAAATAATTATTAGTCATCAAAAACCCTCAAGTATGTGTTGACTGTGACATTACAACCAATTTTATTTCCATGATGATTTCTAATGCTAAGTGAGGTGATTTGTAGAAATGGGCTTGTAGTCAAATGAAGTGTACATTGTCAAAATTTCAATGATAAAAAGGGACCAGTTTACATAACAAGATAGACTTCATAATCTCAATGTGTTTCCCACACATTAATGACATTGTATTGTTGGTCTAATCTGCACATCAAACATGGAGTCATTTTATAATCAAATAGAAAATATTCAATAAAATATGCCACCACCTTGCAAGCTAAAAATCACTTTGTAATGAGTCTAGGTTGAATGTAAATCTAACTACTACCCTGAAGTTGGGACATGTGTATGATATGGTCTCTTTGATGTACAATATCACTTGAAATACCATGCCATTGCCCCTCATCATCGCCACTTACCTTACTGTGAGATATTTCACAAATTTCAAGTTCTATATGGCCTTGCTCTTTATTCCATGGGTATGTGTATGGTGTTCTTATATGCTTTTAACCCTAATGTAATTTCTCTAGGTGTCACTATATTGGTAGCATAGATGAACATAAGCTGTAATATTAACTTTGGAACTTCAATATATTGTCTCCATATTAGTAGCATTACAATTTTTATTTTAATCTCACATCAGATGTGGAGCCTTCTTGTAATAAAATCGGCTTTATGTTATCCTCATCGTCCCTTGACAATAGCAAATGTTTGATGTAGTTACTTTTATTTCCCATGTATATAGTTATGTATATATGATATATAGTAATTTACATATATCTTGTACATTTACTTGTGCTTCACATCCTATAAAATCATGTTACATATATATTTAAGTTACTCATGATACCCATCCCATAGATGACCATGTTACCCTTAGATTCATGACACTAGTCAGTGTATAAAGTAATTATAGCTCTACGGATTTTATATAGTCATGTTACATGAAAAGGCTTGCCCAAAGGGTGAGGTGAACTATAAAATATAAGTAAGTCCACTTGAAGGGTGAGGTGTTGAGGAAAGTATTGAAAAACTAACTTATGCATGATTGGACTTTATACCCCTAGGACAAAGAAGATCAAATGCAAGTCCCATAAATGTGGCCAAGCAATTGATTAATCTAGTTGAAAATTCTTATTAAATAGTATATAGACTATACCACTATCCCTTATAAAGTATTGCAACTGCTAGACTAGAACACTACCCTACCCATTTTATTCAAGTTGGCCCCTCTAAGACTAGTAATGTAGGCAAGTTCAGATAGATAGGTATAATTAGATTGATTTTCATGGTTAGGCTAAGTAAATAGATACTATATATGGATTGGATGGGGAGATGGACAATCAAATTAGACTCAAATTAAATTTTAGATAGTTATATGGGCCAATCAAGGATGATGAAGCAATGATCAAGGATGAAAAGGGATTGTAAGGGTCAATGAAGGAGTGATTAGGGATAGTGAGGGAGTGATTAGAGATGATGAGAGATGGTGAGGGTCATTAAGAAAGTGAATAGTGATGATGAGGGATGAGGAGAGAGTGCATAGGGATGATAATGGTGATGCTCAATGAGAGAGTGATTAAGGATGATGGCTGAGTGATTAGAGATGATGAGGGATTATGAGGGTCAATAAGGGAGTGGTTATGTATTATGAGAGATGAGAGGGAGTGACGGGATGAAGAGGGATTATGAATGAGTTATTAGGCATGATGAGAGATGGTAAAGGTCAATTAAGGAGTGGAGTGATTAGATATGATGAGGGATGATAAGGGTCAACGAAGGAGTGATTATGTATTATGAGGGATGAGGTGGGAGTGATTATGGATTATGAAAGATGATGAATGAGTGATTATGGATGATAAGGCATGGTGAGGATCAATGAGAGAGTGATTAAGGATGGTAAATGATGGTGAAATTCAATGAGGGAGTGATTAGGGATAATGAGTAATGAGGATGTCAAATTTGAAAATTTTAAGGAAAAAACAATAAAATTCAACTTTCATTGGCAAATACACTATGAATTTTAAAGATCCAATTGATAGAATTATTACCACGATGACAAGCATACTGTACTCTTTACAAACATATCAATTTTATAAATTTTGTACTATTTTAAGGATTCAATCCATTAAAGAAGAGTAATCTAGGATATCTGCAATGTTCCAAATCTAAAACTAAATATTTTAGGTATTCGATAGTTATTCTAAAAAAGATATAGATTCCTAATGGAGAATGGAGACTGCACAATCTTTGTTAAAGAAGGAAGTAAGTAAAAGATAGATACAATTCAAATGATAATGAATCGCATCTTTGCTCTCAGGATGTAAATTAATCCTCTTAAGAGTACAATAGTAATATAATAAATAACCTTCAAGACCATCATCAAAGACACATACAGACTTTAGAATTTAAGATATGGGTATTTGAGTTATTATAGATTAGATCTTTTATTTAAGAAGAATATGGCTAGAGGTCTCCCAAGAACAGTAGAACCAAAAATAAAATATAAGGCATGTATCTTAGGAAAACAACATAAACACCCCTTTTAATAAGGGATGTCTAAGATGGTAAAATCACCATTGGATTTGGTGCTATTACGTTTGTTTGGCCCAATGAAAACTCATACGCACTCTAAGAATGCATATTTCTTAACCTCAATAGATGTTTATAGTAGGAAGACTTGGATTTATTTCTTAAATACTAAATCTGAGGATTTTTATAAATTTAGGTGGTTTAAGGCATTAGTTGAGAAACAAAGTTGACATTTCATCAATTCCCTGAGATTAGATATAGAGGAGAGTATGTCTCTAAATAATTTTTAGTTGTTTATAAAAGTGAAGGCATTGAAAATTAGTTCACAGCTAAATACACTCCACAATAAAATAGAGTGGCATAAAGAAATAACATGGCCATCTAGGGGATGGATAAAATCATGTTGAAATCCAAAAGACTTTCAAAAGAATATTAGGGTGAATCTATAGTAATAGCAGCATTTTGGAAGTGTCAAAGATAGCTTATTATTGTAGTTTTTTTATGGTGCATAGTTACAACAATCTCACCATTTCTGGGCAGTTGGGACCATCATGATCATTAGTAGCATGAAACATACATGAATAGTTAATAATAATAGGAGATGATTCAATAGTGACTTAAAGAAGTGAAGAAGGGAGTCTAGCACAATCATTGACATGATATGGGATAAATGTTCCTTTAAGTAGATATTTATATGGAGTAGTCTATGTTGGAATAATTTGTTTCCTTACTGTCAATATGTCTTTTTCCAACCTTTGAACTAGTGGATTTGTTGAAGTTTGTTATTTACTCTTTAAGTAGTAATTTTTTCTCTTCTCAATCATGATCGTATTATATTCAATTTCAATAGCTTTGATTTTTTCTATAGCCAATTTTTTTGGATGGTTTCTTCAAAGTAATAATATTATTTAAGGTACTTGAGTATTCATAAAGAATGATTTATGTTTTTATATTGTAGTAAATATAAGGGTTGAGTTCTTGTGTACGAACTTGTTGAATCAAGTTATGAACTCCCCAATGGGTTCATAAGGTTATCTCTTTATCCAATACAAATGAGCTAATTGGGAATGTTCATCTTCTACTGGTATGAATCTTTATTCAAATTTATTCCTCAAAGTATGTTAGTTTGGAATAGAAGCAGTTGGAATATGATGAAATCATTTTGTAGCTCCTTCATTGAATGTTTCGATAAATACCCTGATTTATTAGTATTCATGTTCTACCCCCAAAATATCACATGTATAAAATAAGGTATGTGTTCATTAGGATGTTGTTTACCATGACTCATACACTTTGAAAATTTCTTCCTTGAACCCTTTGGTAGTTCATAAAGTTGAATGACTAGGGCCAATGGACCAATTTACAAGGACCCTATGATATAAATAGAACCATGTTTTGGAAATTTAATACTCTTGTGACCAAGAGGTTAGGAAAATAAAATGATTGATTCAGAGGTCATAATTTGTTTATTCTATCTAGATAAATACTCAAATTTGATTTCTCTTATAGGTCAAATAAGGGATTAGGAACACCTTTATTTTTACTATACCTAGTGTACCTTATATTAGCCATTATGGTAAATAGATTTTTCCACAATTAGTAAAAAGAAGTATTTAAAAACTTTCTTGTCATTAAAGTGATAATATGCATAGATAGGATTAGTATACTCAAATGGGACCCATGATGCACACAAAAAAATGTTGGTGAAATATTTGGCACTTCAACAAATATGAGATTTGGCAATAGTGAAGGAGTAAAAAACATTTCCTCTATTTGGAGGGGAGTTTCTCATTATTGAAAATAAGAAAAACTAAAATAAACGTATTTCAAATATCTATATATTGAAGGTACGATTGGTTTATAGTACTTTCAACCAAAAATAAATGTAAAAGAAAATAAGATAAAGGGTCACACATGAATGAGTAAACGGATATTCAATTTTATGCATGGAAATAAATGTTGCTATAATATAACATGTTTGTTTGAGATTAATACTAGTATTGCTTGAATTGGGAGGCATGCATATAGATAAGCAAGACACACATCAACATACAAAATGCAAGACAAATTTATGGAATTTCCCTTTTGTTCTCAATTTGAAAAATGAACACAAATTTTCTTTCTCCTTCTTTTTAAGAAAAATGACAATGAACATCAAACAACCCTTGTAAAAGAACCATTTCTCATATTAATATAGATAGGAGGTAATGGAATGATCCTTTGTATTACAACATGACCTCACTATTTCATGTTTGTCTTATTCTATTTTCAATAATTTTTCCATTTTCACAAAAGAAAAATAAAAATTTCTCGAAATAGAAAGTAGAAAAATAGATCAAATGGTTTTGAGCATCCTAGGAATATTTTCCTTGTTTTGAAGTTAGTTTTGATGGGCTTGGAGTTTGATTATCAACTGAGCTCTTGGCTTGTTTTTTTGTCCTTGATAGCTTTAAACTTTCTAAATTTTTTTATTACTTTAGGGATTGCATTCCCCTTAAGAACAACTACATGTTTACAATACATCAACCATTTATAAGATGCCATTAACATATTATGTGGGACATTTATGAGTTTGATCAAATGCTTATTCATATCTTTAAGTTAGACATGAACTTCAACTAACACCATCATTAAGGTAACATTGATGGTTCTTTAAATAATTCTTCCTTGATTAGCTTCCTAAATTACTGAATGACTTCTTGCACCTTAAACTAGTTGATCCCATCTTCTTTGACCATGTCACTATACAATTATCTCAGGTTATAAGATATCTCTTTATGTTTATCTCTTCCACTTAAACATCATTATATTTCAAGAGACATCATTTTCTATCTTGTCAAAATCTAAATCTTTGACCATTTGTTTAGTGCTGATGGTAGTCATTTGTTTGATGCCTCTTTTCACACATTTCCAATGCTTTTATTCATTATCACATCACTTGATCTATTGATTAATATCAATAATTTCTAAATCAATTATCCCATATACATTATATCATCAACATATTTCATACCATCCAATAGTAATTGTTCAACCTAGGCCTCAATAGTTTTTCCATATTCTTTTGTACTTAATATGGTTTTTATAACCTCCTAACCAATTCTAGGGACTTGAGTAGAATCCTCCACCTAAGAAGGTTTTGGTGCCTCAAGTGGATTGAGGAGGTAATTGACATACCTGGCGAACTATTGAACTTGATCTGTTAATTTTTATTGAATGACGTCATATTGTTATAATATCTTGATCGTTCTTTATGTGGTTTCCCATATATTATGAACATCATTCTTTGGTTTCTTATCCAAGTGATACGTGGTTCATAATATAATCTCTCAAGGTCATCTCCTCCTCATTCTTGTCAACATTTGGTTCAGAAATTTAGACAAACTATGCTCCCAATGGAGCTAAAACTAACCTTGATGTAGTTTTCAGCTTCTTAGGAGGAGGCTTGTTGAGGATATTAGCCACTACACTGACATTAGGTAATTCAACTTCGGCCACCTTCTTCCTTTTTCTCAACATAGCGTGACGCATTCATTGAAATCACACCTAGCTAGAATTGTCATTTCAGAGCTTGAAGGTGGTGCTGTAATTTGATTTGGAGGTGAAGACTTTGAAGGAGGTGCGATTAATGTGGAAAATGTCAGAGGAGGAGATTCAAAAGTTTGAATATTAACATCACTAACTTCTTCCTCTTGAATTGCTTCTTGTGCAAAGTCAATATACTGGTTATCGGTGTTATTAATTAATGGGGATGGGTCCCCAAGACAGGAAGATGAATCTAACATGACTGACTTTTTATCTTGTAGCTTCTTACGAACTGCTGGAATGTCCTGACAAGCCCTGCTAGGTTGTTCTGGCCGCTTTGGATCTTCGTCATCTCCATCGTTAGAACTTGCAGAGTTGATTTTATCTCTCTAGTCTTCGGGTCATAGTGTTGAGTGTAGGCGAACACCAGATCTGAGTACGGTATAAAGACAGGGAAATTGGTTGCTTTTGGGAAACATCTTTTTGATAAATGAACTGTCAAAGAATTCAGATTATCTGCATTGCGGCTCTTGTGGAAATTATCGTGTTGTTTTCAGTTAACTCTGTTAATATAATGAGAATCTTGTTCTGTTGGGATTAATATTATAGAAGGAATGACATGACAGAGGGTTAATTTTATCTTTGTCTTTAGTTTTTGTGGTTTTATTTTTTAATTTTATTTTTCGGTGATAGATTTTAAATTTTCTATTGGCAACTTTTTTCTATTCAATCATAATATTGTAGTTGTCAAAAGCAATGTTTATTTTTCCAAGGGAAAAAAAATAAGTAATGTTTGTCTTACATTTTATTGGTAAAAAGAAAATGCTGTCTATATGTAGACCTTTTATTTTGGGATTAATGAAAATTGAATTTTTATCTGTTTTCTAGAAATGAATAACTGCCATGAAGAAAATTTTACTCTTAAAGTATAGATTTGACGAAAATGTTATACCAATCATTTTGAAGTGTAGTGGTGGTATTTATCATTGGCTATGATCACCATTTATTGATAGGTACGTTGGTTTGGTCAACACTTTTTGTTAGGTACTTTGTATCTCCCCGATGATTCCATTGGGACAGAAAACTCCCAACTAAAAAATTCCAATGGTACTGAAAAACACAATTCAAAAGTTCCATTCTACAAAATTATAGTCTTATTTCCGGTGAGTGACGCTCCAAAAAGAAGCACATCACCAGCAACTCCTAACGAAACACAATTCTGCAGTAAAATCTGCATAGCAAGAGCTGAAAAAAAACATTGTAAACTATTGAATGCTAATAAAGCACTCTTGCCATTTCCATAATGTTCTGGTAAACGAAAATGAGTGGAAGAAACATCTCTTTCTAATGGATTGGAAGGATAAATAAATAAATGGATGTGGGACGTAATTGACCCGAAATCGAGATGTCTACCATTAATGACACTTGACTTTTCGAACGTGTCAATTCATTTCCGTGATAATGATAGATTTCTTTTCAGGTTTAACTGCTTCCAAGTTTGATTTTTAACGTGTCAATGATAGATTACTCGTTGGCCGCAACATCATGTATTAATGACACTTGACTAATTTAAACGTGTCAATTCATTGCCGTGAAATTGATAGATTTCTTTTCGGGTTTAAATCCCAGAAGGTAAGACTTCTTTTACAAGAAGAACAAAAATTATATGATTATTTTCACTAATTTTTAGTTATTTTAACATGTTTCGTTAAGGATTCAATTATTTGTACACACTGTCTAGTTTTAGTGTCAACTTTTATTTTATTTCTTTAATTTTTTTATTTTTTATTTTAATAAACGCTTTCAAGTTTAATTTCTTCGTGACGCCTACTTTCAATGGAACTTGGAAGCAATTCGAGCCATCCATTCAACTTGGGTTTAAGTTTATCTTTAAATTAGTCTTTTCTAAAATAAAAGAGGAAAGATTGATTAATTACAATGCCATCCAAGAAAGTATAACAGGGAAAGCTAAACAAAAGCTCCCACCCTCCACATTTTCTAATGTTAACATTAGCTTTGGTTTGCACTCTTTTCAAGGAAATGAATTGACATATTTAGAAAAGTCAAAGTGTCATTAATGTAAGATATTAATTCAAGTGTTATTGATAATCAATTTTATTTATATTGTTTTTCTTTCTTAGAGGTACATATTTAGAAGTAAAATTTACAATTTATCTTTTTATTATGTAATTTTTTTGACAATAATTATTAAATAAAAATTATATTTATATTTAAATTTTGGAAAATAAATTTTACGATTTATTTTATTACTAATATAATTTTATAATAATGGTTATCGATTTAAAATTGCTTTTTAAATATTAATATTATTATAGTAAAAGAAGCAAATATTCAAAATAATGTATATATTTATATAATTTTTAAGTTTTTATGAATTGTAATTGGTGATCGCATATATCGAACTAAAAATAAATACATAATATATCCAAAAATTTTAAGATATAATTTTAATAGACTATAAAATCATTAAATCTCTATGGAATTAAAAAATTCAAGTCAATTATGTTTAAGTCAAAGTGCTTTACAATTTAATAAACTAGCTTATGTGTCAATTGTGTGTACGATCTAACTGAAGGTGTTTACAATTTAATAATACCTTTGCTCTATCACTCTCTAGCCTTACAAATATTTTCACCTTCATAATAACACTAAAAAACCACAAACATAATCTAGCATTCATTTCACACAACATATACAACTGCTATCACAAACATTGAAAAAACACAACTTTAAAGAAAAATAAACAAAACTTACATATAATTAGTAGGCATGAAGACCACAAACTGGATGGAATGATGGTCACTTATAACGGGTACTTATTCAATCCATAGAGAAATACCATATAATATTTATAAATATAAATAAGTTTCAACCAAAGTAGAGTATACAAATTATTCACTACAAGAAATAAATAAATAAAAATAAATCACCATTCAACATTATCTATCATAAAAGTAAACCCAATTGTCTTCACCCATAGACAATACAAACTTCTATTTGATCTTCTTACCTCTTATACTGTTTTATTCAATGCACTTCATACAATCAACCTCTGAGAGGATATTACCTTCAATAAATAACAATACAACCTAACCATTGTGAGACATTTCATAGGGCAGAGATATTAATCTTAGAAAACCACCCAAATGCACCTAGAAATAATTTTCTCCTAAAACAAAGGATTAGCATCGCCATCACTCTTGAAATGGACTATAAAATGTTAACTCTATAACATTAATTTAACACACAAAAATTTTAAATGGTAGATCTTCATTGAACAAATAGAAAGAAAAATAATACCCATTAATCGAAAATATCTATACATAATCAAAAAATTATTTTCTAATAAATAAAAAGTAAAATAAAAAATATTTTATTCATTAATTTTTTTTTCGATCAAATTATATCTCAAACATTATACATAACAATAATCACACCATATATAGCTAGCAAAAGTGTATTGATAGAAACTTTGAAACCTATATAACCTATTTTGATAAGGGGAAAGATAATATAAACTTAATAATTAATCTAATTATATACTAAAATTAATTATCTATGCTCTACATTAATATTTATCATTACTAAATTTTAAGTTAGCATTCCAACCAAATAATTCAATTAAAAAATTTATACATATTTTTAATATTAGTTATTTAGATGATATAACATCTTAAAATTTTGATTTCTTTGTATTTTAGGAATGATTGGTAATTACTGTTAAAATATGGTCCGATATCTTTAGTTAATCTATCTAAGTTATCTTCAACCTAAAATGTCTTTACTGAATTTTCAAGTGAAAAATTAATAAGTGTCATGATGCAATTTTAATACCTATTATGAAAAATAATATTTAGATTTTGTGAAGATTAAAACTTTGATTGTAATATTTTGACCACATATAAAATTGTATAGAAAAAATGATGAGGGGTTCACATACTTAAAACTGAAGGCACATATAATTAAAAATAAAATTGAATCGAGTAAGTTAATTATACATTCATGTTAGGCCAACTACATACATTTTTAAGTTAATATATTGAAATTGATTATTTATAGTGTTATTCTTCATGGATACATCTTAAATTAGGACTAAATTCAATGGTGATGCTCTCTGTGGCATTTTTTGTGTGAGGATTATTAGACATTGACTTAATATAATTTATATTAAAAAAACTAAAAATAAAAATATGTATATTTATTATAGTTTTTAAAAAATTATAACGATTTCTCCAAAATTTTACCTTACATCTAATATGATCTATCAAAAAAAATTGTATTTTACAACTAAAAAATGTAAATATAGTCATAGGAAATCAATTTAGTCCTCACCCTCAATTATTAATGTTAAATAAAAACTATGAATGAGCAAAGAAAGAAAACTTTATTTCTAATTTAAAAATATTAAATCAATGTTTAATAATAAATATCTATAAACCAACATACAACCATCAATTTAATCCCTACCTTAACATATTGATACTAAATAAAAACAATGCTTTAGCAAAGAAAAATAAATTATAATTATAATTTAAAAAATATTAAATCAATATTTAATAATGAATATCTATAAACCGATATAATAGCATCAATTTAGTCCCTAACATCAACTATTGATATTAAATAAAATTTATACCAGAACAAAGAAAATATAAATTTTAATTCTAATTAGAAAATATTAAATCAATATTTAATAATGCATATCTATAAACCATCAATTATTGATATTAAATAAAAATCATGTCTGATTAAAGAAAAAGAAACTTTAATTCTAATTAAAAAATATAAAATTAATAGTTAATAATGTGTATCTATAAACCAATAATCTTCCTCTTCTGTGAATAAACTTATAATAAAATACAATTTTTAAATATCTATACACATTGACTTTCCATAGATTAAGATTGCCTTTTATATCCATCTATATGAGAAGACAACTAAGATAAAATAAATAAAAGTGTATTATAATACAAAAATTAATATTTGTGAGCCATGACTCATTATGATTATAAAAAATAAGTAAACTAGCAGTTGACTCAAAGGTGAAAGTTACACTGGGTGGGTTTTCATTGTAAGTTTTTAAATTACTTATGTGCAAAATGGACATAGAGCAAACTGATAGCTACACACACAATAAATATTATTTATCTATGATGTAGAATTGGTGGATGAAGGATATAAATAATATAATGGAATTAGTGACTCTAAATGCATTATACCTATATAATTAATCATTATGTGTGCATAGTTAACATTGTTGGTTGTGTTGAATATCTTGGGGAGATTTTAAACTTTATCTTTAAAATTCCAATTAAGCTTGTGGTGGTTGTGCATACACATTTGTTTGGTGTTTATATACCATATAAGAATGCAGAGTTAGGAGTTTTTACAACAACTCTTCTTTTTGAGTTGGATCCTAAAAATGCTAAGACATATGTTCTTCTGTCAAACATCTATGTAGAAGTGAAGAGATGGGGTAAGGTTTAAATGGTAAGGATTTTAATGAAATATAGAGGAATTAAAAACATACCTGGATGTAGTTGGATTTAAGGATATGAAACGGTACATGCTTTGTTTGTAGGAGACATAACACACCCACATACACAAGATCTATGCAAACTTGCACAAGATGTCTCTGGAGATGAAGGTAGCATGATATTATCCAGTTTCAAGACATGTACTAACTAATGTGGAGGAGGAGGAAAAAATATTATTCCTCTGGGCCACCATAGTGAGAATTTGGCAATTGTATTTCGATTATTAAACACACCCCTTGGAACAACTATTACAATCATCAATAACACTCAAGTATGTGTTGACTGTGACATTGCACAACCAATTTTATCTCCAAGATTGTTTGTGATGCTAAATGAGAGGATTTGTAGACATGGTCTTGCACTCAAATGAGATGTACTTTGTAAGACTTGTAGTGATAAAGAAAAAACCATTTTAAGCAATAAAATAGGCTCCATAACCTCAATGCATTTCCTCCACATCAATGACATTGCATTATTGGTTTGATCCACATATCAGACATGGAGTCCTTTTGTACTCAAATAGAAAATTGTCAATAAAAGATGCCACCACCCTATAAGCTAAAAAACCCTTTGTAATGGGTCTAGGTTGAATGTAAATCTAATTCCTACCCTGAAGTTGGGGAATGTGTATAATATGAGCTCTTTGGTGTATACTATCACCAAAAACACCATGCCATTACCCCTCATCATCGCAATTTAGCTTACTTTGAAATATTTCACCAATTTCAAGTTCTATGTGGCCTTTCCCTTTATTGTATGGGTATGTGTATGGTGTTTTTGTATATTCTTAACCCTGATGTAATTTCTCTAGGTGTCGATATATTGGAAACATAGATGAATATAAGTTGAAATCTAAAATTTGGAACCTCAATGTCTTATCTCCATGTCATGTTATCATCATCGACCCTTGCCAATAGAAAATGTCCAATCAAAGAACCCACCACCATACAAGTTACATACCTTTTTATAATGGTTAGAATTCATGTAAATCCAATAGTTACCTTAAATTTAGATAAAGTGTAGGATATTATTTCTCCTCACCATGTCTACTTGTCTCACCTCCTCACATATCATATTAACACAGCATAACAAGGAACACACAACCTCATTTTCTACCATCACCTGCACTACAAATATAAAAATTATTTCTTCTTAATAATTCATGCACAAAAGGTGATATGGGATCGATAATGATGCGGTTTGAGATAATTACGATTACCAACTTACACTCATATGTTTGACATAACTTTTACATGTTTATATTTGTTATTAATATATTGTATTTTTTATAATATCTTACTATATTATATATAATTCTATATTAAATTTTTATATATTTTTTAATTAAAATTGGTCTCAAAATTTTTATCATTTATTAAAAATGGTGTTGTTCATTTTAGAATCTGGGGTTGTAGAAGAGTGAATTGGTATAATTTTGGTGGTACGTAGAAATTCACAATTTATATTTGAGATTTACGATAACCTGACATGTTCCATAATTGTTTTTGTGATTGCTTTCGGACAGACTGGAAGTCACATTCTTCATATTTTATGAAGCTTTGAAACCCTTCCACATTCCCTTCACCGAATAAAGGCGATTAGATGACATCAAATTATGAGGAGTAAATCCAAGAGAGTTTGTGTGTCACCATACCAATATAGATTTTGTTCTATAGTTCCCACATCATATGATTAAAATATACGTTCTTTTCAATATAACTTTCACCTCAATGTCACCCAACCCACCTTATTGTATATACTATTTTTTTTATATAAAATATGTTTGTAGTATATATTAATATACTATGTTATAATATAAATTAAAATTAATCTAATATTATATTATAACATATATTAATATAGTATTAATTTTATATAATATTAATAATATAATTAATATAATAATATATTATTATTATATATACAATAATATTATTATAACATTTTATAAATATATTAATATAATATAATAAATAAACTCTGTTACTATCATGTGGTAATTTGCAAAGACAAAACATGGCATTCTGCATGCAAAAGATATAGGCATAATGGGTTTCAGCTCATGCATAACAACACTTTCCTCATAAAGCATTGGTACTCTTTTAACAAATGCAAACAAGCTTTCCCAGGTTGATTTTGGCAAATTTGGCGAATGTTGTGTGTCTTGAGAGACCAGTATTCTGCATTTAGGAATACGAGGTTGCAATGTGCCTAAAGGAAATCCCATTGATTTTTTTGCTCAAGTTTGTCCTACTTTGACATGCACAAATGGATATGTTTCAATTTTAAACATCGTAGAAATACGACCAGTTACAATTCCCAAAATTTGATACATTTTTTCCTGCAAATTTAATAACTACTTAGATGAATAAATTAAGAAATTTAAAGGTATTTTCGGTGCTTATAATGGGCACACCTATGGATGTGAAGTGTTATTGGTGTCGACGTTTTGAATATATGTATATAATTGTAGTGAAGGCCTCTGATTCAACTGGGGAAGCTTGGCTCTACGTTTTCAATAAACATGAAGAATAAATCCTGGGCCACACAGTGGATGAACTTGCAGCTATAAAATAGGAGGTATGTTATTCTATTTTTTATTACTGTGGTTCTCAATTTGGTAGGATAAGGCATGAAATCATTTGGTATTACAAGGAGCAGATGAGAAAGCATACCAAATGGAGCTGTAAAATGGAATCTGGGTTCCTCATGTATTCCATGTGAGTGTAGCAAAGACACAGTATATGAATGAAACAAGGCAACACATTATTGTTTGCTCACAAAGCTCAGTCTGGGTTGGTGAATGCAAATATTTGATAGATGAAATCGCAAAGTTGAAAACCGGATTGTGACTATTATCCTAATCTCAAGGATGTCGTTCCTTTTGATCCTCCTTTCCTATAGACTCATTTGGTATACAAAGGGATCGATCAATCATTCTTTAATCCAAAAGATTTTTTTTATGGTTCAAAAAATATTTATTCCACATTTATGATTATCCCATCATAATGTAAGACTTGGTAGCTCCATTAAGTTCATAACGACATAATATATGCTATTAAAAATCATCAACGAAAACTGCCAAGCATTTTTAAATATTTTATCTCCCATAAGACAAATTGAAGATGTTAATGCCCCAATAAAAATGCCTACGACGTAACAAGAGACATTTATTTCTTTTGACAAAATATTTAAAAAAAAAAATTAAATTTTACCAAATAAATTATCTTATCATTACTCTCTAACTAATAAAAAATATATAAATAAATATTTTCAAATTTTCTTTTTTAAAAATACAATATGTTTTACAAAACTAATATAATTTTTTTTAAAATATTTAAGTTGCATTCTTTTCTACAATGATTACAATACTACCTGTTACACGGAGTACTAATAAGTGAATAAATACAAGTTAATATTAGATTTTAATGTTTTGAAAAACATTGTCTTTATTTTAAACTTAATCATATTTTATCGCAAAGAAAAAACCAGCTCCGTGTGATGATCCGTCATGTAAAAGCATAAAATATCTAAGACTGTCAATTACGTTTATTTCAAAGTCCTCCGCAATTTACGCGTCAATGACGTCTACGGTCTAATTGCTGCGCAATTTAATAAAATAACCAGTCAATGGCGTCGCTGTCCTAACTGATGGTGCTATGCAATTCCTATTTACTCGTCCTCCCAAGCCATTTCTGGTGCTTGTGGACGAGCATGTATAGAATGATGATAAATCAAATTGAGATGATGTTATGTATTAGATCTTAGAAAGTAAGATAGTGGTCTTCTCTGCATATGTCAATCTGGAACAGACACGTTTGTGCATATTTAATTATAATGAACTTTTTATATAGATGGGGAAGAAATAAAATTTGGCGATTGTATGTAACGAAATATTGAGTTTGGTAATATCCACTTTTTTTAAGAAGTTTATTATGTCGAGTATTAAGACGGATATGTAATTTGGTGGATAAAATAATAAATTATTATCTTCACCATTCATAGTATAATCTTTTCAAAGTGTTTTATTTTTTAAATTAATTATTAAAAATAATTAGGAGTTTGAGCTTTCTGAAATTATATTTTTTAATTTGGTATTTAGATTTATTTGTTGGTAAACTTTATTTATAAAATTTTAATGATATTTGTGTCTTTTGATTTGTAACTAATATGAATATTTTGTTATTAACATGAACATTAATTTTTTTTTTTTAATTTATATATTTGTATAAAAATATAATAATATTTATAGAAATGAATTTTGATTATTGAAAATTGAAAGTAAATTAAGAAAATTAATGTAAACAATAATAAATAAATTTACAAAAGATAAGGTTTATTTTAGAGAAATCTAATGAGAGAACACTTCAAAAAAAGTGAGGAAAATCTTTTTCTTACTATTGTCTATTTTTGTTGTTAGAAGTATACTTCCTTCTCAAGATCTTAATTAACACTTTGTATTATAAACATATTTCAAAAAATAAATGTAAGATTTGCAATTTTATCAATTCCACATAATTAACACATTTAAATATCTAAGACATTCAACTAAGAAAAAATAGTTTCTAAAAAATAATTAAATATCTTAAAATGATCCCTTAATGTTATATGTATACATGTTTACATCATATAATCAAAACTCAAATGATATACTAAAAAGATTTAGAAGTGAAATAGATATTCTCTATAGTGATTATTCAACCTTACGTTGTCTTTATATAAACTAAAGCTACTTTCATTCTTCCTAACATAACAAATTACAACATAGATCAAATTTTAACTATGTTTTTAAAGTAAAAATAATTAGTTGGGAGTGAATATTATATACTAAATTATTAAAAATATTTAAGTACACAATTTTTTCATTAAAATATAAATTATATTTAAATCAAGAAAATTTGACATTTAAGCCGTTTAATTTGACTTTGATCATTTGACTTTTAGTTTTCTAATTTTGATTTAAATCATTGATTGTAATTAAACCTAATTCCTTTGCATTTTTAGTTTTTTATTATTTTAAGTTTATGTAAAGTTTTTTAATGAACCCAAAAACTATTAAGATAATAAAATTACTAATAGGTCAAGATATGAAATAATAACTAGTATTGATTCATATTGAATAAACTGAAATAATTATAAACCATGAATAAATAAGCTTCAATTTGGAATTAGAGTTGACATGCAAAAATTCAAAAAAATAAAATCTAAAAAAAAAGCTATTATTAGTAACTGTTATTTATAGTAAGTTTTGCATGCAAGCACGTGTAGCTTTAAAAATCTCTTGAAATACTATAAACACTAAAATTAGCCTATAAGACGAATTTCAACTGAAGTTAATGTTTCTTCATAAATATATACAATTTTTAAAAATATAAAAATCCTAAAAAAATTATTAAATTTTATTTTCAAACCATTAAATGATCACATATGACTTTTGAAAAAAATTGAAAATTACTTGTTGGTGAGAAATGAACTTTTTGAAATGATTATTTTGGTGTGTAGAAAAGCTCAAACAAAGTTACGGGTCAAAAATTATGGCATTTAAAAAATCGACCTATTTTTTCTACATCATATTTTTTTTATCAGAGAAAGTTTATTTACCATTTATGATTTAATTAAGTTTTTAAAAGTAATTATGTATTGTATATGAAATTTCTACAAATAATAGTTTGAAGAATGAGTGAAAAGAAGAGCAAACAATAAAAAAAAAAAAATGATAAAGTTAAATAAATAATATTTAGTAAAAAAGTAATAATTATTATTTTTTTCCTTAAATTTAAATTATATAAATACTTTCATAAAAAAATATTTTTTTAGGTTTTTAAATATTTATAAATAGAAAGTAAGCTAAAAGGAGATACAAAGAAACTCCATTATTATCTTGGCTAACCTTCTTTGTGTATGCCTAATATTCCTAATTCCCATGAGGTGAGGGGGTAATGTATCCTAAAGTGTAATAAACTTACTATGACATGAAACTCCAAGATTACCTTCAAAAAAGATAAAATAGCTTAGACATCTCACATACTCTTTTAATATATGAATTATAAATCTATATGGAAATAAAGATACACACTAAATTACACTTAAGATAATAAATATATCCAAATAATAGGTAATACTAATCATTAATGGTACATATGGATGCAAGTGTTTAGAATCTCCCGATTGTCAATACATGGAGTATGCTAATAACAAAGATATTATATCACCCTCTCGTGCTACTCCAAAACCTATCACAAAAATATTCTCTAAATTAAATTTTATTTCACATTTCAAAAGTGTATGAGCCCATTGCTCAACAAACACACACATGAAATGCAAACCAATATGTAATAACTATGTTGTACCTTCATCCATAGTTAATCATATTGGATTAATATGGATAGTTTATTAGGTTTATCTCAATTTGTATCACACATATGCCATGTTGTGATCTTAGGACTTTTGGATTATATGACATAATAGACAAATCCTCTTTTTCCAGTCGAATGCTAGAAGAAAACAACATAATTTGAGATCACAAAACCCTAAGTTTAACCTATGTTGCACCCATGCCCACATCTCTAGTTGCATATATATGGGCTTGTGCCTATTGTAGAAGTGGAATATAGACTACTATAGTTGTCTCAAACCCAAAGAGTGATATTACGTATTAAGTGTTCATTCTGAAAGGGCTTTCTAAATAGCACAAGGACATAACCTTGTTTAAATATCCACTTAAATGTGTGAATGTACAAAGTTATGGGACAAAAAACTAAGAAAACTTTCATTTATTACAAATGGCGAGGGCCATTTTTCAAAGTGATTTTTTCATTTAAAAAATAAAACCAAACTAGTTAACAAACAGGTCAGTAATGACCCTAAATGTCATATACTCTTTATCCCATAAAGAGCGTACATCCTTTAATGTTCCATAAGATGCACACCATTTTTGTAATAAAGGTTTTACGCCCCTTCTAACCTCAAAGGGCATACACCCTTTGTGGGTGAAAGTGTTTATGCCATTTACAAACCCCCTAGAATAATTAGGAAGGAAACCCTATGTGTTTTTTATCTTTTGTAATTGTTTTCTTAAATTTGAGTAGATGAAAATAGATGACATGCATGTAATTATTCTCCAAACATCCCCAACAAGATTGCACACTTGCATTTGCCACCAAAATATGTTGTGTTATTCTCTAGGGCATGCTTAAGGTTAGTAATGATATTTTTTGCCATACATTTTCTATAATAATCACAAGGAAAGGATGGACTGAAATTAAAATTAAATGTTTCTCATTGAATCCCTTAGACTTTATCAATTCCAAGTATCCTACGTACATTCAAGAAATAGATCTGATAGATTGTTGGGCCAAAAAAGTCTCGAGGAACATCAGACACAGTAGGTTCCTTGAGCTTGTGAACAAAGAAATGTAATATTCAAATCAACTTTAAACAGATTGTAAAAAGAGCGGTATGATTTCCCTACAAGCTAGAATAAAGAGTTAAAGATGACACGATAACTAACAATATATATTGATTAGGCAAACCAGGCTCTGATACCAAAAAGACTGATTGCAAAAAATATATTTATATAACATAGAACAACATTACATACTCGGTGAAGTCCAATAAGATTATAACCATGCATAGTCTTAATCCTATCGACTCTTCAGGACTAACAATTAGAAACTATCAAATATAGGTTTCATATGCTATGAACAGTGTAAAAAGCCAAACACTTTTGAAACTATTTGACCCTAAGCTAGGTAGCATTCTGAACCAATATCTAACAAACCTATCCTAACACTTGCAAAGCTTGAGGACTTGCAGAGCTCTCTCCTTTTACTCTGAGCATTCGATGGTAGTGAATAAACCCCAAAATCTTCTTAAATAAATAATTGGGAGATCTTTTCCATCAGTTCAAGGAGTAAACAATTATAAATAACTAGAAACCTAGGTTTGTTGGTTGACAGCACCATCCAACTAGGTAAAGTGATAAAAGCAAAGATGCTTTGGTTGTGTCATGCCAAAAGGCATACTACCCAGGGAGCATCTAAAAAAAATGCTAAGAGGCTGACAGCCCATCCCCACCACATGTTCTACTTCTCACTTTATTAGGATTTCCTACTTGAATCATGGAGTAATATGAGCATGTGCTTCTATCAGATCAAAATTTTTATAAAAATCAAACAACATCTCGTAGATGTAAAGGGTAGAGGACAGGCCCACTCTACTAGCCAAGAAAAGACCCTACCATGGGTCATATGGTGTGATTAGCTGGATCACACTCTAGGATTTGCTTTCATTGTTAAATCATTTGTGTCACTGTATTAAAGGGATAACGGAAAAACCTTGAAATGGCCCATCCATGCTTCCTACTATGGACTCCCATAAGGGCTTTCAATGGACATGCCAATGCTTATGTCATGTGAATCTTCATACCTATGATATGTGAAATGTATATCTGAATATTTTGTTCTCATGGTTATATATACAATATTTGAAACAAAACATAAATTCTATTTCATCATACAGGTGATCACCGATAAATGTGAAAAACATATTAGTATCATAAACACCTAATTCTTCATGTATGACAAGAATCTTGAACCAAGGGCTTAAATTTGTTGGTGCATATTCTTAAAGCCATTTATCCCATGTTAACTTTTCCCAATGATCATATGACATATCAACTAGTATGTCATGAAAGCTTATTATAAGCAGATTGGTGCTCATACAGATATAAACTTCTCCATAGAAAATTGCCTTTGCTTTGATTAGCCTAAAATCTCCAAGTGACAATTGTCCCCCAAGTATCCTAATATTTCTGTGATCCATATCACATAATCTAATCCATATCATTCTGTCAGCATCAGGAAAGTTCATGTGGGCATTAACTAGGAAATATTTTGACAAAATCTTTTCAACACTAAGCCTAGGAAGTTCTTTGATTCGGGTTTTTGTAGGGAAAAGATGCCATTCTTTCATTATTTATTTTTCTTGTTGAGTAAGATCTTCTAGAATAGTATCGTAATCAAAATTATTATGTCCTTCATTACCTTGAAATAGTAAAACATGATTAGTATAAAAATTATGAGAATACCATTTTGATCCTTCTCTGGACATCAAATTAGCTAAACAATTAGTAGTTCCTTTCTTGTATTAAACATCAATCTCAAATTTAGAAAACCATATTGCCCATCTAGTCATTATCTGGTTCCTAACTTATTGGGTGTGTGGTTTTATAATGATAGATTCAAACTCTAACAGATCTGTCCTCAAGAGGAATTTCTTTTGGAGCAAAAAGATCCTTAGTTTGAACATGCATAGTTTGGATGCTAATAGTTCTTTTTTAGTGGAATGGTAATTTTTCTGAGCTAGGTTCCATGTTTCACTACAGTAATACCAAACTTCTTCTCTATCATCTTGAGTTTTCTCTTGAATTATTTCACCATATGCTTCATCTGAAGCATTTATTTCCAAAATCATTAAACCTTCTCTTGGTAGTTTGACATTTGGTAGTCCTTTAACTTTTTCCTTGATTCTTTTGATTTCCTATGTCATTTTAGTAGTCCATGGGTTTGAGTCTTTTCTTAACCTTTTCTATAATATTATCCTATATTTTGCCTGATCTTTATAGAATGGAGAGAAGAAATTTAGAGATCTAAGAAATCTTTGTAATTGGGGTTTGTCTTTTATTTCATTTGGGAATCTTTATAAAGACTAAAAAATATGAGGTTATAATGCAATCTTATTTTGACGTATATTTAACCCAAGAAATTCAATTTCTGTCTTTCCTGTCTCCATTTTCTTATCATTTAAAACCAATCCATTCTTGTTATAAAGATCAACAAATTTTTTCAAATGTATAAGATGACTATTTAAATCTTTTGAAAGAACTAATATATCATCAATATAGACATCAAAATGCTTAGCATGGCCAAAGATTCCATCCATCCTTTTTTGAAATTTAGAGGGAGCATTTTTTGGGCCTAAAGGCATAACCTTCCACTCATAATGCCTACCTAAGACTGGCAAGACAAATGCAATTTTATTAGTATCTTTAGTTTCTACTGTAATTTGCCAAAATCAAATTTTCAAATCAAAGTTAGAAAAAATACAACATTCCTTCAGCTTGTTGATTAAAATAGTCTTGTTAGGAATTGGATGCTTGACAGGTATAAGCCAATCATTGAACTTTTAATAATTTATTACCAGTCTCATTTTCCCTTTTTTTTGTTCTGAGTGTTTACTCACATAGAATGTAGGAGAATCCCATTCACTATAACTTTTCTATATCAAATCCTTCTTCAATAATTATTTTATCTCTTATTCTACTATTTTAAATTGAGAAGGGGAGAAAATGATAGTGTTAGATTTGATACCTCAGGTATGATCAATGCCAGGTTTTAGATCAAGAGAAACAATATGTTTACACTTCTCTAAAAACCTTTTGGGATCATTATCACAAAATCCTTTGATCTTTATTATGACAGTATTCAATATATCTTTTATCTTTTCAAAATCTTGTACTATCTTATAAGTCTTCATCTAAAGTTTCTTATCTTCTTCTTCATGGGGTCTTGTGGCAATTCTTACAGTTGCATGGGTTTTTCTAGGAATTTGGTGTTCATTACCAAAGAAGCTTAAAGACAAGTATTTACTATGAACAATATAAGGCATAAATTGATTCAAGAAGTTTATTTATAAAATAATATATGTCGACATCTTATCAAACATCCATAATTTTACATATACCTTAATGCCATTTGCTTCAAGTAGTACTTTAGGAGAAACTTTATTTATAGTAGTCCTTTGTCCATTGACAGCAAAAAAATCTAATGAAGCATCTCACCACAGGTACTCTAGGATAGCTCCTGCTTTACAAAACTCATATTTGCTCTAGTATCAATTAAACAATATTGGATCAATAAGCCATTGTTTGAATCAATGATGTTTACTGAGATAATTATATATTTTTGTTCTCTAGCATAGAAACATCCTTGGTTAGGAGGAACTTTTTCAAGGCTATTTTCCTCTATAGAATCTTCAAAAAAATTTATTAATTTAATAATATCTTGAGAAGCAGGTTCTATTTTTGATTTATAGCTCTAAGGATTTCAACAAGAGCCTTTTGGTATTTTATCAGGCTCTTTGTGCTTGGATTCTTAGGATTAGCTTTTTGCTTTCTATTCCATTCTTGTTGTTCATATAACATTGGTTTGTCATGAAAGTCAACCTGTTGCAATGTTTTGCCCTTAGGGTCACCATACATGCTACATAATTGGGTAAGCTAATCTTGATAGATAGGGATGAGATGAAGAGAGAACTTATGGTTCTAGAGTAGAAATATTCTAGATGTTGCATCTGGGCTTCGAGATCAAATCCAGACATCATATTACAATAGTAGAGTTTAGTCTCAGAGTTATTAGAAGAATATAGTTCTTCAAATTGATTTCTTTAATTTTCCTTTTCACTATAAGAAATATCATTTTTATTGGGTATTGAATAGACATCATCATCTGAGCTGAATTCAGAAGTAACTTACATTTCTTCATTAGGAAGTATATCTCTAATCTTTTTCATCTTTTTAGGATACCTTTTCTTATTTGGGCACTTAGGAGCTATATGAACTTCTTGACCACATATATACCATTTTATAGGTCATTTTATTGATATGGTTCTTTTTGACTTAACATAAGTTTTTCTTTTAGAGAACCTTCTCTTACACTTGGGCTTGTCTCTAGTTTTCCATTCTTGGGATCTGATCTTTTCTTTGTGGCATTTATAATGAGAATTTTAATAACCATAATATCCTGGTGCACTATATCCACTGTTAGGATGTGGAGCTAAAAGCTTCACCAAGGAGCACACTTTAGCAGTTCGAGTCTACACAGACACCAGCATCGGTCAGGAGCGACCGATGTCAGTCAGGAGCAGTTGCAGAGGCGCCGACGTCGGCAGTGGGTCGGCTGGCGACGGTCACAGGCAAGCAGGCAGGAACCGACGTCGGTTACTTGTGTGTCCAGAAAGCTATTTTCGAGGACAGAAGCGAGTGTTTGCATGATGAGTTTGAGTTGTAGTCTCAAGCTCGCATCTCTATTATTAGCAATTTTATTTTTAGAGCCCTTGTTCAAGTGGCTTAACTATTTGTTGTAAGTGCATGCTCAAGTTTCCTAATTCTATATGTAGGAATGATCTTCTTAGCTTAGCAAGTTGAATTGTATGAGTAGAACATTGTGAATGTTTGAAGGATAGTACAGAGTTGAATCAATCCAGGTTGTTGGAATTGATTGTACTTGAGAGAGAGAGCTCTTGAGGAATAGAGATCTAGTGAGAGATCTTGTGCATCTGAGAGAGGTGTGGAAGAAAGAAGTTTCTTCAATTGTATTCCTTTTGTAAAGAGTTTTAATACAAGTTTTCAGGGTGGTTTCTTGTATCTCTTGTTTTGTGCTATTTATCATTCTAGTTACTTGTCTATCTGATTTAATTTCACGTTTATTGCTTTCACAAGTGTAATCATTGTTGGTTGATCCCCAACAAGTGGTATCAGAGCTCAGGTTCACTAACAGGTGGTTCAGATCTGTGTAGTGTGTATTGATTACAGGTTGCTCACAGAGGTTTTTGCAGGGATTTCTGTTTGAGTGGGAGAAGCAATGGCAGAAGAAAGTAAATTGAGAATGGAAAAGTTTAATGGAAAGAACTATCAACATTGGAGAATGCAGATAGAGGACTATCTGTATCAGAAAGATCTTTACTTACCATTAGGTGGGATTGCAAAGAAGCCCAAAGACATGGAGGATGAAGAATGGGAAGTTCTTGACAGAAAGGCTCTGGGGTCTATAAGACTGAGTCTTGCATCCACTGTGATATCTAATTTATCACAGGCAAAAACAATGGTAGAGTTAATGACTATGTTAGCAAATTTGTACGAAAAAACCTTAGCTTCTAATAAGGTATATCTTATGAAGCAGTTATTTAATTTGCATATGCAAGAAGGTGGATCTGTATCTAATCACCTGAATGATTTCCATGGAATTGTTAATCAGTTAAGTTTAGTCAATATTGTATTTGATGATGAAATAAAAGCTCTTTTAATATTATGTTCTTTGCCTGAAAGCTGGCATGGCTTGGTAATGGCAGTTTCTAATACTGCATCTGCTTCGAATATTTTAAAAGTTGAGGATGTTGTTAGTGTTATCTTGAATGAGGAAATTCATAGGAAAAGCACAGAGGAAACATCAGGGAATGCTTTAAATCTCGAGAGCAGGGGAAGGAAAAAAGAGAAGAGCAAGAGGAGATCAAGATCTAAGTCTAAGGGGAGAGGCAGATCCAAATCTAGAAATGACAGGAGGCCACAATGCTGGAATTGTGGAAAGATGGGGCACATAAGCAGAGATTATTGGTCAAAGCCTAAGGAGGACAATCAGCACGAAGGAAAGGAAGAGGCAAAGGTTGCAGGTATTGCACAAGATGCTCTAATTTTCTCTTTGCATAATAATATAGAATCTTGGGTATTAGATTTTGGTGCATCTTTCCATGCTACCCCTAACAGAGAATATTTCAGTGACTATATCCATGGAGATTTTGGAATAGTGTACTTAGGGGATGATGAGCCTTGTAAGATTATTGGCAAAGGTAAAGTGCAGCTGAAAATGCAGAATGGCAACACATGGGTGTTGAGAGATGTGATGCATGTTCCTAGCTTGAAGAGAAATTTGATTTCTGCAGGAAAGTTAGGGGATGAGGGTTGTACAATAACTCTCACAGCAGAATCTTGGAAGGTGACCAAGGGTGCACTTCTTATGGCCAGAGGTAAGAGAGAAGGTACTCTCTATTTGTGTAATTGTGTTACTAACAAATCTCCTTCTGTATTATCTACTTCAGATGTGGATGCTAAATTATGGCACTCAAGGCTTGGCCACATGAGTGAGAAGGGGATGTCAATTCTTAAGTCCAAAAGTAAGCTTTCAGATTTGAAAAGTATGGATCCAGAATTTTGTGAGCATTGTGTATTTGGAAAACAGAAAAGGGTTAGTTTTCTCAAGACTGGGTCTACTAAGAAAAGGCATAAGCTGCAGCTTGTTCACACAGACGTGTGGGGACCGGCTCAGGTAGCCTCTATTGAAGGATCATAGTACTATGTCACGTTCATAGATGATGCTACAAGAAAGGTATGGATCTACTGTATTAAGAAGAAATCTGATGTTTTTGAGACTTTTAAGATTTGGAAAGCCATGGTTGAGAATCAAACAGGCAGAAGATTGAAGTGCTTGAGATCTGATAATGGCGGTGAGTTCTGTAGCCTTAAGTTCAACTGGTATTGTTATACACATGGAATTCGTAGGCAAAGGATGGTTCCAAGGACACCTCAGCAGAATGGAATTGTTGAAAGGATGAACAGAACAATCATGGAGCGTGCAAGATGTATGAGATTGCATGCTGGGTTACCCTTAGAGTTTTGGGCAGAAGCTGTTGACACCGTAGTGTACCTGATTAACAGAGGACCCTCTACAGCTCTGGATGGTGGAATTCTAGAAGAGGCATGGATAGGTAAAAAGGTAGATCTCTCATATCACAAAGTTTTTGGTTGTGAAGCCTTTGTGCACATAGATAAGGAAAATAGAAAGAAGCTTGACGCTAAGTCTATGAGGTGCATGTTTATTGGCTATGGCTCAAATGATTTTGGTTTCAGATTTTGGAATCTAGGAACTAACAAGGTAATTAGGAGCCGTGATGTTGTTTTCAATGAAAAAGTGATGTATAGTGATCAGATGAGGAAGCTGAATCAATCTGGGCAGAGCAATGGTGAACTGGACGAAGTGATGGTCCAAAATGAGCTTGCGGGAATAAAAAATAATCACTTGCAGGAAAACACAGAGACCGGCGTCGGCAGGTTAGGAACCGGCGGCGGCAGTACAGAAATCGATGTCGGTCATACAGAGATCGACGTCGATAGAACAGGAACCGACGTCGGCCAGGAAGAACCGGTGTCGGCCAGTAACAGGTCTACAGGTGGCTGAGGTCAGTCACTGTCAGAGAATTTGGGTGGACAGCGTGTTGAGAATGAGTCTAAGACACCCATTAGGAGGTCAGAAAGGGTAAGTAAGCCTCCAATTAGATATTCTCCTTCTTTATATTACTTATTGCTAACTGATGGTGGAGAACCAGAGAGTTTTGAAGAAGCATTACAGGTGGAGTCCAAGAGTCAGTGGGAGCGTGGCATGGTTGAGGAGATGGAGTCCTTAAGAGAGAACCAAACATGGGATTTGGTTGAGTTGCCAGCTGGTAAGAGAACACTCAAGAATAGATGGACCTACAGGTTGAAGGAAGGTGAGAATGGACAGATGAAATATAAGGCCAGATTGGTAGTGAAAGGATTTGCACAAAAGCCAGGTATTGATTTTGGTGAGATTTTTTCTCCTGTTGTTAAAATGACTTCTATAAGGGTTGTATTATCTTTGGTTGCTTTTGAGGATTTGCATCTTGAGCAGCTAGATGTTAAGACAACATTTCTTCATGGAGATTTGGATGAGGAAATATACATGGAATAGCCAGAAGGATTTGAGGTCAAGGGTAAGGAGAAGTTAGTGTGCAGATTGAAGAAAAGCTTGTATGGCCTCAAACAAGCTCTTAGACAATGGTATTTGAAATTTGATAGGTTTATGACTGAGCATGGCTACAGTAGGTGTCAATCTGACCATTGTGTATACTTCAAGAGATTTGATAACGGTAGATATATTATTCTATTGTTGTATGTAGAAGATATGCTGGTTGCAGGATCACACATGCAGGATATCTCTGAGCTTAAAGTGAAATTAGCTCAAACGTTTGCTATGAAGGATTTGGGAGCAGCAAAGAAAATCCTTGGCATGAGCATTAAGAGAGACAGGAAAAATCACAGGTTGATATTGTCTCAAGAAGATTATGTGGACAAGGTGTTGAAACGGTTCAATATGCAGGATGTTAAACTGGTAAGCACACGTTTGGCTGGACATTTTAAGTTGAGTAAAGAACAATGTCCTAATTCACATGATGAGGTAGAGTACATGAGTAAGGTTCCATATTCTTCCGCAGTAGGAAGTTTGATGTATGCAATGGTGTGTACTAGACCGGATATTGCCCAAGCAGTGGGAGTAGTAAGTAAGTATATGGCCAATCCAGGGAAGGAACATTGGAAAGCAGTTCAGTGGATCCTTAGATATCTGAGAGGAACCAGCAGTAGACACTTGTGCTATGGAGGTTCAGATACTTCTCTACATGGTTATGTAGATTCAGATATGGCAGGTGATTTGGATGGCAGGAGGAGCATCACAGGTTATGTTTTTACTGTAGGTGGAATGGCGGTTAGCTGGATATCAAAGTTGTAGAAGGTTGTTGCCTTGTCAACTACAGAAGCAGAGTATATTGCAGCCATAGAAGCTAGCAAAGAGATGATATGGATGACACGGTTCTTGGAAGAGCTTGGAAGGAAGCATGGGAGTTGCAGATTGTATAGTGACAGTCAGAGTGCAATCCATTTGGCCAAGAATTCAGTGTTTCACTCAAGAACCAAGCACATATAGCTAAGGTACCATTTCATATGATAGGTATTGGAAGATGGTGAGTTGAAGCTGGAGAAGATCCATACAGATAGGAATCCTATTGATATGTTAACCAAGCCGGTTACAAAGGAGAAGTTGAATCTTCATTCAACTTCTATTGGTCTTCATGATTGAGTTGAAGATGGAGGAGCTAGAAGATGTTGTTGTACAGGTACTGGTGCAGCTGTTTATCTCCAAGTGGGAGATTGTTAGGATGTGGAGCTAAAAGCTTCACCAAGGAGCACACTTTAGCAGTTCGGGTCTACACAGACACTGGCGTCGGTCAAGAGTGACCAACGTCGGTCAGGAGCAGTTGTAGAGGCGCCGACGTCGGCAGTGGGTCGGCCGGTGACGGTCACAGGCAAGTAGGCAAGAACCGACGTCAGTTACCTGTGTGTCCAGAAAGCTATTTCTGAGGACAGAAGCGAGTGTTTGCATGATGAGTTTGAGTTGTAGTCTCAAGCTCACGTCTCTATTATTAGCAATTTTATTTTTAGAGCCCTTGTTCAAGTGGCTTAACTGTTTGTTGTAAGTTCATGCTCAAGTTTCCTAATTCTATATGTAGGAATGATCTTCTTAGCTTAGCAAGTTGAATTGTATGAGTAGAACATTGTGAACGTTTGAAGGACAGTATAGAGTTGAATCAATCCAGGTTGTTGGAATTGATTGTACTTGAGAGAGAGAGAGAGAGCTCTTGAGGAATAGAGATCTAGTGAGAGATCTTGTGCATCTGAGAGAGGTGTGGAAGAAAGAAGTTTCTTCAATTGTATTCCTTTTGTAAAGAGTTTTAATACAAGTTTTCAGGGTGGTTTCTTGTATCTCTTGTTTTGTGCTATTTATCATTCTAGTTACTTATCTATCTGATTTAATTCCGCGTTTATTGCTTTCACAAGTGTAATCATTGTTGGTTGATCCCCAACATCCACCACATTTGTAGATACTATTATCAATGGTTTTCATTTATTTTTAAGCACTTTGGTCATAGCTTTATCCTTACATTGATTGTAAAGATATTCTTCTATAGACTAAATAATTTGACATAAGGTCATTTTTGTAACTATGAATTTTTCTCCAGTCATGGCTTCCTTTTTATTTTGTATGTAGGCCAATACTCCATCTAAGATTTTGATAGGAAATGCATTAATAAACATGTGTTTAGTTTCAGTCTTTTGGCTCTATTTTATTTTGCTTGCCAAAAGAGCAAAATCACTCTTGAATCTGTCCCAATATTTCATGTTATAAAGCTTCATCCTAAATAATTTATTGTATTCAATAGCATCAGTGTTACCATGTCTCCAACATACTCATGGATAACTTCTTCAACAAAGTCAGCTACCATGAATCCTACCACAACCCTTTGGTCTTTTGTAAGGGATAACCACCATCCTTTTATGCTACCATCTAGGTTAGCAATTATAAGGTCCATGCCTTCTTCTTCAATCTTCCCAAATACAAGTTATTAAATTTCTACATATCTATGGAGCCTTTCAGTTAGACTCTAGATTTTATATCTTATATCATTACCTACTCCACACCAACCATCAATATTGAATGAATATGGAAATATAAGAACCTGAGTTATATCATCTGGCTATCTTCCTTGATTTTTTTGGATATCCTGACCAAGGGCTTCAACATTACCAAAATTTCCTTGGGGAAAGGTTTCTCTAATCCTAGGTGTGACTATAGACAAGTTGGATGACTCAATGGTTGAGGAGTATACTTCTTCCAACCATCTAGGTGTACTGATAAGTACAACCTTTTCCTCTTGCACACCTTTAGGGATAGCAAGTAGGGACTCAGTCCAATCTTATGAAGCATCTAAGGGATTTAAGACTTCTAGATTATTAGGGTTCCAATATAATTCACTAAGTTCATTGAAATATAGGCAGGTGGCAATGAGATTTTCTTCAATATTCTTTTTCTAGTTTATATATTCAAACAGATTAACCAATTTTTTGAAAATTTTAGTATTTTTATTAAGCCTTTCAAGCCTTTTGTAGGTGTTATCAATTTTTTTAGAAAATCACTTATGCTTAATGACTCAATGTTTATGAAGGATATTAATTATCTGATTTGTTTAGCATGATCAGACACTTGCTCTATAGTAGGTTGTCTTAATGGGATGATCTTAGAAGGGGTGCATTCTCCTATTTTTACCATACTCAGAGGGTTTTTTTATAAGACTTTTCATGTTTTCTTGTAATTCATGTATATGAGTCAAAATAAGTGAGGATGATCCTACTAAGGTATCAACCTTTTCTTGAAGTTCTTGAATTTTATTTTTAGTTTCTTCTACTCTAACATTATGCTGATCATTTATTTTGAAGACAACTTTTTCTATTTGTTCAAGGCTAATGTCCATTTTTTTGGTTTTCAAATTTGTACTAGTATTAACACTTAAAAGGTACACCATTCATGTGTGGATAACCTTAAGCATATCATAGCCATGTGTATTTATCATAATTAGCTTCTTCAAATCTTCCTTTATTTATTCAAGCTTAGTAGTCTCAAGAGAGAGGTCTAGCTTTTGCTCCAAAAGGACTTCTTCTAGATGTTTTACTATGCCATTGGATTTATCTAACATTACTATTTATTTATCTTGACATTTATTTAACTCAACTAGGCCAGCTTTGGTTGCATTTATCTCACCTTGAATCTTGTCACTAGTATTGACTAGTGGAGCTAGGTCTTGTTTTTGAGCCAATGTTTTCTTAACCAGTGTTCTTATATTATGATATAGAAAGCTTCTCATTTGAGCAATTTCCACATAAAGTTCCTCAATATTTTTTCCCAACTCAGTTAAGGATGAATTACACCAATTTAGTTGCCTTCCTGTAGTAGAGTTATGTTTTCCCCTACCTACTGCTTCTATTGGATCATGTTGCATAATAAATTGTTCATCAGATGTAAATTTTACATATAATAGCCTTGGGAGAAATCTTCCCATATTTTATAGAACACTGTATTTGACATCTACCACATTTGCTTCTTTTTTCAAAGTAGTTGATATTTTCAACTCATTTTTCTTGGAATAGATTTTCTTTCTTCAGTTGGCTCTCCTCCAAACATATTAATATGTAGAGCATTCTACATTCTCTAGGTATAAGTTATACAAGTATCACAATCAGGCTGGTTGCCAAAATGATTTTTATCTAGGTTTACATAAGAGTTGTGTTTATGAGGCAAACAATGGTATTCTAACCACTCTGATTCAAAAGCATTAGATTTTTGGCTAGGGAATATTATGGTTTTGAAGGTCTCTAATTAGCTATAGAGGGTTTCTTCATGGATTGAGACCTTTTGAGTTTTATCTCTTTAGGGAATTCTCCTTGTTGGGTTTCTTGTTTTTCTTCTTCCACTAAGGAGATTTTATATCTTCCAAAATTTTCTTTTGTAGGAAGAGAAGTTAGCCTAGGAGTATACTTGGTTTTTTTATTAGGTGGTCTATAGATACACTTGCTATAGATAGTCATCCATTATTTAGGTAAGGAGAATGTCTCAAAGTTTATCTGATTGATATTGACATTAAATAATTAGTGAAGTCTAACAAGATTCTAACCATGCATAGTCTTAATCCTACCGACTATTCAAGACTAACAATTAGAAACTAGATGGGCAGTGTTGAATCCCTTGATCAAGATATCCAACAAAATTAAGGAAGACAGCTAGATGATCTAACTCAAGCTCCTATACTTCCATATTCACTCAATATTGATGGTTTTTGTGGAGTAGGTAATGATATAATATATAGAATCTAGAGTCTAATTGAAAGGCTCCATGGATGGGTAGAAACTTAACAACTTGTATTTGGGAAGATTGAGTAAAAAGGCATAGACCTTATAATTGCTAACCAAGATGATAGCATAAAAGGATGGTGGTTATCCCTTACAGAAGACCAAAGGGTTTTGGTAGGATCCACGGTAGTTGAATTTGCTAAAATAGTTATCCATGAGTATCCTGGAGACATCGTAAATGTTGATGCTATTGAATATAATAAATTATTTAGGATGAAGCTTTATAACATGAAATATTGGGACAAATTCAAGTGTGATATTTCTCTTTTGGCAAGAAAAATTAAAAAATCCAAAACACTGAAACTAAACACATGTTTATTAATGTAATTCCTAGAAAAATATCAGATGAAGTATTGGCCTACATAGTAACTAAAAAGGAAGCCACGACTAGATAAAAAGCCACAGTTGCAAAATTAACCTTAGGTCAAATTATCCAATCTATAGAAGAATATCTTTACAATCAATGTAAAGATAAAGCTATGGACAAATTGCTTTAAAAACAAATGAAAACCATTGATAATAGTATCTACAAACATAGTGGATATAGTGCACCAGGCTATTATGGTTCTAAAAATTCTCATTGTAAATGCCACAAAGAAAAGAGTAGATCCCAAAAATGGAAAGCTAGAGACAAGCCCAAATATAAGAGAAGGTTCTCTAAAAGAAAAACTTTTGTTAAGCCAAAAATAACCATCTCATAAAAATGACCTATAAAATGTTATGTCTATGGTCAAGAAGGTCATATAGCTCCTAAGTGCCCAAATAAGAAAAGGTATCCAAAAAAGATGAAAAAGATTAGAGCTATACTTCCTAATGAATAAATGCAAGTTATTTCTGAATTTAGCTCAGATGATGATGTCTATTCGATACCCACTGAAAATGATATTTCTTCTAGTGAAAATGAAAATCAAGTAAATCAATTTGAAGAACTATCTTCTTCTGATAGCTCTGAGACTACATTAAACTATTGTAATATGATATCTAGATTTGATCTTGAAGCTTAGATGCAACATCTACAATATCTACTCCAGAACCATAAGCTCCCTCTTCATCTCATCCCTATCTATCAAGATGAGCTTACCTAATTATGCAACACGCATGGTGACCCTAAGGTTAAAACATTGCAATAGTTTAAATTTCATGATAACCCAATGTTATATACACAACATGAATGGAATAGAAAACAAAAAGCTAAGCTTAAGAATCCAAGCATAAAGAGCCTAATAAGATACCAAAATCCTCTTGTTGAAATCCTCAGAGCTATAAAATCAAAAATAGAATATGCTTCTCAAGATATTAATGCATTAATAATTTTTTTTGAAGGTTCTATAGAGGAAAATAGACCTAAATAAGTTCCTCATAACCAAGGATGTTTCTATGCTAGAGAACAAAAAGAAATCATTATCTCAATAAACATTATTGATTCAAACAATGGCTTATTGACATGAGATTGTTTAATTGATACCTGAGAAAATATGATTATTGCAAAGCATGGATCTATCCCAGGGTACCTTTGGAAAGATGCTTCATTAGATTTTACTGCTGACAATGGGTCAAGGACTACTATAAATAATTTTGCTCCTAGGTTACTGTTGACCAATTTTTGCCCCCTACCAAAATTGTGGTCAACTTCTTCTCTGGCTTTTCGAAGCCAGTCACTTTCGGGTTGCGAGTTCATCTTCAAGTTCATGCTCAGTTCAAGCCTAGTTCATTGTTTCAGCCTTAGTCCAAGTTCAAACGCTTTAAGTATAATGGGCACTTCAAGGAAGAATTCAAGTTTAGTTCAAAGTCCATTTGGTTTAAATTTGACTAAGCCTCACATATATAAAAGGCTTCAGGAAAAGGAAAAGGTGCCCGCAGTTAAAAGAGAAAAATGCCTTAGAAGCGTAGCATTGACCCGACTGCCAGCAAGGCCCGATGACGTCCTTGAGGATGTCAAGTTTGACCAAATAGAATAACCATTTGTTTTCAAATGAAAAAGCATGAACCATGGAAAATAAGGCCCTAAATGTAGTGACCCGCCAGTATGTTCGCCCAAGTGGGCTGATAAATCAGAAAAGACAAGGATGCAGAAGAAGACAAACGACAAAGTGACAAAGCAAGGAGAATGACATGGTACAAAAGTGACAAGGCAGCCCGAGTGGAAAAGTGCAGGCAATTTATTGCCTGATAGTCCCCAAATGGCGCAAACAAATGGTAACATGACCCATGCTTTGAAAAAGGGACAAATTTCAGTTTGTTGGCAGAAAAGAGGCATGATCCATGCTTCCACATTAAAGCTCGAATGCCAAAGTCAAATTTGGAAATTATACATCATGGTTCCAGTAGGCTTCTTCTAGGATGATGACAACACAATAGTGTTTCCTCTTTCAAATGGGATGCGACAGGCTAACTTGTCAAAAATGCACCAAGTTTCTTTCTCTTTTCTTCTATATATTGTAACTTCTCATTTTTGAGAAGAATCGGTTCTTCCACATTTGTAAAGAGCGTAGCTCTACAAAATTTCACCTGGATCAATACAAATGTAGTTTTTACCTCTATTTGGATAGATATTGCTGAGTGTGCCTCGAGTGTTTTGTCTGTGTCCAGTCATTGCTTTTTTGATGCTCTCACAGGTTCAACACCAACAGACCTGTTATCTACAAGGTGTCATTTCTGCCACTAAAACGAGAAGAGTAGACATTTTAGAAGATCAGAATAGAAGGAGTCACTTACAGTGTGCATTTCACAGCACCTCAATGATTATTTTTTGTCTCTAGTGTCTTCATGTAAGCCTCCCTGCCAGTCTTCAGCAGCCTGGTCCTTCTACCAAATGTGTAGTGTATGTATGTATTTGTCTGATTCTGAGAGTGGATGTGTGAAGGTCAACCCTTGTTTTTTGGTGCATCACCTCTTTTAGAGTAGGCTTATTTCTTCCTGCATTCTCTTTCTCCCTTTTCACCCCCCCCTTTATGTGTGTGTGTGTGTGTGTGTGTGTGTGTGTGTGTTTCACTTTTGCTGGGAAAAACACAATGCATCAAAGGGAGCTAGCCCTTATCTAGAGACTCTCTCCTCTAGCTTCGTCGGTCCCACAAGCGAGAGGAGAGTTTCCATGTTGCGAGGAGAAGGCAGGAGCTAGGCCTCCTTGCCCTAGGTGCAATCTCCTATGTCAACAATTTTGGCACGCCCGATGGGACCAACTGGGACAAGTTTTGTCCAAAGAGTTGAAGAATATTTGGTGTCTTCTTCAACCGACCAGCCTTTGGAGGCTTTGCATCGAACACCAATGGCGAATCTAAGTTGAATCTATTGGTTAAGCAGCCTGGTGCCATCAAAAATCTACTTTCTTTATGTATAATCCCTTTGCACAAAATCATGGGCCTTATATTCCTTCATATTACCATGATCAGACTCAGCCTCTTTATGGTGTCCCTTTAAGCAGCTCTCCTAGTTGCCCTGCAATGATAAGGGAAATGAGGCTGGAGTTTGAGAGGTAGATAATGGAGATCAACAAAGAGGATCAGTATAGATATCAGTAGGAGCTGATGTATAAAGATGAGTGTTTGTTTAAGCAAGCACAAGCTTTGCAATCCATGAAGGAGGAGGTAACAAAATGGAGAAAACCATCTTTTCAAGGTAGCCAGCCTTGTGCACCTCCTCATATTCTGAAAAAAGCCCCCTCTTTGGCACCAAATCCTTTTTATGAGATAACACTCACCCACTCCCACTCATCTGATGCATCTGCTCTCAATCTCGTGTGCTTGGCTTTCCAATACCAGAGGGCATCAGAGCAAACCCCCATGGAGATCAATCTTCCCAATTCTTTATATTGTGCATCTTCCATTGGGGGGAGTACCACTAGCCAGCACATCCCTCTTCTAGAGACTTTTCCAGTGCATCAACAGTCTCTTCCTTGCATCCCTCAACTTCCCCAAGTCTTTCAGCATGATGTGCATATTCCAAGTTGGAGGAAGGAATGCCAGGAACTATCTCATAGATTTGAAGAGGATAATGCTGGTGATCTCCAAGAAAGGCTCCTTCAAGAACATATAGCCAGGAGAATTACAGAGTTGGAGTCCCAAATGAGATTCCTCAACCAATCTCTGGTGGATCTGTCTGAACCCAACCCATCCACACACCTCGCTATCAGGCCACCCCTGATATTGATGAAGTGCCGACCAAGTGGAAGGAGGAGAATCATTCGATTCTAGCTCAAGGATTGCCTCCTCTTCCAATGTTTTCTCCTCTTCACCCCTTCTCGAGGAGGAACCTGTTCTGCAGGAGGCGAGTGAGGAGCATAAGATCTAATTTGTAGTCCTTCAAGAGGCTGTCACGAGTGATGATGAAGAAGAAATCATCATTGATGCTCCTTGTGAAGTCACCATCAGTAGTGGGGAAGATGTAGGTCTTGCACATATGCAGATGTTCTACCAATACGAGGAGGAACAAATGCATGGTGAGCTCTCTTCCTTTCTATTTGATGAACTTCCTCGCTATTTTGATGATGAGGATGACTACACTGAGGAGCCTAAGTTGGAGAAGGATCAAGAGAATATCTTTGAAAATCTAGAGATCTGGATCTTTGAGGAAGAAAAGGAGAGGTCTGTCTCCCTTAAGGAAGGCCTCGAAAGAGCAGAGGATGAGTTGGATAGGATCTCCAATGAAGCAGAAGGAAACAAGTCAAACCATGATACAGTGCAGAAGGAATGTGCAGATCAATGGCCTAATGGTGATAAGCCAGCAGCCACTGATTTCTTGGTGAAGAGCACCATTTTGAAGGACCAGCATTCAATAGGCTTCCATGGACAAGTAGTATATATATATATATATATATATATATATATATATATATACATATATATATACATATATATATATATATACATATATATATACACATATATATATATGTATATATATATATATATGTATATATATATCTATATATATGTATATATATCTATATATATATGTATATATATATGTATGTATATATATATATGTATATATATATATATGTATATATATATATGTATATATATATATATACATATATATATACATATATATATACATATATATATACATATATATATATACATATATATATACATATATATATATACATACATATATATATATGTACATACATATATATATATATATACATACATACATATATATATATATATATATATATATATGTTGGAAGCATGTTCGAATCTGATCCACTCGGATTCCAGCCAACTCAGGTGACAGGCAAGAAGAGCAAGTCACCAATTCTCTTCTTCATTCAGCTATTTGCCTGCCGCCATAAGTCTTCTTTCCAGAAAGGGGACTTAAGAAATTTTCCCCTTGATCCAGGAGGGAGGCAAATTTTCTTGGTTAGCTGTATATAATAGTTTGTTTTTAATTGTTTTTCCTATTTTCCCTAAGTGCAGTTACACATGTAGTGTTTTGAGCCTTGTGTGTTTCCCTTTGCTTTGGGGGTAAAAACTTCATGTTTGATTCTCGAAACTTTTGAGCTATTGCTATTTTTTTTAAAAGATGCATCTGACTCCATGCCCAATGGATTTTCAAGGCAATTGGGTTCTAAGCATACCAGGCATGCTTTCCTTGTGAGTCACCAATCTGTTGACCAATTTTTGCCCCCTGGCAAAATTGTGGTCAACTTCTTCTCTAGCTTTTCGAAGCCAGTCACTTTCGGGTTGCGAGTTCATCTTCAAGTTCATGCTCAGTTCAAGCCTAGTTCATTGTTTCGGCCTTAGTCCAAGTTCAAACACTTTAAGCATAACAGGCACTTCAAGGAAGAATTTAGGTTCAGTTCAAAGTCCATTTGGTTTAAATTTGACTAAGCCTCGCATATATAAAAGGCTTCAGGCAAAGGAAAAGGTGCCCGCAGTTAAAAGAGAAAAATGTCATAAAAGCGTAGCATGGACCCGACTGCCAACAAGGCCTGATGACGTCCTTGAGGATGTCAAGTTTAACAAAATAGAATAATCATTTGTTTTCAAATTAAAAAGTGTGAACCATGGAAAAGAAGGCCCTGAATGTAGCGACCCGCCAATATGTTCCCCCAAGGGGGCCGATAACCCAGAAAAGACAAGGATGCAGAAGAAGACAAATGACAAAGTGACAAAGCAAGGAGAATGACATGGCACAAAAGTGACAAGGCAGCTCGAGTGGTAAAGTGTAGGTGATTTATTGCCTGATAGTCCCCAAATGGTGCAAACAACAAGCAACATGACCCGTGCTTTGAAAAAGGGACAAATTTTAGTTTGTTGGCAGAAAAGAGGCGCAATCCATGCTTCCACATTAAAGCTCAAATGCCAAAGTCAAATTTGGCAATTGTACAACATGATTCTAACATGATTCTTTTAGGACGATGACAACAGAACAATGTTTCCTCTTTCAAATGGGACGCGACAGGGCAACTTGTCAAAAAAGTGCCAAGTTTCTTTCTCTTTTCTTCTATATATTGTAACTTCTCATTTTTGTGAAGAATCGGTTCTTCCACATTTGTAAAGAGCGCAGCTTTGCAAAATTTCACCTGGATCAATACAAATGTAGTTTTTACCTCTATTTGGATAGATATTACTGAGTGTGCCTCGAGTGTTTTGTCTGTGTCTAGTCATTACTTTTTTGATGCTCTCAGAGGTTCAACACCAGCAGACCTGTTATCTACAAGGTGCCATTTCTGCCACTAAAAGGAGAAGATCAGACATTTTAGAAGATCAGAATAGAAGGAGTCACTTACAGTGTGCATTTCACAGCACCTCAGTGATTATTTTTTGTCTCATGTGTCTTCATGTAAGCCTCCCTGCCAGTCTTCAGCAGCCTGGTCCTTCTGTCAAATGTGTAGTGTATCTATGTATTTGTATAATTCTGAGAGTGGATGTGTGAAGGTCGACCCTTGGTTTTTGGTGCATCACCTCTTTTAGAGTAGGCTTGTTTTTTCTTGCATTCTCTTTCTCCCTTTTCATCCCCCCTTTTTATATCTATATATATGTGTTTTAATTTTGCTGGGAAAAACATGATGCATCAAAGGGAGCTAGCCCTTATCTAGAGACTCTCTCCTCTAGCTTCATCGGTCCCACAGGTGAGAGGAGAGTTTCCATGTTGTGAGGAGAAGGCAGGAGCTAGGCCTCCTTGCCCCGGGTGCAATCTCCTGCGTCAACAGTTACTACTTGAAGAAAATGGTATTAAGGCATATATAAAATTATGGATGTTTGATAAGATGTTGATAAATATTATTTTAGGAATGAACTTCCTCAATCAATTTGTCGCATATATTGCTCATAGCAAATACTTGTCTTTATGCTTCTTTAGTAATGAACACCAAATTCCTAGAAAAACCTATGCAATTGTAAGAATTGCCACAAGACCCCATGAATAATAAGATAAGAAACTATAGATGAAGATTTACAAGAAAGTACAATATTTTGAAAAGAGAAAATATATCCAAAATACTATAATAACAATGATCAAAGGATTTTATGATAATGATCCCAGAAGATTTTGGGATAAGTGTAAACATATTATTTCCCTTGATCTAAAACCTGGCATTGATCATACCTAAGGTATCAAATCTAACACAATCCCTTTTTCCCCTTCTCAATTTAAAATAGGAGAACAAGAGATCAAAGAATTATTGAAGAAGGATTTGATATAGAAAAGCCATAGTGAATGGGCTTCTCCTGCATTCTATGTGAATAAACACTCAGAATAAAAAAAGAGGGAAAATGAGACTGGTAATAAATTATAAAAATATAAATGATTGGATTATACTTATCAGGCATGAAATTCCTAACAAGACTATTCTTATCAACAAGCTGAAGCAATGTTTCAATTTTTCTAAGTTTGATTTGAAAAGTTGATTTTGGCAAATTGCAGTAGAACCTAAAGATACTTATAAAACTGCATTTGTCTTGCCAGTCTTAGATAGGTGTTATGAGTGGAAGGTTATGCCTTTCAACCTAAAATAATTTCCATCTAATTTCAAAAAAGGATGGATGGAATCTTTGGCTATGCTAAGTATTTTTCTATCTATATTGATGATATATTAGTTTTTTTAAATGATTTAAATTGTCGTCTTATACATTTGAAAGAATTTGCTAATCTTTGTAGCCAGAATGAGTTGGTTTTAAGTGATAATAAAATTGAGATCGGCAAGATAGAGATTGAAATTATTAGGTTAAATATATGTCAAAATAATATTGCATTATAACCACATATTTTATAGTCTTTAGAAAGATTCCTAGATGAAATAAAAGACAAAACCCAATTACATAGATTCCTTGGATCTTTGAATTACTGCTCTCCATTCTATAAGTATTAAGGCAAAGATAAGAAAATATTATAGAAAAGGTTAAGAAAAGACTCAAACCCATGGACTACTAAAATGACATAGGCAATCAAGAGAATCAAGGAAAAAGTTAAAGGACTACCAAATCTCAAATTTCTAGGAGAAGGATTAATGATTTTTGAAACATATGCTTCAAATGAAACATATGGTAGAATACTTCTGGAGAAATCTAAAGATGATAGAGAAGAAGTCTATTATTACTGCAATGGAACATGGAACCCAACTCAAAATAATTACCATTCCATTCAAAAAGAACAATTAGTAGCCAAATTATGTATGTTCAAACTAAGGATCTTTTTGCTCTCAAAAAAATTCCTCTTGAGGATAGATCTGTTACAATTTAAATCTATCATCAGAAAACCCCACACCCAGCAAGTTAAGGCAATATGGTTTTCTATCTTTGAGTTTAATGTTCAATACAAGAAAGGAACTGCCAATTGTTTAGCTCATTTGATGTCCAAATAAATCAAGCAAGACAATGAGATAATCTAACTCAAGTCGAATGAGCTCATACTCTTCTTAAATAAATAATTGGGAGAGCTTTTCCACCAGTTTAAGGAGTAACCAGTTATAAATAACTGAAAACCTAGGTTTGTTGGATGATAGCCCCATCCAACTAGGCAAAGTGATAAAACCAAAGATGCTTTGGTTGTGTCATGCCAAAAGGCGTATTGCCTAGGGAACATCTATATAAAATCTAAGAGTTCGATATGCCACCCCCACCACATGTCCTCATTCCCAATTTATTGGGATTCCCTACTTGAATAATCAAATAATATGAGCACATGCTCTTGTTAGATAAAACTTTTATAAAAAAGAAATAACATCTCATAACTATAAATGGTAGAGGACATGCCCACTCTATTAGCCAAGACAAGACCTTACCATGGGTCACATGGTGTGATTAGTTGGATCACACTCGAAGATTTTCTTTCATACTTAAATCATCTATGTCACTATATTAAAGGGATAATGAATAGACCTTAAAAGGGCCCATCCATGCTTGCATCTGAGGACTCCCATAAGGGCTTTCAATAGACATACCACTGCTTATGTCATGTGAATCTTCATACCTATGATAAGTGTGATGGACATAGTCATACCATGAGTATGCATGTGATTCATGAAGGTTAAGGATCAATCATTCAATTTTATCAGGATACCTGGGATTTATCATAAGAAATTCATTGCTTAATATGATATCAACATATTCTATAAGTTCACAAAACTTTCTTTGAAATGTATATCCAACTTTTTTGTTCTCATGGTTATATATAAAATATTTACAACAAAACTTAAATTCAATTTCATCATACATTTGATCATCGATAAATTTGAATAACATATTAGTATCATAAACACCTAATTTTTCATGGATGATAAGAATCTTGAACTAGGGGTTTAAAGTTATTGGTGCATATTCTTCAAGCCATTGATCCCATATTAACTTTTCCCATTTATTATATGGCATATCAATTGGTCTATCATGAAATCTTCTTGTAAGCAGATTGGTGCTCATACGGATAGAGACTTCTCCATAAAAAATTGCCTTTGCTTTTATAAGTCTGAACTCTACAAGTGACAATTGTCCCTCGAGTATCCTTATATTTTTTTGATCCATATCATAGAATCTAATCCATCTCTTTCCGTCAGCATCAAGAAAGTTCTTGTAGGCATTAACTACGAAATATTTTGACAAAATCTTTTCAATAGAAATCCTAAGAAGTTCTTTCATTTGGGTTTCTACAAGGATAAGAAGCCATTAGTTCATTATTTATTTTTCTTGTTGAGTAAGATCTTTTGGAATAGTATTATAATCAAAATTATCAGGTATTTAATTACCTTGAAACATCAAAATATTATTAATACAAAAATTATGAGAATACCATTTTGATCCTTCTCTAGACATCAAATTAGCTAAACAATTAGCATTTTATTTCTTATATTGAACATCAAACTCAAATTTAGAAAACCATATTGCCCATCTAGTCATTATCTAGTTCCCAACTTGTTGGGTGTGGGGTTTTTTAATGATAGATTCAAACTATAACAGATCTATCCTTAAGAGGAATTTCAGTGGGAGAAAAAAGATCCTTAGTTTAAACATGCATAGATTGTTTGCTATTAGTTCCTTTTTAGTGGAATGGTAATTATCTTGAGCTGGGTTCCATGTTCCACTACAGTAATAATAGACTTCTTCTCTGTCATGTTTAGTTTTCTCTATAATTATTCGACCATATGCTTTATTTGAAGCATCTATTTCAAAAATCATTAAAACTTCTCCTAGAAGTTTGAGATTTGGTAGTCCTTTAACTTTTTCCTTGATTCTTTTGATTGCTTGTGTCATTTCAGTAGTCCATGGGCTTGAGTGTTTTCTTAACCTTTTTTATAATATTTTCCTATCTTTGGCTTGATATTTAAAGAATGGAGAGTAATAATTCAGAGATCCAATGAATCTCTATAAATGGGTTTTGTCTTTTAATTCATCTAGGAATATTTCTAAAGACTGCAAAATATGAGGTTGTAATGTAATCTTATTTTGAGATATATGTAACCCAAAAAATCAATCTTGGTCTTGCCTATCTCCATTTTATTATCTATTAAAATTAACCCATTCTGGTTACAAATATCAGTAAATTTTTTCAATTATATAAGATGACTATTTACATCTTTTGAAAAAACTAATATATCATCAATATAGAGGGCAAAATGATTGCCATGGCCAAAGATTCCATCCATTCTTTTTTTAAATTTAGAGGGAGCATTTTTTAGGTTGAAAGACACAACCGTTTACTCATAATGCCTATCTAAGATTGGAAAGACAAATGTAGTTTTATAAGTATCTTTAGGTTTTACTGTAATTTGCCAAAATCCACTTTTCAAATCAGAGTTAGAAAAAATGCAACATTCTTTCAGCTTATTGATAAGAATAGTCTTATTAGGAATTTGATGCCTGAAAAGTAAAAGCTAATAATTGAGCTTTTTATAATTTATTACCAATCTCATTTTCCCTCTTTTTTGTTCTTAGTGTTTATTCACATAGAATGTAGGAGACACCCATTAACTATGACTTTTCTGTATCAAATCCTTCTTCAATAATTCTTTGATCTCTTCTTCTCCTATTTTAACTTGAGAAGGGGAGAAACGGATAGTGTTAGATTTGATACCTCATGTATAATCAATGCCGGGTTTTAGATCAAGATAAATAGTATGTTTACACTTATCCCAAAATCTTCTAGGATCATTATCATAAAATCCTTTGATCTTTATTATGATAGTATTCAGGATGTCTTTTCTCTTTTAAAAATCTTGTATTATCCCATAAATCTTTGTCTATAGTTTCATATATTCTTCTTCATGGGGTCTTGTGGCAATTCTTATAATTGCATGGGTTTTTCTTAGAATTTGGTTTTCATTGGCAAAGAAGCTTAAAGACAAGTATTTGTTTTGAACAGTATAAGGCATAAATTGATTAAGTAAGTTCATTCCTAAAATAATATCTATCGACATCTTATTGAACATCCATAATTTTACATATGCCTTCATGCCATTTACTTCAAGTAGTACCCTAAGAGTAACATTATTTATAGTAGTCCTTGACCCATTGATAGTAACAAAAACTAATGAAGAATGGATCTATCCTAGAGTACCTATGGGAAGATTCTTCATTAGATTTTGTTGCTATCAATGGCTCAAGGACTACTATAAATAAAGTTTCTCCTAGGGTACTACATGAATCAAATGGCATTAAGGCATATGTAAAATTATAGATGTTTGATAAGATTTCAATAGATATTATCTTAGTTTTTGATAAGTGTAAACATATTATTTCTCTTGATTTAAAACCTGGCATTGATCATAACCGAGGTATCAAATCTAACACTATCCCTTTCACCCCTTCTCAAGTTAAAATAGGAGAAGAAGAGATCAAAGAATTATTGAAGAAGAATTTGATATAGAAAAGCCATAGTGAATGGGCTTCTCATATATTCTATATGAATAATCACTCAAGAAAAAAAGAGGCAAAATTAGACTAGAAATAAATTATAAAAAGCTCAATGATTGGCTTATACCTGTCATGCATCCAATTCTTAACAAGACTGTTCTTATCAAAAAGCTAAATAAATGTTGCATTTTTTCTAAGTTTGATTTGAAAATTGGATTTTGGCAAATTTCAGTAGAACCTAAAGATACTTATAAAACTGCATTTCTCTTGCCAGTCTTAGATAGGCATTATGAGTGGAAGGTTATGCCTTTTGGCCTAAAAAATGCTCCCTCTAAATTTTGAAAAAGGATGGATGGAATCTTTGGCCATGCTAAGCAGTTTGATGTATATATTGATGATATATTAGTTTTTTCAAAATATTTAAATAGTCATCTTGAATATTTGAAATAATTTGTTGATCTTTGTAACCAGAATGGGTTGCTTTTAAGTGATAAGAAAATTGAGATAGGCAAGACAGAGATTTAATTTCTTGGGTTAAATCTATGTAAAAATAAGATTTCATTACAACCTCATATTTTGTAGTCTTTATAAAGATTCTTATGAAATAGAAGATAAAACCCAATTATAGAGATTCTTTGGATCTCTAAATTATTGCTCTCCATTTTATAAAGATCATGCCAAAGATAGGAAAATATTATAGAAAAAGTTAAGAAAAGACTCAAGCCCATGGACTAATAAAATGACATAAGCAATCAAAAAAATCAAGGAAAAACTTAAAGGACTACCAAATCTCAAACTGTCAGGAGAAGGTTTAATTATTTTTGAAACAGATGCTTTAGATGAAGCATATTGTGGAATACTTCTTAAGAAAACTAAAGATGACAGAGAAGAAGTCTATTATTATTGTAGTGGAACATGGAAGCCAATTCAAAATAATTACCATTCCACTAAAAAAGATCTATTAGTAGCCAAAATATGCATGCTCAAAATAAGTTTCTTTTTACTCCCAAAGAAATTCATATTGAGGATAGATCTATTACAGTTTGAATCTCTCATTAGAAAACCCCACACCCAGCAAGTTGGGAACCAAATAATTACTAGATGGGAAATATGGTTTTATGACTTTAAGTTTGATGTTCAATAAAAGAAATAAAATGCTAATTATTTAGCTAATTTGATGTCTAGAGAAGGATCAAAATGGTATTCTCATAAGTTTTGTACTAATAATATTTTGATGTTTCAGGGTAATGAAAGACCTGATAATTTTGATTATGATACTATTATAGAAGATCTTACTCAACAAGAAAAAGAAATAATGAAATAATGGCTTCTTATCCTTGTAGAAACCCAAATCAAATAACTTATTAGGCTTTATATTGAAAAGAGTTAGTCAAAATATTTCTTAGTTAATGCCTACATGAACTTTCCTGATGTTGAGGAAAGGAGATGGATTAGATTCTATGATATAGATCACATAAATATCAGGATACTCGAGGGACAATTGTCACCTGTAGAGTTTAGGCTTATCAAAGCAAAGCAAATTTTATATGGAGAAGTCTATATCCGTATGAACGAATCTACTTACAAGAAGCTTTCATGACAAACCAGTTGATATGTCATATGATCAATGAGAAAAGCTAACATGGGATCAATGTATTGAAGAATATGCACCAACAACTTTAAGCCCCTGGTTCAAGATTCTTATCATACATGAAGAATTAGGTGTTTATTATACAATATGTTGTTCAAATTTATCGATGATCACCTTTATGATAAAATAGAATTTATGTTTTATTTCAAAGATTGTATATAAAACCACAAGAATAAAAAAATTAGATATACATTTTAGAGAAAGTTTTGTGAACTTACAAAAGATGTTGATACCATATTGAGCAATGAATTTCTTGTGGCAAATCCCAGGCACCCTGATAAAATTGAAAGATTAATCCCTGACCTTCATGAATCACATGCATACTCATGGGATGACTATGTCCATGACACTTATCATAGGTATGAATATTTAGATGACATAAACATTGACATGGCCATTAAAAGCCCTTATAGGAGTCCCTAGCAGGAATCATGGATGGGCCCTTTCTAGGTTTGTTTGCTATCCCTTTAATACGGTGATGTAGATGATTTAACTATGAAAGCAAATCCTAGAGTGTGATCTAACTAATCACACCATGTGACCCATGGTAAGGTCTTGTTTTGGTTAGTAGAGTGGGCATGTCCTCTACTATTTATAGCTATGAAATGTTATTTTATTTTTATAAATTTTTTGATCTGATATGAGCATGTACTCATATTACTCCATGATTCAAGTAGGGAATGTCAATAAAGCAGGAAGTAGCACATGTGGTGGGGGTGGCCTATCAAACTCTTAATATTTTCTTAGACACTCCTTGGGTAGTATGCCTTTTGTCATGAAATGACCAAAGCATCTTTGCTTTTGTCACTTTGCCTAGTTAGATGGGGTTGCCATCCAATAAACCTAGCTTTCAATTATTTATAACTAGTTACTCCTTGAACTGATGGAAAATCTCTCCTAATTCCTTATTTAAGAAGAGTTTGGGATTCATTTAGTACCATTTCATGTTCAAAGTAAAAAAAGAGAGAGATATACAAGTCCTTTAGCTCTACAAGTCTTAAGATAGGTCTATTAGGTATTGGTTCAAATAGCTACCTAGCTCAGGGTCGAATCGTCTCAAAATTATTTGACCTTTTGCACTATGCATAGTCTATAAAACTTGTATTTGATAGTTTCTGATTGTTAATCCTAAAGAGTCAATAGGATTAAGACTATGCATGGTTAGAATCTTGTCGGCCTTCACCTATTATGTAATGTTTTTCTATGTCATATCAAGCTTTTTACCTTGCTTGAAGAACTAGCATTTGAATCAAGTGTTATGCTAGGAATACATGCACTAGATGAAGGAATGTTTAATGGACTTGTACCACTTAGAATTGAAGTACTTATGGGCTTCTCAATAGTAATATCATCACAATTACCATCAATCAAAATAGATTTGGACTTCTCAATATTTACTTTATCTTTATCATGACCATACACTCGCACTTCATCAAAAATAACATCTCTTGAAATAATTAGACTATTAGTGATATAATTATAAAGCCTATAATCTTTGATTTTTTAACTATACCCAAAAAACATACAAGACTCACTCTTTGTATCTAATTTCTTCCTTTTATGATTAGCTGCATGAACATAAGCTACACAACCAAAAAATTTGAAATAGTTGACATTAGGCTTCTTTTCATACCATGCTTCACTTAGAGTCATCTTTTCAAGTGCGCTAGTAGGATTTCAATTGAGAATATATACTATTGTAACAACTCCACCCCAAAATGAGTTGTTAAATCCTTTTGTTTATACCATGTTCCTTGCCATTTCAACCACTGTACAATTTTTCCTTTTAGCCAAACCATTTTATTGAGGAGTTTAGGTAGTTGTGAGTTGCCTTTTGATTCCATTCAATTCACAATAATTCATAAAATCATTTTAACAAAACTCACTTCCATAGTCAATCCTTTTTCACTTTATTCTGTAACTACTTTTATTCTCTACAAGGGATTTAAATCTCTTTAATGTATCAAATGCTTCACTTTTTTTCTTCAAAAAATAAACCCAAAACTTTCTTGAATAATCATCAATAAATGTAATGAAATATGATGACTTACCTAAACTTTTTGTTTGCATAGGACCATAAATATCTTTGTGAACCAATTGAAGTGGATGATAAACCCTCCATGTAGTACCCTTTGGAAACATTTTTCTTGCATGCTTTCCTTTAACACAAACTTCATAAACTTCTTTAAGCTCTTAAACCTTTGGAAAACCATAAACTAATTCCTATGATGTTAGTAGCTTCAAACTTTGAAAATTCAAGTATCCATCCCTGAGATGCCATAAGCAAATTTTTTCTCCATATGCCATATTTTCAAGGTTGTTACTATGCTCTAAAAACTTTAATGGGAGCATCCTATTCTTAGACATAGGTACTATTATAGAAACCTTTTTTATTTGATTGTTATGATACATAGTGCAATGATTATCATCAAAAACCACCTTATAGTTATCTTCACATAGCTGTCCAACAATCAACAAATTATGTTTGAAATTTAGGGTGTAATAAATATCATTAATACTTTTCATAGCTTTTATAGTATCCACCTTCATAGTTCTTTTTGTTTCAACCTCTAAAGATTTATTATCACCATGTTTGATATTATTTTTGTGATCCATAAATAGTAAGTAGCCCCCTACAATAAAAATTATTTATTCAAAAATGGATTTTAATAATATGTCAATTTCTAAAATTTATTTTTAAAAATGATTTTTATTCAAAATGTAAATTGTTTTCAACAATTTTGATTATGAGTATTCTTTAAACTCATATAAATCTATTGTTGAATTTAAAACATTCCCTTCATATTTTATGCCTTTGAATAATCTCTCAATTAATTTTCAATAATTAAATTCCAATTATTAATAGTAATTTAAAATTGATATACTAATGGAAAAATAAAATAAAATAGATACCGATGATTATTTATAGGGTTCATCAATTGGCTATATCCCCAAGAGTTTTAAATAGTAATTCAATCTATTAAAAGCCAATTAACAAGTAATAATATAACTCACAATAATGATAAATGAACCCTATCACTTGTAACATAATTGAAAACTAGATATTGAAGACTCTCGACCTAATCAAAAAAACCTCTCCGTATTCATCTAAAGCTTTTCAAGTACTTTATTTCTCTAAAATGGGTAAATAAGTCTCTTTAAAAATTTTACAGGCTTACAATACTCTACAATAGGCAAAAATGGGCTCAATCAGGGTATTCCAAAATTTTGCCTCTATAAAAATAAACATGGTCAATCCTCTAAATTTAATAACTATGTTTTTCAGTTTAATAGACTTCCACCTATATGGCATGTCTCTGCTTCAAATATTTTTCACAATTCTTTCTTTGTAAAGAAAATATATAATATATATCTTCTCTATTCTCTATAAAGAGTAATAATAATACACAATATAAAATAAAATAAATTTTTTATAGACAGTATTTGCTAGCAATCTAAAATCTACCCTAAAATGTGTTTAAACTCCCGTAATAGGCTACATACAAATTTAAATGGAATAAAATCCCATATATTATGGTAGGTTGAAACACCATGTTTAATTTAATAATGAATTACCATTTAAAACCAATGGTCCAACTAATACACCCCACTTAATGGTTGTTCCACATGGGAGTGGGGAATGGTGAGGCCATATGGTTTATTTAACAAATATTTTTCCATATATAACATGGTCCATGGTACCATGATCTTCCACACAAAATTGCCACCAATGCAAAAGTCATGTGGATAATCCACATGGAGGAATAAAGTTTATTAAAATGGGACAAAGGTACTGCTTATTTTATAAATAATATCCCATGGTTTTTTTGAATAACCATCCATGTGGGAGTGGGTAATATTAAAATTTGGGACTTAGATTTTAAAATATCTAATGGAATAATCAAAGTCATAAATAAGATATTTAAATTGGGACTTAATTAAATTTAGATTTAATATCTCATGGTTTTTAATAACCATAATAAAATAAGATATTAGCAATATTTTGAAAATGGGGGAATTATAGTTGGAATAATTGGAATGTGAAAAGAATATCTTGATGGCATTAACAGAACTATATGGCAAAGTTGATAATGGGGTAATATAGGTAAATGTTATTTTGGTCTCACATCTATAACACAACACCCATTAGCAACATAATAAAATAATTTCAATATAAAAATTAATTATACCAACTCTTTATATTTTTGCCATGTGTCAAATTTCCCATTACAAACCTTGTCTTTTCCACATTTTTCCATTTGAAACATATGATAAGTGAAAATCCTTCGTATTAAACCACCCAAATACGATCCTTTTGGCCTCTAAAAGGTCAAATCAACCATTGAATCTATAAATGGTTCACTTTGAAAAACATCACTACAAAATATCTTTGTAACGATTTAAAAATCAAATTGAATCCTTGAAATTATAGTGAAATAAATATCTCTGCAATACCAAAATTGTAGATATAAGTAAACTACCTGTAGAAATGTCACATCTATAAAATAGTGAAATTTCCCATGAAATGATCCCCAAATGCAACTACAAACTAGTTTGTTAGTGTAATAAATATACATGTTAATTTTAACCACATTTGACAGTAATAAATAAATTCCCAAAATGAATGAGGGACTTATAAAAATGTAAATATCATGTATGGCTACAAATTTTTTTTAAAATTATTACAATTAGAAACGGTCCCCAAAAAGGGTCTTATAAGCTTCTATTTACACAATGTAAATGACAACATATATACTGAAATGCAAAATTTTCCAAAATAAACATATTGATCATGCCCCATATAATGTGTATATACTATTGTCAAGGTTTAAAAATGAATTTTTTTCAAAAAACTAAATGTTAGAAAGTAATCTAAGTATGATAAACCTGTCCATTAGCTTGTCTCTATAGGTTACTCCTATAAACCATCTTCAAATCCTAAATCATTTGAGAATATCTTCAAGTTTAAATATGAGTTAATTATATTTACCAATGCACCAAGAACTCAAAACCTTATTTAGGAGAAAAATATAGATCTTATAAAACAACAAATATGAGAAAATAATCTAGGTATGATAAACCTATCACTTAGATTTTCTCACAACTAGTAGCTCAAAAAATATGTTCAAAAATAAAATTTATTTATTTTAATGAAGTCCCAAAACTACTTTGAACATTTGAATGATAATAAACTATCACAACTAAGCAAACATGAAACTAAGGAATTGATTACCAACCCAATTTATCACATTTATGTATTTAGGTGGTTTAATTTCCTTAGTGGATACCTGTGTAGCTTCATGGGTCATATATGAAATTGTTAGATTTGAAACAACTTTCTATTTACTTACAAATGCATCAATCTTTATGGATGTATTCCTACAATACTTAAGACATAGTTGTGAATATAATACTCAACGTGTATCATTTCAGTGACCACTTAGATTATAATGAGTACAATGATTATTACCCATTTGTTTCTCTTTAAAAAAAATAAACATCCTAAGAGTTGGTTTTATTTTAAAATATAAATGAACACAGTTATTATTTAATTCACAAAAAACTGCATGGATATTTAGATAAAAAAAATCCATTGATAATAAGTCCTTATTTTCATAATTTCAATGACAATAAGTCCTTATTTTCATAATTAAAATATATGTTTGAATATTTAATAGGTTTTCTAGGACTAGTACAAGTATGAGAAGGTGGAATGATTTTATCTTTTCTCAAATCTTGTCTGTACACAAATCCATCTTTTCATGGGGATGGAATTTTTTTTCTCTACATGCTATCACTTTGCATGATTAGTGACGTGAACATTATGTTGTTAGAATCTTGTCTTCCTTCAGTGGTTCTAGAATTTTCACTAGCTTCCATTTTCACACTATTATATCCCAAACCTAAAAATTGAGGTCTATCCTCTACCTAAATGGGGTTTTTAGTCCCTTGACCATATTATAAAATGCCTTTTCCATTAAATATCATTTTAACAAGTAATTTTGAGCCTATTCCTTTTGTATACTATTCAAATTTACTAAAGTCATTATTGCTAGATTCATCATGGAAAGGAAAATTAACCGGTGACTCATATTCACTTATAGTTCATTCATCCATCATGGTTTCTGGATCTGATGTGGAAGGCAAATCCTTCACTTGTTCACCATTCTCTAGTCTTGTCAAGAGCTCATCGTTGGCTTATAACTTAGTTTTAAATCTCTCAAGTTCATCTTCCAAGGAATAAAATTTTTATCTAAAAAAAGAGTTCTCTTCTTGGATCTGTTGATTATGACTCAAGGTCATCGAGATTTTCATCTTTTGACAACTTACCCATAATTCACCTATCCCTATGAAGATCCTATAATTATAACAATGAAAATAGAGTAAACAAAAAGTCTATAATAATACAACTAAACTGAAACTAAATTCAAGTTTTCACACAATCAAAAGCTAATACTTACATTCTAACTGCTATGATACCAAACTAAACTATAAACATTAAGTATCCCCTACTATCAAAACTATTTATTTAAAAATGGATTTTAATAATATGTCAATTTCCATTTTTCATTTTTAAATGACATTTATTCAGAATGTAAATTGTCTATAACACTTCTAATTATGAGTATTTTGTAAACTTATATAAATCTATTATTCAATTATAAACATTCCCTTCATATTTTATCTCTTTATTAATTTCTATTAATTAATTTCAATATATAATAAATAATTTGAAATGGATATACTGATGGAAATTTGAAAATAAAATAGAGACTAGAGATTATTTACAGAATTCCTCAATTGGCTACATCCCCAAGAATACTAAATAGCAATCTAAACCATTAAAATTCAATTTTTAAGTAATAATACAACTCACAATAATTATAAATGAACCCTATCACCTTTAATATAACTAAAAACTAGATATTAAAGACTTTAAACCTGATCATCAAACATCTCTATATTCATTCAAAGCTCTACAAGTACATTCTTTCTCTAAAGTGGGCAAATAACTCTCTATGTAATTTTTATAAGCTTATAAGACTCTATAATAGGCAAAAATGGCTTCATTTAAGCTATTCCAAAATTCTACCTCTGTAAAAATAAACATAGTCAATCCTCTAAATTTAATAACCTGCGTTCTCTAGTATAATAGACTTTCACCTGTATGGCATGTTCCCACTTAAAATATTTTTAAAAATTATTTCTCTATAAATAAAATATACAATATGTATCATCTTTGTTCTTTGTAAAGAATAATAATAATCTGTAATATAAAAAGAAATAAAAAAATTTATAGCCAATGTTGGCTAACAATGTCAACTCTACCCCAAAGTGTGCTTGAACTCCCGCAATACATTGCATGCAAATTTTAATAGAACAAAATCTCATATATTATGAAAGGTTGAAACACCATGTTTAATTTGATAATGGCTTACCATTTAAAACTAGTGGTCCACCTAAAATTCCCCACTTAACGATTGATCCACATGGGAATGGAGAAGGGTGACTCCATATGGTTTATTTAAAAAAGTTTTTCTCAAAGATAACATGGTCCACGTTATCATGATCTTCCACACAAAACTACCGACCATGAAATAGTCAAGTGGATAATACATGTAGAGGAATAAAGTTTATTAAAATGGGACGAAGGTAATTTATGTTTTAAAAACAATATCCCATGTTTTTTTTAAATAACCATCCACTAGGGAATGGGAAATATTAAAATTTGGGACTTTAATTTTAAAATATCCAATGGAATAATCAAATTCATAAATAGGATATTTAAATTGGGATTTAATTAAATTTGGTGTTAATATCCCATGGTTATTACTAACCATAATAAAATAGGATATTAATAAAATTTTATGATGGGAACAATTGGTTATGTGGAAAGAATATCATGGTGGCATTAATGGAATTATATGGTAAAATTGATAATGGGGTAATGTGGATAAAGGTTAGTTTGGTCTCATGTCTACAACACAACACCCATTAGCAACATAATAAAATAATTCTACTATAAAGAGTAATTGTATCAACCCTTTATATATTTACCATGTGTTGAATTTCCCATTGTGACACTTGTCTTTTCTACCCTTTTCCATTCAAACCAATTGACAAATGAAAATCCTCTAGATCATTTTGAAAATTCTATCTATTTTAGAAAACAACACATTATTCCATGACATGTGATTGAAAAAACCTAAATCTAAATATCAAACCTCATTATCACTATTTTCAACTTTGTCATATGAAATGAATAAATTTCATGATGCATCACCATCTTCATTAGCATAATTAACACTTTTATTTTTATTTCATGCTTTTAATCTACATTCCCACTCAAAGTGACCATATTTGTGACAATAATAACATTGAATATTTCTTTTATCAAATATACCTCTACCTTGACCTCTTGTATCTGAACCACATATTCTTCCTTTGAATCCTCTTGAATAACTATAATTAATGTCATTACCTTGTCTTTGATTATTTTTGAACTTATCTTGGCCTTGTACATGGCTATTATTATTTCTAGTGTTGGTACTTTCATTCTTTGGGATCTTTAATTTTTAGGCAAAATCATTCTCATCACTTTTATTTAATCTGTCTCTTAATCTTTCTTCATGAGACCAAGATATCCAACCAGGTGATCAAATTTAAGAGTATTCAAATCTTTTATTTCTTCAATAATTATGGCAATATGATTCCACCTTGGTGTTAGAGACCTTAACACCCTTTTTACAACAACCTCTCTATTCAACATTTCTCCAAGTGTATCCATCTTGTTAACTACATCCTTTACTCTTAAATAAAAATCATTCACACTTTCAGCTTCTTGCATCTTCAAATTATTAAATTATCTCTTTAATGTTTGTAATCTAACCACTTTGCCTTGATCACTACCTTGGTAAGCTTCTTGTAGAGTTTTCTACGCATCCTTCATTGTCTTTTCACTTGTAAATCTTGGAAATAGGTTCTTGTCTAGAGTTGTTTGAATATGAAATAGAGCTTATGAGTTATTATTCTTAGCTTCCTTCTAGCTTGCCTATCATTAGTTGTAATAGTGTCCCAATTAGCTAGTTCACGATAACAAGTTTATACAATCACTCATAGTTATTTTTCTATCAGAAGAGTCATCATTTTGATGCTCCAATAATCATGATCATTACCACTAAATCTAGGAATAGGAATACTGTTAGAGTTTGACATGATCAATTATTAGAAATATCTAAAACAAAAAACATCTAGTCAAAAACCAAGCTTTGATACCATTTAAAGATTTTAAAAAATAGAAAAATAAACCATTGCATAGAAAGAAATCAGAAACTCATAGCTAAATATATGTAATATTCATAACCAGAAGACATATAGAATAGCAAAAATAAAAATACTTCTTCAAATTATTCGAATCATTCTCCATAATAATTAATATCAATTACAATGTGTTAATAGAATTGTATGTGAACATGATTTTCTAATTAATAAATAAAAATATTCTAAATTTATCTAAATAATAATTTGCATGAAATATAAAATAATGTTATCTCTAACCTTTCAAAGGCTCTATTTTTTATAAAATATATATTAACTAAATAATGATTAATTATTAAATAAATTACATGATTAAAGCTACCGTAGAACTAGAGTCAACAGTAATTAGTGAATAATTTTGGTCACATAATAGAAGGCTTTTATATATATAATAATTGCATTCCCAAATTGCACCAACTTGTAAGTGACTTCTTCAAAGGGAAAGAACTATTCAAAGGGATAAACACTTATGAAGATGCTACTTATGGTGTACTAGTAGAGGCGTCTATCTTTAATTTGGATAGCCAAAGATTTGTACTTGAAGATGTGACCCCTCTTAACCTCAAAGTCAAAAATAATGGTGGTTTTATGGATTTCATCATTCCAAAGAATACTAGCATTCATTGTGTGTTTTCAAAGGCCTTCACCATAATTTATGATGATAAAAAAATTATGGTATATCAAATATATGAAGGTTTGAGAGTTTTATCCAGAGATAATAATATATTGGCTATACAATATTTGAATAGTATTTCAGTGGTTCAATGTAAAGTTTTAAGTATTTTAGTGCATTATCAGTCTATATTCTATTATACCTCCTTTCTACTTTAAATCTTTTATGGTAACAAGATTTATTGAAAGTGTTCTATTTTATTTGAACAACTTTGTTCAGTTATCGAGAGATTGATTTTTTTTCTTTTTTCACATTCATACAAGTGGTTCTACATGCCACTTAGTGGCATACTATTTATTTTTAATAATTAGTTTGACCTTTGGTTTCACCTTCCCTTCTTACAGTAACATTTTGCTTATGAAGAATTTTATTCCATTATATATTTTAGTTTGTCATTTTTTCAAATGATATATTTAAATTTTTAGATTTGGCTAAAAAATTGCACATCTTACTTTTAATTACATTTGCTAGTGAGGATAAATCAGAGAGGGAGTAATTTAAGATTACATTTGCATAAGTGAAATACTCAAATTATTCAATTAGGTTGCTGCTTTAGTATATGTGATAAACTTGAATTATTTAATTAGGATGTTACTTTAAGCTATGCCATAAAAATCAGTTGGAAGGGCTCTTTATTTACATATAACAGTCAAGACTGGTGGAGCTGAAAATTCCTCCTTGCTCACATAGACATAATCCTTTAAACTTGGATAGATTTGAATTAATGGGGACTAATGAAGCTTGAGAAGCATCTGAAAATCCAATAGTACATAATAATTAATAATGATATGATCTATCCTTATTTCTATACTTAACCCTGTAGGGACTTGGTAAATGACACTCTTGTTTAGACTAGGCAATGATAATTTTTTACCATGACTACTTTTTTAAATACTAACATAACGATCAAGTTTTTAGATGTCCTTACTTAAATAATTGACATGGAAAATATGACAAATCCATTTGTCTATTTGTTCACTAAGGGATTTAATATATATTTAGAATCAATTAGGTCATGTCTTAATTTTCCCTAGGTCTATGCCACAAAGGGTTTAAAACCCTCACTAACTTAGATGGAAGATTCTATCAACCATAATGTTGGGATAGGCCCAATATAAAATTCTCATAGACTGCATGAATCCCAAAGAAATACAATACTAAAGCCATTCTTTAAAAATAACCTTGATTCTAAACATTTTCCCTATGAACAATAGTCTATAGTGACTATGACCATAATAAATTCTAAATCCTTGTGAATAATTCAAAAATGATGTTCTCTAACCATATTTAATAAAATGATGGGTCCATACTTGGTGATATAAGTGGTTACACATTATAGGCAATACCAAATGGAAGTGAGTGTTAGCTTTGGTGATGGTGACACTTGTCACTATCATCGGCTCTTGGGAACATAGAATTTATAGGATCCTATCAAAAAGTGAGGGGTGATGACTACATGGCCTTGTGGTGGCATGATTAGGCCAAGTGTCATAATCTTGGAGTTTCATTCAATAGAGACCAACTTGGTTGCACAAATTGATGTAAAACATAGAGATAATTGGATTTAAAGATAGAAATGAAAAATGATATACCCTTACAGAGAGATAATTTTTCATATTATAACTTATTAATAATGTATTCATTCGAGAATGTGGGCTTAGATTCTACCATCATTCAATACATATCCAATTGTGAAGTAGAAAGCATTTTAGTGGATTCAATAGGGTTAAGGGTTGTGTACGATATTGGTGCTTGTTAATTATGATATCAATTCATAAGGTTCACATAGATACATTTCTAATGACTATGACGAAGACATCATGTTAACGCTAATTGTTAAAGTCATTGTGGTAATTAATACTAAGCCTAAAGTGTCATAGATTTCAACATGCTTTAGAGTCAAAATTTTCATGGTTTAATGTTTATATGATTTATAAATATCTAGGTGTTTGCTTTTATTAAAGTAAGGCTTGCCTATAAAGCCTAAAAGATGATAATTTAATATATACGTATAATAGGTCATAGTATAAAATAAGATCAAGATTTAATAATGAAGATCTCAAAAATATTTGACTATTATATTCAAGGATAGATCATGAATATATATAAACAAAAAATTACTTGAAAATAGTTACTAGCTAGAATGAAACTATTTACTAATAATTAGTAGTTAATATAATAATTTACTAATATGAAATTACACTAACATTCCCCCTTTTATTAAATTGATTTTACAAATGTACCCCTCAAACAGATTAAATTCACCTTGTGAAATGACTTAGTATGTACATTTGTTATTTGTAAATTTGTTGGGCAGTACTAGAGGTGAATGTGGTGGTTTAAGACTTGTCCTAGAATGTAATGACACTAGACCTCTATGTGTCTGGTTTTTTCATGAAACATTTGATTAATGATAGTATTGAACACACCCTGATTAACACAAAAAAAGATTGGTGATTGATCCTTAGGATTATCTGTGTTAGACAAAATAAAACATAACCAAACCTCTTCACACACAAATCCTCATGCAACATGATATTATACCATTATGGATTAGATAAAAACTACAGATTTATTTTTACTAATCCATGAAATTTGTCTATATTTTAAATGAAAGATATAACCTATAGTTGATTTCCTATCATTAACAAAGCTTTCATAGTCTAATGTTGTATAAGCCTATAATAATAAATGTGAGTTCTTATTGTATTCCATACCATAATGTAATGTACCTCAGATATATCTTAATATGTGCTTTTCTTTAACCCAATTACATTTCTTTGGCTACATGAATCTTGAAAGATATTTGACACCAAAACATATTTCTTGTTTGGTATATGTCAAGGAAATAAGACTCCCAACAAGTTACATGTAGTGAGTTTCATCTAGTTGAGGTGAATCCTAAAATTAGGATAGTTACAAACATTTCTCCATCATAGTTGACAATGGTTTACAATCTATCATCCCATATTTCTTCAGTAGGTTCTTGACATATTTCATACATGAGACAAAAATGTGTTTATTCTTTTGCCATATATCTAAGCTAAGTTAATAATGAAGTAGCCCCAAGTGTACTATGTCAAAGAATTTATTCAATTCATTATTTACTTCTTCAATGAGATCATCTAAGCTTCATGTGATCACAAGATCATCCAAATACAAAATAAGAATGACAATATTTGTTCCTACCTTCTTCATATATAAATTTGAATCTAAATGGCTATGAATGAATCCATGTTGTAATAGATAATCATCTATCTTAATGTACCATGCCCTTAGTACCTTATTAATTTCATAAAGTGACTTAATTAGATGATATACCTTTTGTGGATATTATTCATCAATGAAACCTTATGGCTTGGTCATGTGCACTTCTTGTTTGAAATCACCATTCAAGGATGCACTTTTGATGTCCATTTGATGAAGCTTCCATCCCTTTTTTTCTATGAATGTGCAAATAACTATTGTGGTGTTGATATTAGTAGTGGGTTCAAATGTCTCCTCATGATCAATTCCTTCTTACTAAGAATACCTTTTTACAACAAGTCATACTTGGTATTTATTGATGGATTCAATTGCCTTATATATTGTCTTGAAAATCAACTTCTAGCGAATGGATTTCTTTCCTATAGGCAGGCTGACAAGTTTCCATGTCTTTTTTTTATGAGGGCTTCATATTCATCATCCATGGCCTTCTTCCACTGAGGTTGACATAATTCTTCTTGAACTATCTCTAGTTTGTTGTTCTCAACTACTAAACTCATCAGTGTGAGATTAACTTCATTCATTTCTTGTCGTCTTACTTGAACTCTTGATGAAGTATCTGAAATAGATTTTAGGATTACGTCCTTGATGGTAATTTATGGGAAATGTAAATTCATATTAAAGGCACATCAATTGGTTTCCAACTTGAGAAAACACCTCAAAGAAATTTATGGAAAAAGCTTTCAAAAAGATGGTCTTAAACTATGGGACTTAATGAAGCACTACCAATTATACCTTACCAATTCAGAATGTAGTTGATAAAAGCATAAAATACAATGATTGTAGAATATACAAAAAAATATTATGAAAGGAATTTCTCAAATCATTTGAGCTAAGGAAATAGTCCCAAAGATACACTAGTTTTGACAATATGTGGTTAACAAAACACATCAATGAACGACATGATTTCATTGAGATGCTAATTATTTCAATAACATTTTGAATAATTAAAACAATGTATTAAAATCTACACATTACATTTATAAATGTGATATGCCACTAAAAATTTTCTGTGTATGTACCTAGGTTCTTCAAGTCTATACCTTGAAATACCATGTCTTCCTCTCACCATCAACATCTAGTTCACATTGAAACATTACACTACTTTAATGTTTCATATGGTTTATCCCTTCACCCCTAATTTGCCTTTTCTCAGGCTCATCATGAAATGGGACATCTCCTCCTGACACAATGCATTGTCATGCCATACAAAAGAACACACCACCTCATTGTTTATTATCACCCCCATTATAAATATCATATTATTTTTACTTAATGTTACATGCATAAAAAATGAGATGAGGTCAAAAGTCAGTTTTGAGTGAGATATGACAATATATTTACACTCTTTCACTTATAAAACCCGAGTTTATCAAAACATCTATTATCACCCCTAACATAACTTACACCTTTGGGACAAATTCTAGTATTTTGTCTCTTAGAATTATGACAAAGGTAATGCATGGATAAAATACCGTAATGAGTATTGTTTAAGGTGTGATTCCATAAATATTATACTATACATGCTATAATGAAGTATTGGACATCTTCTTTCTAATTGAGTTATTCTAATTTCATTATGTGCACAAATAATTTAATCCTCATGAATAATGTTAAAAAGAGTAAAAATTAGCTAAAATTATCTTATAATTTGTATTCTTATTCAAATAATTACATGTAAAAGGAAACAAATTTGTAAAAGGAATTTAAATATTTCCTTCTTGGCATTTAAACCTAAAAATAAATCTATTTCTTGATAAACAAGATGTTAGTAAAAAAATGCGTAAAACTTCCTATTAATCAAGCATATATAAAAATAGAAAAGACAAATAAGGTGAATGTAATTAACAGTTGCTCTAAAAGTGCATGTTATGCTAGAATAATATAATTTTTTGTTTTTGGTAAATTAGGGTTTTGTAAAAAAGTACAAAGTTACAATTTTCATCATTTATGCCAGAAAAATTAATCAACAATAATCTATTATTTTAGGTGGAGATGATGGTGAAAATGAGGTGATGTGTCCCTTCATACAATGTGGAAATGACTTGTGTGGGGAGGAGCTGTTCCATTTCACAGTGAGTTTGAGAAATGACAAAGAGGTGGGGAAGGACAAGGCAATACAAAATATGAAATTAGTAAATTTTTTCAAGACGAACATAATGGTGATGGTGAGGGAAAATGATAGGGTATTTCAAGGGATGGACTCAAATAACTCTATGCAGATACACATGCATAGTTTAGTGACATGTCACATCTATCAATGCAATATGTAATTGTCATTGAATTGTTTTAGCTACCCAATACATTATTGAAATAAGTGACATCTAAATAGAAATGGTATTAGATATCTAATGACTCTAAAAAAGTAGATAATGCACCATGTGCCAATTAAGATGATTCTAAAACTAATTATATGATTTTTTTTACTGTTTTAACTATATAAATTGAAATGAGACGACTCTTAAACTAACTAAACAATAAATGAAAAGACTTTCTCAATGAATGAGATGTATTTATGGAATTATGAATCTCATATAAATGATTAGAACATATTGAATATGCTTCATATGTTTTTTCATGCGAATTGGAATGTCTGAATGCATTTTATCCATACACATAGAAAATTATCGTCAATCATCGAATAAGAATATGAAAGTTGTGAGACAATCAAACCTTTATAAAAGATGATGGTTCGCCTTCACTAGGTATCTTTCTAGGTTACATATTTGTCATAATCTATTGTACTTGATATCAAAGACGGTGTGCCATTGCAAAATATTTGTTTTATATATTTGTACAAGTATATATCTTTTAATATCCTAATAGTGTGGAGAAGTGGCAAATTCCCATGTAATATGACAAGAAAGATAATTGTCAATAATTATAGGGTCATAGACTTGGTGGCATTGGGGGGCTCCTCTTTTGTTACTGTTGTTTTCAATTAACTTTGTTAGTATAATGTGTATCTCGATCTCTCAGAATTAATGCTATAGAGGGCATGACATCATAGAGGGTTAATTTTAGCTTTGTCTTTAACCTCATTTTTTGTTATGTTATTTTTTGCGATATATTTGAATTTTTCTATTGGTAACTTTTTTCTAGCCAATCACAATATTTTAGTTGTCAAATACAATGCTTGAGTTTGTTGTTGTTTTTTACAAAAAAATGACACTTGTTTTACATTTTATTGATATTTTAAAAAATGAATTTATAATTTTTTATCAAAAAAATAATGTTTGTCTTAATTTTTTTGATTTTTTTAAAAAAAAACATTGGGTGTGTATATATATATATATCTTTATCTTTTACTCTTTGAAATTTATAACTGACACGTAAAAAAAAATTCTTCTTATATTTATTTTGAGAAAAAATGGGTACCATCATTTTAAAAAGTAATGGTAATTATCATTAACTATGATCAACATTTATTGCTAGGTATTTTGTATCTGCTAGATAATTCTACTGGGACAGAAACATCCCAATTCCAAGATTCCATTCTGCGAAACTATAATCTGATTTCCACCGAGTGAGGCTCCGAGAAGAAGCACATCTCCACCAGCAACTCTTAACGAATCACAATTCTGCAGTAAAATTTGCTGATAAAGCATTCTTGGCCATTTTCATAATGTTCTGGTGCACCGAAATGAGTGAAAGAATGTGGAGGACAAATAAATAAATGGACGTAACTGAGCCGAAATTGCTTCCTTTCATTGACTTGAGGGACTGACAAACAATATGAATTAATGACCATTGACTTTTGGAACGTGTCAATTCAATGCCATGGTGGAAAGATTTGACTTTGTTTTGCTTGTTTCAATGCTTCCAAGTTTGATTTTTTCGTGACGCCTACTTTCAAACGAACTTGGAAGCATGTGAAGATGATTAAAATTTATTTATTTAAGCAGCCTATTTAATGTGGGTTCAATATTATCTCTAAATTAGTTTTTTTTTAAAAATAAAAGAACAAAAATTTATTTATTTGGTTATTTTTTAATTAATATTAATTTTGATTTTGGTTTTAATTTTGGTTTTGGTTTACATTTTCTTCAAAAATATTAATTAATAATAATGTAATGAATTTATATATTACAAGTCAACTGTCATTAATATATAATATTATGGTGAATGTTTGTTTTTTGAGAAGTACACATTTTAGATTTTAAGAAGTAAAATTTATAGTTTATCTTGTTCATCATATGATTTTTTTATAACAAATATTGATTCAACATTATATATACATATAAATTTCAAGAAATATATTTTATGATCTATTCTACTTCTCATATATTTTTTAACAATAATTATTTATTTAATATTATTCTTTAAATATTAATATAGTTCATAGTAGAAGAAAGAAACATTCAATATAATCAACATATTTATTAAAATATAATAAAAACAAAGTATATACAAAAGCTCCAAACCTATATATTTTTTAATTAACATTGACTTTGGCTTTCACTCCTTTCAACAAGTATTAATTACTAATAATTTTCAAGGAAATGAATTGACAGATTTAAAAAAGTCAATTGTCATTAGTGTATGATGTTATGGCCAATGATCAATTCTATTTATATTGTTTGTCTTTTTTGGATGCACACATTTAGATTTTAAGAAGCAAAATTTAAGATTTACATTGTTTATCATGTAATTTATTGATGACAATTATTGATTCAACATTGCATACACATCTGAATCTTAGAGAATAAATTTTATGGTTTACTATACTTGTCATATAGTTTTTTGATGATGTTACGGCCAACTACGAATTATATTTATTTTGTTTATATTTTTTAGAGGTAGACATTTAGATTTTGAGAAGTAAACTTATTGATTTACAGTATTCATCATGTAATTTTTTTACGGTAATTATTGATTCAACATTGCACACACATCTAAATATTGGAGAATAAATTTCACAGTCTACTCTGACTATCATATAATTTTTTGAAGATAGTTACTGATTAAATATTGCTCTTTAAATTTCAATATAATTCATAGTACAATAACTAAACATTCAATAGTATCTACACATTTATACAATTTCTTAAGTTTTTTTTAAATCATAGTTGGTGATCTCAAAAATCAAACTAAAAACAAATACATAGTATATCTAAAAAATTTAAGATATAATTTCCATACACTGTAAAAGCATTAAATAAAAATGGAGTTAAAATTTCTAAATCAATTATGTTTAAGTCAAAATATTCAACAATTTAATAAACTATCTTATGTGTCAACTACATCTATGGTCTAACTCAAGGTGTTCCATAATTTAATAAAAATATTGCTTCAAAGACAAACATCATTACTCTATCACTCTTTTGTCCTGAATATATTTTCACTTTCATAATAAGACAAAAAATAACAAATTGAATCGATCTTTCATTTCACACAACATATACAACTTCTAAGACAAATATTGAACAAACACAACTACTTTAAACAAAAATTAAACAAAAAATGCATACAATTAGTAGACACAAAGGTCACAAACCCATTGCCATGATGGTTATTTACAATGGGGACTTATTCGATCCATAGGGAAATATCATATAATATTTTTTAATACACACAAGTTCTAATCAAAGCACAATAGAAAATTATTCACTGACAAAGAAAAAAAAACCATCCAATATTATCCACCATAAAAACAAACCCAATTATTTTCACCTATAGGCAACTCAAGATTTTGTTTAATCTCTGTACCTCTTATTCTACTTTGTTTGATGCACTTCATACACTCAACCTCTGAGACAACATTGCCCTCAAAAAATAACAATACACTTAACCAATGCAACACATTCTATATAATAGAGACATTAATCTTAGCAAACTACACAAATGTACTTAGAAATAAGTCTTCCTTACAACCAAAGACAAGCATCATCATTAGTCTTGAAAATAATCGTACAATTTCTACCGTATAACTTTAATTTAATACATAAAATAAATGATAGATCTTCATTAAACAAAAATAAAATTAATATTCATTAATAAAAGAAATATCTACATAGTTACAAAATTATTTTCTAACTAATATGGAGTAAGATAAATGATATTTTATTCACATTTTAAAAAAAAAATTAATTATATCTTAAATATTACCTTAGACAGTGGTCACACCATATATGGTTGAAAAATATATATATTGATAGAAACGTTGAAACATATATAACCTACATGTGATAAGGAAAACATTATATATGTTTAAGAATTAATCTAGTTGATGCTAAAATTAATAGCTATAATTAATTAATTGTATTCTACATTTATATTAATCATTATCAAATTATAAGTTAACATTCCAACAAAATAATTCAATTAAAAAAAATAAAAAATAAAAAATTATACATTTTCTTAATATTTATATTTAAATAATATAATATGTAATTTTTTTAAAATTCTTTATATTTTACAATCCAAATAATCTCCAGCTTAAAATATTTTTTGAATTTTAAATAATAATATTATTTAAATAATAGTATTACTTAATAAGTGAACGAATATAAAATTAAGATTAAATTTTAAAGTTTTTAAAAATATCATGTCTATTGTTAAGTTGTGGAGCTAAAAGCTTCACCAAGACGCTAATCAGGGATTTGTTGAGTGCAGTCAGCAACTAACATTGGTAGTACGGCCGACATCAGTCAGGCAAGGACCAAGTTTAGACCGACGTCGGTCAGGAGCAGACTAACAACAATCGATGTCGATCACCTATGCATGTGCATGCTTCTGCATGTGTTTCTAGAACGCGTTCCCAGAATTAGACTTGTCTAATTTAAGTGGTCTGAGAGTGTTTGCATGTTGAAGACTAATTTAAGTCTTGAGTCTGTGTTTCGAATTATTGTAATTAGAAGTCTAATTATTGTATGCATGGGATCCTATTTAAGAGACCCATGGGCATGTATTGTTATGAAGGCAAGTAAAGCATTGAAGCAAGAAAGCAAGGTCAAGGAGATCTGCAAGGTGTAAGGTCAAGGAGATCAGCTGAAGCTATCAAAGAGGGGATAACAACTCAGTTGTTGAGTTGGTTGTGGTTGAGCAAGAGAGAGAGGGAAGAAGTCCTTGAGGTGTGGCAAGCCTTAGAGGTGGAGGAAGAAGTGGCATCTTCTTTATTGTATTTTATTTTGAAGAGTATTTAATATAAGATTGTGTATTGTCTCTCAAATTCTTTGCTGTTTCAAGTTTCTACTTACTTAATCATTCTGGTATAATTCCGTGTTTAATTACTTATAAGAAAAGTAATCAATTGTGCTTCCACGGGTTCCTAACATCTATATTTTAAGCCCCATAATTTATTATGGAGAAAAACATATTTTAAATCAGTGTGGAAGATCTAACATTTTAACATTTCAAAGTCAATTATGCTTAATTCAAAGTCCTCCACAATTTAGGAATCGGGCTCCCATGGTGCTATGCAATTCCTATTTATTCGGCCTTCCAAGCCATTACTAATAGAGACATTTCTTACAATTATTTCCGTGTATTGGAGATTAACAGCCAGAACATCATGGAAATGGCCAAGAATGCTTTATTAGCATTCAACTGTCTGCAATATATTAAAAAAAATTGGATTCAAGAAAATAGCTTTTTTATTTTTTTTTACTTTCTAAATTAATAACTGTCAATAAGAAAAAATTGTCCTTAAAATATAATTTTGAAGAGTAGTGGTATTTATCATTAACTGTGATCAACACTTATTGGGACAGAAAAATCCAAATTCCATCCTGGGAAATTATACTATGATTTCCACTGAGTGAGGCACATCTCCACCAACAACTCTTAACGAATCACAATTCTGCAGTGAAATTTGCTAATAAAGCATTCTTGGCAATTTCCATAATGGATGAGGAGGAACGTAATTGAGCCAAAATTGACTCCTCCCACTAACTTGAGGGACTTGACAAACAATATGAATTAATGACACTTGACTTTTTGAATGTGTCAATTCATTTCCGTGAAAATGATAGATTTGCTTCCAAGTTTGATTTTTAACGTGTCAATGATAGGTTATTCATTGGCCGCAACATCATGCATTAATGACACTTGACTTTTTTTAACGTTTCAATTCATTTCCGTGAAAATTGATTGCTTTCTGTTAGGAAGGAAAGTGTACACGAAAGTTTCCAACGTCCAAATTTTTTAATGAATATTGGCTTTAACTTTGGTTTTAGTTTACATTTCTTTAATAAGTATTAATCAATAATAATTTAATGAAAATATATATTAAAAAAAGTCAGTTATTATTAATGTATAATTTTCGGTGAATGTTTTTTTTTTTTCTTTCTTGGGGTGCATATTTAGAATTTAAGAAGTAAAATTCACATTTTACTTTGTTTAATATGTGATTTTTTGAATATAATTATTGATTCAACATTGTATACGCAAGGATCTTAGGGAATAAATGTTACGGTCTACTCTATTTTTCATATATTTTTTGACAATAATTATTAATTCAACATTACTCTTAAAATATTAATATAATTCATAGTAAAAAACAAAAAACACTCAAAATAATCTATATATTTATTAAAATATAATAATAAAAGCATATACAAAAACTCCTGCCTTGCATAATTATTGGGTAATTAGTCTGCACAACAAGCCTCATCACAACATTGAGAAAACTTGTTCTAACTTCATTTTCCATATCTTCCAACCCAAACTATTGAGCTCCTTCTTCCTCATCCTCACTCATGTCACCACCATAACTATTCTCCATTGAGATAATTCTATTGCATCTAGCCTTTCTATGATACCTCTCATCATCTCAACTAAATATGCAACTAGAGATCATCTTGGTCTTTCCCCTCTTTGTAACACGTTTCTTTTGTATGGCATCTCTCCCATAATACAAAATTCACTTTCATAGCTTACCAACATACTCAAGTTAAGTAATCCTCATGCACATTCTCCTAGCAATAAAAATGCAACTCTGATACCTATTGGTGCACACACAGACTAAGGATTCAGTTAACGATAACCATTTAGCCTATGATGTTTAGTTTCAGAAAATAAATCCATACATAAAAACCAAATTAGAGAAACAAATACAAAACACAACACATAAATCCGTTCTCTTTATTCATCTTGAAAGAAATAAATAAAAAATAATGCAAGTTTTTAACAATAAATATTAAATACCTTTTTTTACATAATAACGCTTCACCAATATCAAGAGGAGAAGAAAATTACAATACCAAAGTTTAATAATAAACTCCAACAAAAGGATCCCAATACCAGTGCTATTTTCTAATCTAATGTAGGAATAATCTGACCCATCACGTTTCCCAAGTGGCTCCTCACCAATTGTACATTATAATCTTGAAAAATAAAACATACTCTATTTGTCTTCCTCCATAACCTAATTGGAATCCAATCCCTAATTACTAAACTGTGTTCAACATGTTTACAACGTAGTTCAAATCACATAGTTCAAATCACTTATAAAGTTTTGATTAGCAAAGGCAACACCCATGAGTTGTATTTGATACTTAATCAATATAAATTTCATTACCATTATAAAATTGCATGATTTTCACAAAGACCTAATCAGTGATTGAAATGTCAATTAACACGATCAACATTACATTATGTCCTCATAGACCTAATCAAGGTCTTAAATCCTAATTGCAAATGTGAAAATTAAATAACTTCTATGAAGACCAAATTTGAAAATAGAATCTTGATTACAATTGCAAGGTTAAAATGAATTCTCTAAGACTTAATCAAGGATTATAAATCCTATTAGCATTGCAAACTATTAAGACCAAATCAAAGTTTTGTATTCATGAATTTCAAGGTAATTAATAACCTTTTTGAGCTAAGTGTTGAAAATAAGAGTTGATGGCAACATCATAATCATTCGACTAATGTAGAGAATGGAAAAAATGGAAACCAAGAAAACAACTTACAACCAAACATCTAAAAACAAATTGACAAAGAAAATAACAAAATATAACATCACTCTATTTTTTATGGATGCATGATAACCTATTCACCATGGATGCTCCTACATCACATGCCCATCATTTTAATCTTATTGTAAATCAATGAAATTAATTAAGTTTGAGGTGTTATTTTTGTTACAAAAATATATTTACAATGGTGGGGATTATAGTGTAGACCTTCGACCTTATGGTTAAGAGGTAAATCTTCTTTCTATTTGAGTTATTCCAACATCATTATGTGCATAAATAATTGAATCCTTACGAAGAATGTTAAAATTAATATAAATTAATTAAAATATTCATATAATTTGTATTCTTATTCAAAAAATTAAATGTAAAAGTAAATAAATTTGAAAAAAGAATTCAAATCTTTCCTTCTTGGCATTTAAACCTAAAAAATAAATCTATCTCTCAATAAACAAGATGATAGTAAAAAAAGAAATAGTAAAATTTCCTATTAATCAAGCATAAAAAAAAAAAGAAAAGACATACAAGATGAAAATAACTAGAAGTTTACCTAAAAGTGCTTGCTATGCTAGAAGGAATGTATTTTTTTTTATTTTTGGTAAAGCGGGGTTTTGCTAAAAAGAGAGTGTAAAGTTATAGTTTTCATCATTTATGAATGAAGCATTAAGCAACAATAATCTACTATTTTTGGTGGAGGTGATGGTGGAAATGAGGTGATGTGTCCCTTCATATAATGTGGAAATGATTTGTGTGAGGAGGAGACATTCCATTTCATAGTGAGTTTGAGAAATGATGAAGTGTTTGGGGAGGGCAAATCAATACAAAACATGAAAACAATAATTTTTTTCAAGATGAACATAGTGTTTATGGTGGGGACAATGATAGGATATTTCAAGGGATGGATTCGAAGAACTCTGTGTAGATACAAATGCATAGTTTAGAGACATGTCACATCTATCAAAGCAATATGTAGTTTTCACTGAATTGTTTCAGTTATCCAATACATTATTGAAATAGGTGACATCTAAATATAAATAGTATCAGATATCCAATGACTCCTCTAGAAATGTAGATAATGCACTATGTGCTAGTTAAGATGACTTTAAAACTAAATAGATGTAAATTTTTACTACTTTAACTAAATTAGACAACTCTTAAACTAACTAAACATAAAATGAAAAGGCTTTATAAATGAATGATGATGTATTTATGGAATTTTGAAGCTCATATAAATGATTAGAACATATTAAATATGCTTCATATTTTATTCTGATATATCTGTGTGTGTGTGTGTGTGTGTATCTGATACATCATGTATTTTGGTGTGTAAATATATGACATCCATGCCTTCTCCCTCATTTTCAATTCAAACTCTGTTGTCCTTGACCTAGGTAATGAAAATGTATTACATAAACTACAATCACCTTGAAGTTGTCAATGCATACATTATGTAGGGAAACAAAACTTACATGGTACTCAACATCGAAGTTATTGATGCTCTCTATTAACACCATGCATTATGGTTACATCCTCTACAACTACCTATGTTGTCATCTATCTCATCAGGCCCACCTTGATCACATTATTTCAAGTATATCTTTGGATTGAAATTGATTAATCACACATCAAAATATAAGGCATTACATTGAAGATGTGATAATTCAGCATCTCATCTTTCATACTTTTCACCCATGTCGTATGAGTGTTTCTATTGTCAAAGGTAACATGAGAATATATGATGTTCAAATCTCATACTCATGAAATATCTTCATGTCTTTCTACTTTGAATTTCTTTTGGAAGTTAATGTCCTTGCATAATTAGAGCCAATAATAATGTATGTAAACTGATGTTGTTAGTTGGTGAAACAACCAATCCACCTTGTGATGTGTAGAAGTCCTTACTATCCTTAGGAAATGACATTTTAAAAGGGAATGGTAAGATTTTATAAAATCATGGGTGTCTTAACAAACACGTGAAAATGTCTGACTACATCACAACCACATTCCAACCCTTTATGCCCAATGTTATTCCCAGTATTTGATAAAGGTGGGCTGAGAGAAGTGATATCTTTATAGAAAAAATTTAGACTCCCTTATAGCCATATCCTCATCAGCACAGCTATGCACTATGAACCCTAAGTCCTGCAACATTGCACATCTAACACCATCAACTTTCACCTTTGCTATCAAATTATTCAACCACGTATGAAAAACATGCCAAATGCATAAGTAGACCTCATAGTCAAATGTCTCCCTAAAAAACACAATAGTTTTGCATAAGTAAATGGAATAAGGTGGGAATGGTGTCTATGAATGTACAAATATGAAGTCCATGATGCATGTAGGAATAATGATGATGCACTTAATATATTTTATCTCTGCAATGGTATTATCAACCATGAAGGCACTAACTATCCATTTAATGTCTTCCAAATGCAATATTTGAAGAATAATTTGCATCTGTTGTCTTATGTCCATAAAACATTATTGATACATATTGACCCATGTAATGGGCACACCTTCATGTTTGGAATCTAATTCTAACAGTGTGTATAATTGGAATTGTCAAAGAAAAAAATAAAAACATTAGAACAACTACTATTATTAAAAACTCAGAAAAACTAATATTATCAACTACTATTGCAGACATTGGCATAATACCTTCATTGCATTCATCCCAAAAATTTCATCCATCACCAATAATCTATGCTTCCCAAATCTCAACAACCATTCTAGCTATTGTGGGAGTTAGATTCCTAAAATGAAGGGGATTTCCCCATCCCCATCAAGCTCTCCCCTATTATATCCATGATAAAAAAACCACTTGTTGAGATTCACCAATGCCGACTCCCAAAATCTTATTATATTGTCAACATTGTACATGTCTTTTACCTCTTTGATCAATCACTCTTTGTTGTATATGTCATCCTAGCTCAAGAAATCATCTTGTGCTATTTCACCACTAAATAATAAAAGTTTATCATTCACCATCTCTATGTGTTTAAGGTTCATATCATCAAAATAAACTCCAAACAATACTAGCCTATGAACCCATTCATTAAGTTGGAGATTGATGTGAGGAGCAAAAAAACATTTCTTTCCCTTGAACTAATCATATTATTGGTCATGGAAATAGTTGTGCTCATTGTCTATGTGTTCTACTTGATTATATATGAGTAGCACATGATTAGGTCTATAGACCATGTGTCATGTGCTAAAATGACAATAAAAATCACAGCTTATATGCCTTCAACTTGGCTGGTAACCCTTTCTCAACTCAAGGATTAAAGACTTGTCTTTTGGCATGGCATCAATTTTTTGAAAGTCATCAGGGCCACATGAACACTAGTACCTACATGATTATGGTGAAAAAATAAATAGTCATGCAAGATGATAAAAATTACATGAATGAAATATAATACCATCTAAATAGACACTATTTTACAATCTATAGTGTGAGGTTACTCACATAACATATTCATAGGTTGTGTTAATCTTGATATCCTTTCTAGTAAAATATGAATTTCTCTGATGATGTGAAACACAAAAAATTGTAGGTAATAATGCCCTTCTTAATTATCCTTTGATGAAGTCATCAACCTTATCCTACTCAACCCTAGAAACCCATAAGTCTTCCTTGTTGATGTCAAGAAAATTAGCCCACCTTATATAACTACAATCAAATGGACCCTCAACTAGATTCTATAATTCAAGGCTCATTATTTCATCACACTGTTTTCCATCTATTTCATCCTACAAGGACAACATTTCATTTAATGAATTAGAAATGGAATTTTTATATTGAGTGAATGCAAGTTTCCACGTATTTCAGAGGAATTTTTTTCAATTGAAATCAATATAAAACCCTTCATAAAACATAACAAAATAAATACAACAAAATTTAGAAATGGACAAAATAGTGCATGCATGATGTAGTTGTGTTTATAGACCATATTAAGTGTCATGAACTAATTTTGTAGATGTGGGCCAGTCCTATGAATGTAATTTTACTATGAATCCCATAGCTTCAGGAAAGGGTTGAAAAAATAAAAATTTCTAGGAAGCCCATAAAATGAAGACATGGTTTTAAAACTAGTGGGCTTTTATACAAAGCCCATAGAATCAGGAGAGGGTAAAAAAAGGTGAAATTTCTAAGAATCCTAAATGATATTCTCATTGTCAATCAACTAATCATTCTATGTATTCAATTAGAGGCATGGACATACTAGTATTAATGGATAATGTGTAAAAGAAAATTTTAGTAGGCAACACAAGAAATATTTGTATAATATGTGCGAATTAAAAATTATATGAAACCATAGAGAATGAAATTTATCTCATTCAATTATAATAGTATGTTTCCTTATCACCCTTAGTAAGGTCAAGGCATAAACCATATTGAGTTATTAGATCTTTAGTGTAGTAAAATAAGATTCTAATTTTATTTAAATGATTTCTTCATAGACCACCACCACCACAATTCCCATGTACAAAACCATAATTTTTGGAAACTAAATTTGGGGAGGCCCATGAGAAGACATAACATAATTATGAAACAAAATGAAAGTTTTGTATTCATTACATGTACAAAATTGTACAAAAAGTTATCAAGATCAAAAAGTGTGTTCTTCGTTACATGTATAAAATTATACCAGTATGAAATGTCAATTATTTACAACTAATCTATGTAGTAGCCATCATGAACATGGGAATTTTTAACATCCTTAGATTATTTTTATGGTGTTGATAAATGACTTATTCACCACATTATTTCTTGGTCTATAAGGTGATGCATCCAACAAATGTTTGTGATCTAATTCAGGATTTGAATCTAGATAATTCCATAATTGTACATAATTATCATGAAGACCATCCCACATTGAAAGTTGAAATTTAATCTCAAGGTGATATGTACAAAAGAATATCTTTGGCAAGAATGTTGCATAACTATTTCTATCAAAGTACATGTCAAACCAACTTTTCATCATGGGATTCAATGATATTCCATACTTGGAATAATTAATTCTGATGAGAGATTAAAATTAAAAATTATATCTAGTGTTTCATTTTGTCAACATGATCAATTACATTTTAAGATATTCAAAGTAAAAACATCATTAGTATTCCACCAAATCCTAACAATGTGATTTACATGAGTAGCCCAAGAAAGGTGGTGGCTGAGTGAAAATTTCATTCAATTCGACTACAAATTGATCTAAATCTCTTCCTATTACATCTCTGAGTTGGACCAGAGAATTCCATCAGTGTTTATAATTTCAATAGGAGAGTGGTTCTAAAAATTTTGAGATACTGCAAACAAACACACAAACTGCCAATATGATAAATATCATATCAAAATTCAATACTAGTACTTTACAAGTATTTTATGGTCCTCCATACTAATATGGATCCATAACGTGCATATGAGTGGAATCTAAACCATGAGATAAAGGGCTTCACCTCATATCCTAGATAATTCAATGAAACTACATGCTCTTAATATAACTTTAATTTGATACAAGCACTTGACATTATATAGAAAGGAAAATTTAAATCAATGTATAACTCCTTTGATTACATGTCAAGACCTATTGATAATATGTGATAAAATAAGCATAAGAGACCCTGCTTATAATAGGGTTCAATGAGAATATAAATGATGAAATGACCAAGCATTTTTGTGTGTGTGTGTGTGTGTGTGTGTGTGTGTGTGTGTGTGTGTGTGTGTGTGTGTGTGTGTGTGTGTGTGTGTGTGTGTGCACGTGCATGTACACTCTTCAAGGGCATATATACATGTGGGTTGAGCATAAAAGATATTAAAAGGTGAAAATTAAGGCACGAAGGACCCATAAATTAAGGGGATATCCATATGGGCTAACCAAGGAAAAGACACTAAAATAGTATTTTGGATATTTTGAGAGTATTCAAAATTGTACAAAGGAAAATGAATAGTTGATATTTAGGTTTTTATACATTTTTCATCTAATGGATATATTATTATATGAAAATGGTGTTAAAAAAAATTCACGTTATAAGGAAGACCTAAGTTAGAGGATGATGACATAAGGCCCCAGAAAAGGAAAGTCTACTAAAAATATCTAAATGTATGCACATAGACCATATGTGATAAAACATGAAACATACCTAATGTAAAAGGGTCTTGTACTAGAATTAGGTGTCTACAATAACACATAAATATAAAAGGAGAGATAGGTCATCAATTGTAAATCATATCATTTTTAAATTATATAAATTAACTAATAGAATTCATATGATCATAAATGTTGATTTTGTTTTATTGTCGCATATCATTTTTGCTATGTGTTAAGAATATGAACATATACTATTGTATATTAGCAACCATAATGTAGGTTATAAAGAATTCATTCAAAATTACATTTCAAATAAGAAATTGTGATAGAAAAAGTGGATATTGAACATAAAACACAAGAGTTATGTTTTTAAAATATTTATCCTAACAACTTATGATGGTTAAGTATAATAATGGGTATGTTTGTGCCTCTAAAATTGAGATTGGGTTAAAGATTATAAATCTAAATAATGAAATAAGGAGTTATGTTGATGAATATTAAGGAGGAAAACTCTATGTTGGGTTATATATCTAATGAATAGAGCTACACATCTTTGACCTTCATAATGAATATGATCTCATATAGAACAATGATTTCCTATAAAGAGGTAGTGAACCCTTCCATGAATGTCGTAATAAATTTGACACATATATACATAATGTTCCTTTGACTTTGGTTATTTATTACAGTTCTTACAAATAAATTGATGTGTGTAATAAATTGATTTGACTTCATGAAATTTTGATGAGATCATACTAGTGATTTCCCCAAAACAAATCCAAATCCAAAAGGAAGAATGTTCTATTTGGGATTTTTAATAAGTCCATCTTCTATTTGAAGATAATGAAAAAAGTAGTGATCAATTTTTTTTATAATAGTTTTAATGGTTTTGTTGAAGTTGTTCTATATAAGATTTTTATATATCATCTCTTATGCATTAATGAATATGAACATGTATTGTGAATTGATGGATAATGCATAAAGAGGCACATGATTGATATCAATACCAATTCTATACAAAAAAAAGTTGATTTAAAATAAATGGGAAGAAGGTATTATAGATGGTATTGATATCAACACCATAAGATTCATGGGTATTCATGTTACATATCTATCCATGTCATATATTTTGTATGAAATAGAATAAAATCTCAAATTTTACCTCATCCCATTTATTTGGCATCTGTCCTCAAATTTGTATAACAATTGTAATATACGGTTATCTTCAATAATTATAATATAACCCTTAATCCAAAAATTTGATGTCCATAAAAATTTAATAGTGTATCAAAACTTGTTTATTTTAGAAAATAGGGCTATAAGAATTAAAAAATTTATCAGACCCTGGTTGTATAGCAAATTGGTTCCAAGAAATTTTAAGTGTATCAATGCCAAGTTCTTAGCAAAGCAGGGCCATAAAAATTTAAGAGTTGTTCAAATCCGTAATCCATAATAAAGTGGGTTCATTAAATTTTAATCACCATCCTAAAGGGAACCAAGTTAGAAGCTCCTTCCTAATCACAATTGATAAATAGATTAGGAGCCCCATTCTAAAAAATAACCACACTTGATCATAATACAATCAACTCTACTCTGATTGTATGTACCTATCTTTAATCAATGTTTATTGTACACATCTATCCCTATTATATATTTTGTATAAAATAAAATAAAATCTAAAATTTTATCTCATCCCATTAATTTTTAACCTCTCCTCAAATTTTTTTAACAATTGTAGTATAAAATTATCATCAATAATTATAATATAATGGCATCACAATATAACACCTAATCTAAAAATTTGACAGGGTATAACCCTAATTTTAAACTTTTAAATATTTTACTTAATATCTTAGTTAAAAATTATAGAATAGGCGTGATGGTATGTTGTAGCCTTAACATCGTCCATAATAAAAAAATAGGACTAGCAAAAATTTCATAGTTTTTACCATATTTGCATAAACCATACATTTAACAAGAAATTTAAGGAATTTTCTTGAATTTAAAATAATAATATACATTTAAAAAAAATGGCACTTTTTTTAGTTTTAGTACAAAATTTATAGTATTCATCAACAAGCCATGTTCATCACTAAAATGTGTAGTAGGATTAAAAATGAAATAGAACAAATACATATAAACAGTAATAATCATACCACAAATAGATAAATAATAGAAAAAACACATGTTAATGTTTGTCATAGAGTAACAATGGAATATACAAAGGAAGATATTAAAGCATCTACAAATAACTATTCTACAATTATTTGTCATAGAGGCTTTGGATTTAGATTTTATGGTAGACTTTTAGGATATGAAGTTGTAGTCAAGATACTTTAAACTAGTTCTAACCAAATGTTTCAAGGGCAAGAAATGTGGCATTGATATACGAATATGTGCTTTGTGGAACATTGAAGGATCATCTATATGGTATTGTTTATTGAATTTTATTGTAGATAAAATTAAGTAATTCTTACAAATATGGTATAAGTTCTAACTAATTTATTCACAGGCATAGCCAAACTAGAGAAACCATAAATTTAACAAGAAATTTAAAGAATTTTCATGAATTTACAATAAAAATATACATTTAACAAGAAATGGCACTTTTTCACTTTTAGTACAACATTTATAGCCAAACTGATCTTAAATGGAAGAAAGGAATCACTACCACCTATGACATGAATCTCCCTATTCAAAACTATGGTGGCACAGTTTGAAATACCTTCTAGGAGATTAGGGAAGTGTAAAGACTTTTGGATGTGCAGTTCATAATCGTAAACAATTTGATTGACATGATGCTCGATAATACTAACACAAATGCAAGAAAAAGAGGAAATGTGGGAATCTAAGCTGAAATTACCTAGTGTGGAATGCAATTTGGGGTAAAGAACAACATGATCCCTTCAATCACCAGATCAATAACTTCTCAACTCACAAATGCAGAGCAAAGTAGTGATTTAACTGTGGGCATATGCTACTCTTATGTTAGTTGCTAGTTCTTTGAAAATGGAATGCCTTGATTGGAAATGTGTTCATTGAAATGGAATGAAATTTGGAGGAAAATTTGATTATTCCCACCCTTGAAAGTTTCCCTCCCATTCAATCCCACCCAGTGGTTGAAAGCTTGACTAGCTATGGGTAATCTAGGTAGTTAATTTTGATGCTACCATGAAAAAATTAAACATGACCATGTGGGTTAAAGCAAAATTTAATGGTCAAAATAGATGATTTTGGTTTTATGACATTTAAATCAGCACAAGGTTTAAGACACTGACTTTTACTGGTGATAATTGGCAATGATCAACACACACTAGGAGTTGGTGTGTCCTAGTTAAGCTCATCGATACTAAATGCTGATATTATGTTGGTATGTGAAATTTTGAGCAAGAATGGTAACATGTTAATGTAATTTTTCATCAAATATAGAGGATCAAGCCTAATTTGGTCCATACCGCAATATGAGTGCATTGTGTATGGTGTATGCAGGGCTTATGGAGTGTGCAAGACCAATAACAACATTCAAACCTGTATCTATCTATAAGGCTTCCACCCCATAGATAATCATCTACCAAATTTAGATGAATGTTAATTAAGTGGTTGTGTTTGATGTAGGCCATTAAATGGAAGAGAAAGAGGTAGAGTCCTTGCCCTTTCCATTTCCCTTACTCTAGGTTTTGTTGTCTTGGATTTCCTATTTTCATTGTTCATTCAATGTAGGTGTAGAATATTTCTTCACAAATACAAAGAGGATGACATGCCATCATCGCTCTGAACATTCACTTACAAAGATTTAAAATTGCCACCAAAAATTTAACCCATAAGCTGGGAAGTAGAGCATTTAGCATATTTTTCAAAGGATCTCTTTCAAATAGCTCACTTGTCACCATCAAAAAATTATAAATCTTTATACGAGGACAGAAATAGCTCTGATAAAAAATAAGCACCACTGTAAACATATACATTTAGTTAGACTCAAGGGTTTTTTCATAGAGGAACCTCAAAGATTA